>OY288108.1:64962014-65394501 GCA_958431115.1 Syrphus vitripennis
ATATGTACATAGTTTTAAGGTTTTCACAGATCATTAAGTGTAATGCAAGCAATTATATACAATGTAGAGTGATAAATTGTAAATAAATGAACGATTATTTAAAGTTTGAAAAGATGACAGTGGGGCAGTGCAAAACTCGGTAGTGCTTCAGTATTTGACACTCTAGGTTAGTTAAGGCCGGCGGCGGCGCACGTGCCAATTAGCAGAACTGAAACACTAAGGCCAAAGATTGGTCCACTGTGATATCACAAGAATCTAAAGAGTTTTCCATTTAGAGCCCCTTATGAAGAATGAGAGACTATTAACAGTATTAGTATTCTCCCTAATGGAGTCTTCCTTCTTCTTTGGGATAGAGCAGGGCACGTACAGAGAATGGGGAATTGTTTCGTCATCCAGCTTCTGTAGAACCTGCCTTGCTGCGAGCTTCCCAATTAGACTAGACAGTACCCAGTAATACTAAAAGCACTTAGATATAGCTTCAGATTTGGTCAGATATGATTTTAAAGCCGCAAAAGTGGTGATGCTATTCCACCTAAGGTTTGTTCATCTTATAGCATCTTGCATAAGCTTATACATGTGGCAATGGGTATGCCAATATTCGCCATACTTGGTGTAATAGGTATTGTTGTTCCATTTTTTCTGAGTTCCTCACCAACACTTGTGAGTGTTGAATTTTGAGATGATAGGCAGTTGTCAAACTTTAAAACGTTTAAACTTATACACTTCCAAACTACATATTTTTCCCTAATACTGCTGCATTCAACAGGAGACTCGATAGACAAAAGAGTGTGTTTTGGTAAAAAAAAATAATTTGAGATTTTGTTCAAGCTCTTGAGTTATTAGTTATCATTAAAAAAAACTTCTGTTTGCCTCTTTCAACTTTAAATTTCCTTCAAAAGTTCTTTAAAAAAATCAAATTAGAAATGAATAAAAAAAAAACCAAATGTTACGCACGATGTTTACCTTGGATTATTCATTTAGGACATGCTTAGATTTCATTCAACTAGAAAGTTTTTACATCTTTTTTTTTTCATTGAAAATATGTGAGTTTCCATGAATAAATATTCAACGTCAGAAAGAGTGAGGACAAAATAAAATAAAAAAAAAAATAAAATTATCTATTGAAAATCAACCAATGGTGCCAAGCGGATATCCGAAGAAATTCAATAGGAAATCAAATAATTTTTGCCCAAGAGGGATACAGGGATGCTAGAAAAAAAAATAAATTGACGTCGATTGAACGAATTTAACATCACCCAGCAGCATATTGGTGGATGTGTATGTATAAGCGAATTTTATGTCTATTTTTTGATACATTGAAAAAGCGATTTCATATATTCATAATACTTATTTAAAGCGAACATGTATGACAGTATTTGTAGAGAAGGATTTACGGTACATTGGCACTATCAGATCATTTTAATTCTAAAGGGTAACAACACTACAAGACTACTAGTATTCACTCACTATTAAGTATGTCCCTCAAAGTAGACCAAGCTCAGCAGAACCTTGCCCCATAATAGGTCTTAAAATTAAGATTATAACATAATTTTTGTATTTATCAAAAATATTTAACTTGAAAATTTTTATTTTTCAAAATATTTTTTTTTTAATTTTTAGATCTAGCCAAAACTTTTTTGTATTCTTACGGTTTTTTGCAAACTGTTCCGTTAACTTTAACTCAAGAGCATAATTTTTTCCAAAACTATTGGAGCACAAAATTTTTTTTTTTTAGAGCATGTGCTTAAAAGCATTAATTAAGCACTAATTAATAAGTTTTTTCTGCTGTGCTGGGTCTGCTAACTTCTATTAAGTATATAAAGAGTTAAGAAAGAGAGTTAGAAACCCTATAATGATTATAATCAAAGTTAAATAACTTATTTTATATCGAACAAACGTCGTTTTAAGATTTAAAAGCCTGTTAAATTTTTAAAAGCGTTTGGTGCATCTGGCCATTATTCTTGGTACACTATCGATCATTCACAAATGACAATTCTTCAATGGACGTTGTAATCACACCTCATACAATTGGACGTCGCGACGTATGCTTTCCCTCTCATATCAAATTGAATCTTCACCAAACGACACCAAGAAAAGAAAGAGAGAATAAAGGTGAAATCATTGGGCAAGGAATCAATAAAGATGTCAGAAAATGTTCAATATATTGTTTCTACTGATAGCGGAACCGAACTAGATATTAACATTAAATAGCAGAATCGGGAAAGAATAGGGTGTTTCAGAATGCAAGATTATAAGATTAAATACTAAGCTTTAATAAAATACCAGGGGTGGAATCGTGTAAGGTGATTTGTGATAGGTGACAGTCACAATCAACAAATTCGGTGATAGTCACCGGTGACAATCACGATTTGGCGACTTTTTCTGGTGACAGCTCTTTAGTTGTCACCAGAAAAAGTCGCCAAATCGTGATTGTCACCGGTGACTATCACCGAATTTGTTGATTGTGACTGTCACCTATCACAAATCACCTTACACGATTCCACCCCAGGCTTCAACTTTTCCTCTTTAATGTTGTATCCGTGTCACAATAAATCTGCAATCGTTCGTGAAACATTTTTAGAATTATGTATACGCATTTGATGATTCTTCATGTTTAATCTTCTTGTCTGCTTTCTTACGTTTTTTATTTTTTTTTCATGGTTCCACCATTAGTAGAGACATAACTTCCAATATATTGAAAATTTTCTACTATCTCAACTGGTTGTCCAAACATATTTATTATTTAATCTTCAAGGCTAATCCCTTGTATTTTACCGTGTTGATCTTTAGCCCAATGATTTCTGCTTTTTTCAACTCTTGTTGTCATCTGAGGGAGATCCATCATACTGTGAGAGAGAGAGAGAGAGAGAGTTAGTATACGTCGTCAGAGTAGTGCAGGTGTTTGAAGTAAATTGCATACTTTTTTGAATTCATCCGCTTTCAGTCGACAAAACACCATGCAGTACATCGCAAAACACAAAAAGGAATAGTATTGGTGCAAGTATACAATACAGCCCACTTTTCATTTAAAAATCCTCTAGCAGTGGAACTAGCAGTGTCAGTGTCTTTCTTTCACCACACGTTGTTTGAAGCTGTCAGCTCTTCGGCAATTGTGTAGACGGTACGTTTATAACTTCGAACGCTACAACGCACGGTGAACGGTGGTTGAGGATTCTCCTTTCTTCGATTCTTGTCCAAATTTCTTTTCATATAGCTGAACTCACTCACAGTTACCTCTCATGTATTTAGTATTAATTATAAAGTGTTCAACCTAATTAACTTAAATATCGAAAGTATCGATGAAACAACAAGGCTGAATAAAAAAAATGTTGCGAGGACTTCAATACAGCAGAATATATGTTTTCTGTTTGCCTTTTACTTACTGACTCGTTAGGAACAATTGATGAATTTTCCCAAAAGCATATTGATTATTATTATTGATTTGGTGTTCAACCAAAAAAGGACAGTGAATCAATTTTATTGTTTCATGATATTATATATGTAGAAAGAATGTATGTACAATGTACATTATGTAAGCTTGTCTATTCATATGAACAGAAAAACAGCAGCACCAAAACAAATGTGTGGAGGGTTGACGATTTCGAACGTATCTAAGGATTTAGCATTCCGGAAGTAATGGAATACATAAAACCGAAGAGAATCCGTATCGATTGGCCCAGTTTTTTTAGATCTTTTGTGCAACAATTCATTAATGTATGAAGGTAAGGTATAAATATGTAGGTATATACTTCGGCTGTATGGCTGGGTATAGTTGCATATGGTTGGTCCCTTATTATTATTCACGATTGTTTATCTTTGTTGCACTTTGTTTATTTTTGAATTGAAAAACATTCTGATGACGATGACGATGATGATGACTTAGGAAAACTAGAAATATGTTCTAAAAAATACTTTTCAAGCGCTTGTAACTTGTAATATGCCATAAAAAAAAATATGCCCTTAAAAAAGTACTGTTTGTCCTTGAGAAATTAAAGCAAATGAACAGTCTAAAAAATTTCTTATAAAGGGTGTCCCAACAAGAACTCAAGATTTAAATTTGGCGTCATTGTTTGACATTTGAACAATTATTATTGTTTGTTAGTAGAAGGTATAAGGTTAATAAAAATGGAGCGCTACACGAATGAACAACGCATTCTCATTGTGAAATTGTTTTATTAAAATGGTGAAAGTTTTGGGGCTACTGTTCGCAAACTGCGATCAATTTGGGGTTACAATAATGCTCCAAAAGAGTCAACTGTAAAGCGATTAATGGAAAAGACAACAACGCGCCTTCGACCAGGTCGATTGACCAAAAATATCGTAGCAGTACGTGATGATGTCGCTCAAACTCCATCCACCTCAATTCGACAGCAAATTGGTGTTTCCAAATTCACTATGCCAATTCTTTCGTGCCTAGAATTAAATAAATTAATGTGGAGGGGATGTGGTTTCAACAAGACGGCGGCGCCACATCTCATACAGCCAGAGAAACAATTCAATTGCTGCATCAGTCATTTCCGGTCGTGTTATTTCGCGTTTTGGAGACTAGAATTGGCCGCCTAGATCGTGCGATTTAACACCATTGGACTTTTTTCTTTGGGTTTTTTTTTAAGTCGATGGTTTATACGAATAAGCAGACGACGACTCAAGCCTTAAGAGAGGAAATTGGACGCTGCATTATGCATTTATGCAAAACGGTCATTGAAAATTTCATTAAAAGATCGCGTATGTGCCAGCAAAGCCGCGGCGGCCATCTGCCCGATATGTTGTTCCAGGTTACGAGTATGTGTCGTAACTTCATCCTGTCTACTTTACGATATAATAAAGAATTCGCGATTTTTTTTAAATATCTTATTTAAAATTTAAATCTTGCGTTCTTGTTGGGACACCCTTTACTTATGGAACTTTACTGATAAACTTACGCAAACGTTTTCAAGGAAATCATTGAATAATTTTTTGTTTAAATGATATGTGATTGAATCAGCTGTTGGTTAAAAGTCAAAAATGTGACAAATTATGTAGGTTTCAGATAGCCTTGTTCAGATTTCGAAGTTATTTTTAAATTAAGAACCTCCCCGCATTCGAATCCAGAAAACAGTTAAGACGTTTTTTTTAAATAGGTACCCGAAAAGAATTGGATGATTAAACGAAGTAAGCGATGGCAAATAATTTCAATTTGTCAGTTACAGAACACGGCTTACCTACGTTTTTTTAATTCTCTGAACTCCGAAATATTTAATATATGATATTTCCGAACACGCCGGAACAATGACGATTGGTTAATATTAACCATTTAAAGCTCTTTAATATTCTGCAGCAAATTCCTTGCAAAATTTTATTCAATTTGCGTAAATCTTTTCCAATACAAAACTTGACAGTGCATTAACCAAATGGTAAACTTATCCCATGTGACTGTTTTACATCGTTGCATATTATACCCTTATTGTAAAAAAAAGACTAATAATTCGAATTCGAATAAATAGAACCTATAATTAAAATCTATTAAGGAATAGGTTTAAATAAATATAGTGATTTAAATTATTTAAAATTTGTTTGCCTTGAAAAATTTTTATTTTTGTATGTACAAAAAAAAATTGAAAAAACATGGTTTTATTTCATTTTAAAAATAAAGTAAGGCCGCATTCGAAAATCTGGTCGAGCGCTCCTAATGGGCAGCCTTATATCATTTTAAAAATAAAATAAGATGGCAATTTTGCGACACACAAATTTTATGGCAGCCTTATTTCACGTGTCTTTATTTCACTGTATCCTTGTTATAAATTAATACAGATTAATTTAATTTGGATTTATTCCATATTTTTCAATCTACATGCATTCAATTCAAAGATTAAACGAGATGTTAAATGTGATCACTTAATCGTAATGTCAAATTTCGAAATGTCAAAATTTTTCTATGTTATAAGATATGTTCACCAAGTTCAAAGTTTTTACACAATTTCTGAATTTTCTGCCAAAATACATTAAAAAAAGAGTTATTTTTGAATTTTCTATTTCAAACGGAGGCTTTTGAAATAATTTTTTTTGTTTATTTCATAAAATTATTTTAAAATTCAAAAAGATTAATTGATTGATTCCAATTTATATATTTGTAATTTATTATTTTGCATTGTATAATTTTTTTTAGAATTTTACAAACATTATTATTTCTATACATGTACATATGTACATATGTTGAATAGTCTGACATATGTAAGATCAAACAAATTGGATTAAAAGAGTAAATAATATGGATTTGGATTAAATACGACTTGGTTAATGTTTTAATCTGGATCAAAAGGCTGAATAATAGAAAGTTATATATGCATTGACTTTTAAGTAATCTAGAGGCTGCTTTGTTCAGCCTGATCATAATCCTTTTTTAATTTGTTTACTTGCATACCTACAAAGTGAAGTCTATTCAAGAAGTTTATAGAATTTTGTTTCCCTTTTATAGAATGAAACTATATTGAGTTTGTGGTATTTAACATTCAAATGATTGTTTACATTGCTCTCAAAACAAATTATTTTAACAAACTTCAAACAAAAAAAACTAACAAAAAGACTTACTGCCTTGAAAACTCTTTGGTTCCACCTTTATATGGCGATTAACCCTCTGCAAATAAAAGGAACTCCTGCTACCGTAGTCTTCGGTTGGCGGAGGCGGTAGACGTGGTAAACATTAAAAATAAAGAAAATAAACAGGTAAATGTGCACTAACTAAGAAAAACCACCGATTCTCGGTTGGTTGTGCCACATCGCCCTTAATTGCCATCACAAGATGACCCTCTGGATAAAATTTAACTGCTATTCACGTTCCGGAGCATCAATTCCGTGCCACAGATTTTGCACCATACCACACCATCGCTACATCAAAGTCGTGTCAGTTCGTAAATCCAGAGAGCCTCAATAGAATTCTTCTCAGCGACATATAGTGGAACAAATTATCAGTACAATGAGGAAAAATTTGATTATTAAGTATTAATTTTGTTTTATGATAATTGATAAATATTTGATGGAAGAAAAAATTGGTCAACATCATCGATCGATCACCATCACATCGATTCATGCCATAATAGAAACTATAAGCGTAAAACCAATGGCAGATTATTCAATCTACAACTCTGGTTATTATAAATATGTAGACAAAACCCAACTGATTTCCACAGTTATCAATTCCAAACCAAATCGACCATCTAACTCCTCGTTTGTTTTACTATCCAATAAGTAAAAAAAATTTAGTTCTCAAATGTCAATATGACATTTAGTTACTCAGGCGGGTTTAATTCGGCTTTATTCCTCCTATGAATTAGTTTTAGCTTACTGTGTTTCTATTACTCTGCTTCTATTGCTCATTTACTAAATCTGAAAACTCTTAACTTCCAAGCTTTGGCTCAAGATTGACAATGCACTCTTCCCTCTTCGAGGAATTCTTATTTAGTTTTTTTCCTAAACGTACCTACGTGATATTTTTTAATCTTTAATTTGACGTACTTCAATACTTTTTTTTTTTCAAATGGAGGAATCCATTTTGTAGTTTGAATTGTTAATCATGGCAAAAGTTTTAATCCACTTTTATTTGTAGTATTAAATACTATACATAACCTCAAATGCAACTCAAAAATATGTGATTATAACATATTATTTAGTTTTTTTAAATCTCAAACACTTGATTCAGTTCTCAGGTCAGATTCATTTGCATTTACATATTTATAAACGCAATTTAAAACCTAGAGAAGCACACTGAAACTGACAAGGATTTAGGTTTCTTTTTTCTCATTAATTGATTTTATGCCAACTTTTAAATTATTCCCTCCACTATATCTTGTCCTTCGGCAGAAAATATAAACAGTAACAAAGTTATTTTATCTTGTTTGCTTAAGCCACCCCATCCTCTAGATCGTTCGTTGAAAAAAAGAAACTATAAACTTTAAATGCAAATAAAACAATTCTAGGGCTACGCTTAGCTTAGTTCCTTGAAAGAAAGGATTTCACTTTTATTTCTACTTTTTTTCTATTTTTTTTCTCTGCTTGTTTTTATATTTATTTTACGAAAATAGCAACCATCAAGGATTTGTTGGAAATTTTTCATCAATGCTCGTACTCTAGTTGAGAAGTTCTTCCATGTATGTAGATAAAATAAATATGCACATATAAGAATTATGTATGTGCGAGTGTATATGTGTACCACATTGAAGGCGGATTCAGCCAAAGGGATATACATATGTATGTAATTCTTATAGGTATTTTCTTTGAACTTGGATGTATGTAACTATATTTGGATTTATGTCATTGGCTTACAGGGTATAGCAAAATTATGCGCTTAAGGATTTTAAAGAAACATGAGATAAATAACACTAGTTCACAAAATGTTGGGTCACCGATACTGCCTAAAAAAAAACTTTTTTTTAATGAAAACGAAAATGACATTAATTTTCAAAGAACCGTTTTCTGGCTTATATCTCTTAAGTGATTCTTAAATTTACATATAGTAAATATTTTTGGAAAACAAAACTTTGAAGATCAAATTCATTGAAATTGAACGATAAATGTAGAAGCTATGAAATAATAAGGTCATGACTTAAAAAGAAAATTTAGTATATTCTATGTTTTTATGATTTTATGCGTTGATCTAGAGTCAAATTCTATGATACATTTATTTTTTCCTACTTTAAATCAAATCGTTGTATAATTTATATTTTTTTTGAAAATTAAATTAAACTTAGTACACTACCTGCAGCATTGGAATTAATGAAGATTTAATTATTTTTATTTTTTTATCAAATCTTTAAAAAGAGTTTGGAAAATGGAGCATTTAATTCGAGCTAGGTGATCTTATAACTAATCAAAAAGATTTGAGTCGAAAACTTTTATGATTTTTGAGAAAAATCGAATTAGAGCACATGGAAAAAATTGATTTTTATATGGCAAAATATTTTTTTTTTGTTTTTTTTTTTTAATTCGTAGAGCATTTAAATAGCCTATAAATACTGAATAAATAATTTTTTTTCCTTTGGTTTTTACGGTTTTTCGAACCGTAAGTAGAACATAAATTTTTTTCAAAACTATTGGAGCACAAAATTTTTTTTGGAGCACTTAAGAGGAGGAGCATTAATTAAGCACTAATCAATGTCATCAAAAAAGTATGTTCTGCTAACCTTGGTCTGCTAACTTGCGGGACATTTATCAAAATTAGATTGAATAAATAGATATTGATATGATTAATTATTGCAACGAAAATAACGGTAGCTATCATAAAACCATTAAGACCAAACAAATTTATATCAAAAATAGCTCCAACGATTTTGATGAATTTTTTTCAGTCGACCTGTTATTAACGAAACCTGCCATAGTACCGTATTTTTTTTCCATAACGTTTCGTAATTTATTTGAAAAAAAAAACAATATTGCAATTAAGCATTTTTTTTATGAATTTGCTGTTAGCGGTTTTTAAAATGTATAACATTATTATAGCTATATTCAGAAACATGCGAAAAGGCGAAACAAATGAGTTGAAATTCTAACTTCATATACCTGCATATGTAATTCTAAAAACGTAAAAAACAAAATATAATTTTTAAGGGTCATTTTTCGTACCCAATATAAAGATGTAAAAAATGATTGTGCCCTAAAGAACCCTTTTTCTAGTGCACCATTAAATTCTTGAAATTATGAAATTTGTAAAAATAATTTTTGAGATATATTTTTGACCACAGCTAAAGGTATGTTCCGTTCGGTTTGGTCGGAAAATTTGACAAATTCGTGTTGTTGAAAGACGGAAGGAATTATGAACACAAAAAAATCTAACTTGTAAATTCATGAATTTTAATCTTTCGGGTTACGGCATAAAATTTATATAATTATCTTTATTTTAAACATTGTAATAACAATTTTTTTTTTTTTTTTCATTTCAGGTTTGTGGCACATCTTCACTATAAATATATCCCTTTTAACTTATGGCATACATAAAGCATATAACCTAATATTTTATATTTTTATATAAAATCATATAATGCAATAATATAGAGATGCTCAAGCTAAATCACTTTTAGCGTTCCATACATATTTAAACTAGAGCTACAAATCATAATAATTAGTTGTACACATTTCTACATCTTTTTATAAAATATAAAAAAAATATATGTTAAAATATTTCCTTACATCAAAAAATTGAGTGCTACAAAATACAACAATATAAATAAATCTATGATGCTTCTTTAAATGGTACTAAATTTTTTATGAGAAATAATTAAATTAAAAGTTATTTTTTTATTTAAAACTTTCTATCGCTTAATTGATTATTTTTGTATATGTCAATAAAAAATAAAAATTATATTTTTGCTTATTTTATACACATACATAATGTTTATGTTGAAAAAAAAAATGTTTTATTCAGGAACTAAATTTGTAAAGTTTTCTTTAAAATCGTTTGCATTTGAGTTTGTTTGAAGTTTTCTAAGTTTGAAACGCACTTTTCCCAATATATTTTTTTTCTTCAATATACTTCACTTATACAAAAATAAATAAAACAAGTAAGCTTGGTTTTCTTTTTTGCATCCAATATAAATACAAAAATATACAACACTTGTTGAGCTCTTTATAGTTATTAATTTCGAATTACTTAATACTCTTCTTGCCCCAATCGGAGCAAAAAAATAGATAATCCCGCCAAAATGCTTTTGTTGTTGTAAACATATAAAATATAACTATTTCTCTCTTTATCTTTCTATCTTTTTATAAAATACAACTTCAACTTTTTCTATTTTTTAACCCTACTTTTCTTGTTGTTACAACAAAATGTAAAAAATATTTTATTTATATGTTTTAATATATTCGAGTATTTCAAGTGCACTGTCGGCAAAAAAAAAAAAAACAAATTTAAAATAATAATTATTTGCATATGAATGACGTTTAAAACTTCAAATTTACAAAAAAAAAATAAACTACACTTTCCTTGTATGCATTAAAATCAGTTTTTTCCTCAAAAATTCTAATTCTTTAAAAACAACATATTAATAAAGTAAAAATGTCACGTGAAAATTCACCTCGACACAGTGCTAGAATAAATAGGCCGACTTCTTCATCGTCTCCAAAAAGACAACAACAACAGCACAGACAGCAAGCACCTCTCATGGAGAGTGTAGCCAGTACAGCTACAGTTAGCGCTGCCAGTACTGGCAGCAATAACGACATACCTTCGTCGGCCCAAAAGCCAAGTTTCGCACCCATATCTAGTTCAGCTACAAACATATCAGATGACTATGGAGAGAATCCAATACTACCACCGTTAAGTGGATCGGGACCAAGTCGGCAACGGTCACTACGTGATCGTTTGAAAGATGGCATCACTGGAAGTTTTACTTGGCAGTAAGTCAATATATTTGATCATTTTCATATTTTTTTCTTTTATATTTTTATATTGTATTTAATTTGTTAAATTAAAAATTTAATTTTTAATATGATTATTATTAAAAAATCTTTTGTTGTTATTTTGTTGAGTAATGTTGTTTTGTGGATTTAAAATTAACTAATTTTGCAATTACATTAATCTTCAAAGTTTATGCGAAGAAATAAGTACATACTTACATCCGAATATTAAAAAAAAAATAATAAAATAAAAAATTGTTCATTCATTCACACACCTTGTAGAATTCAAGTTCAAAAAGTTGCACAGTAGTTAATTTTTTAATTTTTTTAAATTCCTCAATACTTTTGAATAATTAATAAAAATAGTAGTTCCTAATTCGGTAAGTTTTTTTTTGTTTGTGAATGAAATTCACTATTTTCCAAATTATTGTTTAAATTTTCTACAAATAATTATTAATATTTAAATTAGTAATTAAAACTATTATAAAAAATAAGAAATTAGTTTAACTATCAAAAAAATAGTTCAATAAACAGAAAATGTGTAATTTATGATTTTTTGTTTGAATATACATATTTGAAAATGTTCGTTGCTGTTTTTAAAACTTTTTTTTTAACTATTCCTTTAATTTAATGGAATGAAATAGTAAAGAAGTAAAAATGTAGGTAGAGTATTAATATTTTATATAGTTAGTGTTAAGTGGAAACTAGCAAAAAAAAAATGAATTTAATAACTGATTAAAACCCATAAAAAAATCTACTTTGGGAAATGATTTGTGAACATGTTGTAAGAAAAAAATCATTGAATTGAATAGTTGGCTTTTTGGATCCCTTAATATGGTAGAGAATATAAAAGAAAAAAAAAATTATCTGCAATATATCGTCGGTTGAAAGACAAAACACTTTAACTAGCAAAATGTAAATACTTCGAAGCTTATTATTATTTTTTTTTCATAAGATAGATAGATATGTAGATAGATAAAAAAAATTTATTATTCAAATAGTTTTGACAAAAGCTTGGTTTTCATTATATTAAAAAATTTAATTAAAGGACAATAACTTTTAAAGTTGCCTGTCAGGCTAAACTGTTAACTGTAATACATTCATTAAAAACTTAGCGATGGACTTACATATACTTTTAAGAATGTTCATTTATTATTAGGTTTCGATATTTTAGAGCGTTTTTTAGGAAATTGTAAAGTTGGATATAGTTTCGTCCGTTGAGAAACTCGAAAAACTGGTCACGGTTAAGGCTTTCACTTCTAAGAAACTTTCTTTCTTTCTGCATGTACGAAAACAAGGACACACTCCCACAAAGCTATATGTATTTTCGCTAGCATCAAGGTTACAGATCGTACAAATGTCCACCGAATCTCTTCTAAATGCTCTTGCATTTAAATTAAGCAATCCGCACCTGGACTTTAATATCATACTGATCATCTCGCGTGAGTTACTATCTTCGAAGTAGTTTGGCACCTCGGCATAGTTCAGGTTACAATACTCGTCGTGAAAGCGTGATTGGAGAGTTCTGGTTGTGTTTTCTGTCCAATATTTTTCGGCGATTTTATTGCAAGTTTCTGTATGCAATGCTTGCCACTCAGACTTTGTTGACCAGTTAAACTCAATGTTGACCTCAATAAAGAGTTCTGACCACTCATTTGTCCAGTAAATCTTCTTTCTCACGATGGCATCTGAAAGTTTTCTTGGCAATCTGTTTTCGGGAAGGGTGCTTACTCTTTGGATGTACTTGAAATGAAGTTCGAGTGTTGAAAGGAATGCTTTTGGAAGCCCTGTTTCTAGACTGAGCGCGTAATTTGGTGTGTTACTGGGTAAGGAAAAACATCTCCTAATGAAAAATCTTTGCAATTTTTCGATTTCATTGTGTTCGGAATAACCCCAAACATGAGCGCAGTAGTTCATTACTGATTTTGAAGCGGCTTCGTATATTTTGTACTTAGCTGAGTGCTGTATGTTTTCGTTTTTAATGAATTTTGACCAAGTAGCATTAATTGAATTTTTAGACAATGCAAGTCTCTGCATAAGATGCTCTGTCCACGACATGTTGTAAGTCAGAGTTATCCCTAGGTACTTGTATTTGTTTGATATTTTGATTTCATCGTTGTTGAAAGTTCATTTTTCGTCAGCTGCCCGGCGTTTTTCCCAAGTTAACAAGCAAATTCCATTTTGTGCAGTAGCTTATGAAGCAATTTATCATTGTTTGCAAGGAAGCGGGATTGTCGGAGAGTAGAACAATATCGTCTGCATAAAGTAATACTTTTACTGATATGACCTTAATAGTTACTCCACCAGGTAGATCGAAGTCGAGGTCATTCAAGAACAGGATGAATAGCAGAGCACTGAGGACGCATCTCTGTTTTACACCTTGATTGATAGGGAAGAAGTCGCTGATGTTTGTCCCGTTCCATACTGCTGCAATGTTGTTGTGATAGACAGCTTTTAGTATTGAGAGCATTTTTGTGGAAATTCCCAAAAGTTTCAATTTGTAGAACAACGCGTCTCTGTTTATACATATTGTCGAAAGCAGCTTTTAAATATCAATGAAAAACGCATAGAGTTTGTTTTTTTGATCGAGTTGTAGTTTGATAAGGCAAGAGAGATTGAAAATTTGGTCTACAGTTGAGTAGTTTTGTCTGTATGCAGCTTGGAATTCATTCAGAATCTGATTTTCTTTGACCCATCGATTAAAAAAAGAACAGATGTGAAAATCTTGTATAAAGTGTCCATAAAGTACAGACCGCTGTAGTTGGCTTCATCGTTTGGGTTCCCTTTCTTCAAAAGAGGAAACATTATTGACCTTTTGAAACACTCGGGAATGGTCCCTGTACTAAAGATGCCACAAAATATTCGTTGGATTTCATTGATTAAGTTAGCTGAGGCGTTTTTATAGAATTCGAAAGGAATACCATAAAAGCTTTATCGAATCATTTGTCGTTATAACTTCCTGTGTGGTAAGGCTAACTATGAGGGGCATATGATCGGAAAAAGTTTCGCAGCCGATTCTAGAGCCTTTTATTGCATCTATGGAACTGTATGATGGACAGCAGTAGTCGATGACCGAAGAACCTCTGCTGCTCACAAATGTAAATTCGCCTGTCTTGTCTCCATATCCTCTTCCATTCAAAATAAACGCTCCAATCTCTTCTAAGAACTCCGTAAATGCATTTGAGTTTCGATCACAACACTTATCTTTTGAGGTTCTGATTGTAGGAACTAGATTTTCATTCGCAAGCTGAACATCTACACTTCCTTTCGTACCAGTTCTTACATTCAAATCGCCCATTAATATGAAATTATTCTTGTCTGTTTCATCGAAAAATGCAATAAGTTTTTCAAAGTCACTTGTCCAATGCTTGCAGTTGATGTACGCGGGAACAAGGTTCAGAAAAGCTCCACCAAAATGTCCTCTAAGAAAAACGGTATCACATTGCTTGACAAAGCTGAGTTGATAAACTGGTTCTACGCAGGTGCAAAATCTCCTGGATGAAATAAATGCATCGACATCTGCATTCATTTGAGACATGGAATAATTCAAAAACGGGAGACCTGTCACGTTTTCTGAGTTCAACTCGGCGAACCCCACACGTGAAGCCTTAGGGTTATGCAGTAGAGTGGGAGAGTGGTAGTCCAACTTAAAATCTGACAATCGCCGGTAAATGAAGAAGAAATACATAGTGGCTGAAAATATATTTCAATATTTGCATCAATTTTGTGGAAAGTAACTTGATCAAAAAATACTTTTCATCGGTCTATTTGTATACCTATTTGTTTCAGTGTGAGCGCATTGCGTAACAACTCTCATTGTCGTAGCTGTGGAGATGGAGACCCACAAGAAAAAGAAACTGTGGTTCATTTTCTCTGCAATTGCCCCGCCTTAGCCTATTTTAGAATGGCTTCCTTTTGGAAAGCATTCCTCGATGACCCCAGTGAGCTTTCTTAGAAGAAAATCAAGGATATGACTATCTTTCTAAATGCGACGAAATGGCTTTAACAATGTGGTTCGTCAAAGTCTATAAAAACCACATCATTCCGTTTTAAATCCCTATTAGGTTGACACGAGTAAATCCTTTGTATATAAAAACTATAGTACTATCATGGTGGAAGTCGAATGGGGCGACATCTAGTTTACCTATGCAACCCTTACTCTTTTTTTTTTGCGGAGAGCTTATGGAGGTTTTAAATGATATTTATTGATATTTTTTGGATGCAATTATCCAAAAAATAGTCTACTCTTGCCCCTACCACCAATTTTTGACGCTTAAAGACTCCCCAAATCGAATTTTACACCTCACATTTTGCAGCGCCACCACCAGGACCTCTGCAACCCTAAAAAAAACTCGCCATGATAGTACTATAGTTTTCATATACAAAGGTAAATCGTACCAAAACGGCGCTCTCCAGCGCTAATTGAGTCGCAAGGCCAGAGCTAGCGACAACCATCTCTATCTATCTACGAGTATCTATCTATATAATTTACTTGATTTCAATGAATAAAAAAGAAGAACAAAAAGTCAACATTTTATATTGTTGTTGTAGGTAGCAGTAGTTACATAACTTCCAAATTCCTTTAAAATACAAAATTCAAAATTATAACATTAAAACGTCACAATATACCTACACCGCATTACGTTTTACTTAATGTAACCTGTCAGTTTCCACTGCAGGGTAAAAAGATAGACAGGCTACCTAAATAGTACCTACAAACAGTGACATATTGGTTTATTATATGAGTATTATACATACAATCATAATATGTAAGTACATACATATGTACATAATATTTGTATAAAATAAAAACAAGTGAAATGTTCTTCGCTCCTATCGTTCGTGAATGTGAATAAATATTATAAAAGCTTTTGTTGGATATCGTCCAAAAAAGCCTACGCTATTACAACGAAATGCTGTACAGGGTGTCCAAAATTTACAAATCCCACAAAAAAAACAAGGTTAAGTTTTTCCTTCCCTTTCTAGTTATGGTGGTGCTTATGATTTTTAGTTCCGTTTAATTAAACTGCTTTTAAATTTTCTAGATTTTATTTACAAAAGAACAGCTAGAAGCTTTTTTTCGCTCAATGCGGACAATGGTTTTTTCGGAATTAATTAATCAAACCCAATCTTAAAGCATTTTTTAATTTGTCTTTTTACTTTGGTATTATTTTTTTCGCAAGAATATGTTATTAACGCCCATGTTCTGCAATTCGATAGAAAATGAATTGAAATCACTTTTCAATTTCACGTGAAATGAAATTGCTTGTTCTACATTTCGACCGATTTCGAAAAATTCGAAATTGTTCCGAACTGTCAAAATTCAGGCTTCATCCATTTTTGTTTTGTTTCTAAAGTGAAATTTCTCCTGCTTATGAAGATGGATGCAATATTATTGGCAGTTTTATTAAAAAAAAGGAAGCAGCTTTCTAAAGAAAAAATTGGAAGACAAGTTTTGAGAGATAAATCAAATGTATTAGATCTACCTGACATAAAGTGAGTAGGTATGCGAATATAAGAATTTGTTCTAATATGTTTTTGTTTAGTTTTCATGGTAATTTTAGTTCTGTTCTTGCTTTCCCCTAAAAAAAGAACAATTAAATACTTAAAAAAAAACAACAAAATAAATTATTCTAACATTTTGCACGAAACAAATACACAGCTAACTACAGCAGCACCAATTTCACAGACAGTTCACACAACATAAACAATGTGATTTGAATTCGTTCAGAAAATGGAATAAAACGAAATGCAGAACATGCATTTTCATTTTCGAAGTTCCAATTCACAATTAATTCGCAATAGTGAATTGTGGAACACCTAAATTCACTTTCGCCATGTGAATTCACAATAAGTGAAATGCAGAACATGGGCGTAAGTTTCAATTTATTTTCTTATAAAATAGTTCATTTCATCACAGCATATAATATGAATAACAACGAATAATAATGAGATTTGAAAAAAAAAATTTTTCAATATGGTATCATTCCTCGAAATTCATATATGTATTTCACTTTTCTGTTTTTATTTCATTAATAATCTTTTAATAATTATGTTTTTAATGGATAAGAACGTGTTTAAAAAAAAATTATGCAACCTAAACCTAACAATCTTGTATAAGAAGGTGTTAGATAAAAACAAAAAAAACTGCTAATTGTTTTCGTGAAAATACAAAACAAAAAAGTCGGTGAAAATATCGGTTAAAAGAAACAGGCCTTAAAACCATCAAAACCGTTATAATTAAAGTTTGAAAAGGAATCGAAAACGAGTACATTAACTCTTGAGTATTCAGACTTAAAATTGCCTCACAAACACATAATTATTTTCAACTTATGGCTGTGATTATGAGACATCCTGTGTAGAAATTATACCTATGCGCATTGCACAAGACGGGAATAAGCTTGGATCTTGCTATCGTGCAAACCGATGTTTTGTTGTGATGATTTGTTCTATAGTTAAAAACGACAAACAAAACGTTATTGTTAACCATTTTAGCCAGCTAACGAACGAGAAATCACAAGGGACATATTATGCATTATATAGGTACATTTATCATGCCCGCATATAACCTTAAATTAACAGAATTCTTTCTTTCTTTGTTTAGCGAGTTATGTTTGATGTTTACAGTGCTGGATTAATTGCTGAGGCCGAAGGATTTCTTTGTTAAATAAATAATAAATAAATAAATGAAAGTTTTTTTTTATTTTAGCATTAAAAAAATATAAAAATAGTTCATACGAAACTATTTCAAAGTTAAAAATACTGTTTAAAAAAATTACAATGCCTTCAAGAACAGAATATAATGAGATACTCTGCCATTCTAGCTCTACATCTGAAGGACAAGGATGTAAATCTAGAAACGAATATGAAAAGCTGACTTTCGTAAGCAAATCAATTCAATGAATTATGAGTTTCAGATAAATGACCATTGATGGAATAAGGACAACAGGCGGAAACAAAACAAAGCCCTGGGGAACACCAGCATTTAATTTGAGGCTATCAGACTTGAAACCATCCAATACAAAATGTATTGAGCAATCCCAAATTTCTAATTCAACAAAGAAGAATTGATAAGAGAGTCTAATGCCAAACTCTATCAAATGCTTGATGTGGATGATATTTCACATATTTTCTTGTAATAATCTGACTCCCTCTAAAACAATATAAAGATTTGTGTCAATGTTTGGTGAGATATCAGATCACCAGTAGACCTATTGTTGCAAAAGACTAACTGCCGGTCATTAAGAAGCTTTCATTCTTGGATATATTTCTTAAGCTGGAGATTAACCAGTTTTTCCAAGACCCTGGAAAGAATGAAAGGAAGTGCAATTGGTCGATTTAGTCAGAAATGTGTGAAATTTGTTGTTGTGTTTGAAATTTATTGTTGTGTCACCAAAACCAGACATTTTTATTTTTGAAAGGTGAGTTCTGTGAAAGATGATATACACTAGTCCACTTTGGGTTTTGCAAGCGTGAAACAAGAACTCTTTAGAACGATGGGTGAGATAATACCAGCGGATATGTTAATTTCGAGATTTTTAAGGACTACTCGTACTTGCCAGAGAAGAAAAAAATATTCGTCCCATGCAATCATTAGTGGTGTCATCAAGTACAATTCTTGTACACTAGAAAAAAATGTTCATTAGCATGTGCCAAAAATAATTCCAAAATTCGACAAAATCCGACATAATTATAAATATACATATAATTTATTTTTTTTCAAATAATTTTTTTATTTCTTTTAATTTTTCTTAAAGTATGATTTTAAAAACTTTAAATAACAGTTTTTAAAATCATACTTTAAGAAAAATTAAAAGAAATAAAAAAATTATTTGAAAAAAAAAATAAATTATATATTTATAATTATGTCGGATTTTGTCGAATTTTTTAAACAACTTATTTAAATAAGAATTAATAGAATAGAATTAACTTGAACGGGGACCCCCCTCATATCTGACCAAACTTTAACTTGTTACATCTAATGCAAAACATCTTTAGTGCATTTTCAAGGCATTTACATAATGTAATCCCAATTTTAAGCCACTTCCCAGTGTCGAATTTTGTCGAATTTTGTCGAATTTTGGCATATAATGATTAGCATGTATAATTATATATAACATATAACTGTGAAAAAAATCTCTGGTGTATTAATTTGTACTCTGGTTGACTTCGAAATGTTTTCCCACTAGTTCACTAGGTTATTCTGGTAGCAGCTCCAATAGATTTTAATTCCATCTATGACCCATTTCAAACATATCCGGCACCGGATAACCGATGTATGCTCTCATACAATCTTCCTCGGTCAAACCATGGCTTCACTACCAACAGTTGGCTACTTAAACCGGTAAGCCGGTCGCCAGCTATATCTAAAATGGGTCGAACTCTTCTTTTCCAACGAAAGCGATTAAAATTTGTTATATTTTAACCAAAAAATTGCTTGGCTCTGTATTAAAGCGGACACTGGTATTCTATTTTTTGAGGAAGAAAACGTAATGAATGAAAAAATTGTGTTTCTGTCTATTTAGTCACTATAATTATACTTATAAGTTCATTTATAAGTGCAAGCAGTAAATGTTCTCTTTATTCAATTATCTGATATATGCAATAATAATTTATTTTTATTGTTAATATCTGTAAATGGCCTAGTGGCACAATATATAAACATACACACTATAATACCATGTCCTTAACATTGAGCTCGTAGCACTCAGTTTTTTTTCATCTTTTATTTCGTTGCGGCGCGGTGTTCAATCTACCACATTATAATTATGTTTAATGTGAATGAACTTGAACAGAGCTGTTTGAAATATTGCAATGTATGGGGGCAATATAATAGGCCAAGGAGATTTTCTGAATCTTAGATTTGAATTTATACAAAAACCCAACAAATCTCGCCATTGATTTTTTATATGTCTCTATACTTTGATTTTGTTCGTTTAACGAATCCTCAACATTTTTTTTTTAATTTGGAAAAAAGTTTTAGTTTTAAAAATGCGTGTCAGTTGAATGACTCGCAGCCCATGCAAAAGTATATTTGTTTTAATCCATTTACCTTGATGATTCCAAAATCGATCTAAAATAAACAAAGGCGCGATTATTTACAACTAAAAGTGCATATTAAACTGTCAGGTGTCTGCCGGATGAGAGAAGAAAAATTACAAAAAAAGAAATAGATAATAATTCAGACAAATTGCATCATTGAAGGTTAAACAAAATATAGTTGGCTATAAATATATCTCGATGTACGTTACTATATACGTTTGCCACCCGATTTTGATATCAATGATTGGCATGACTGTTAATTTCACGATTAACATGATTTGAATAAAAAAAAATTCTCTTACTTTAGGTTAGAAATTCGAATAATGGAAAATCAATTTAAACCAACCTCATATTTTCTGAAAAAAAATTCAATGTTGTGAAAAAAAAACATTACAATAAAATGATCTTCATTAGCAAAACGACTTGATCCTATTTGATATGTTAATTTCAAAACGGTAGATAGCTACAAGTTTAAGAACGGGAAATTTAGATTTTATTGTATGCTGTATGCATTGTGTTTTTTATGTCATTGATTTTCGGTGCATTCTTCATATTAGAAACAAAAGTCGTCAAAATATTTTTTTGATTCTGCTTAAAAGTTACAACGCATTTTGTACGAACAATAGGCGAAATATTTTTGCTTCATTACCATAAATTTTTTTTGCGTAACTTAAAGCAAAAAATGGGATAAAATTTATGGCGTTATATTTACAACTTTTGAGTTAATTTTTGTTCCGGAAGTCCACGTTTTAGTTCAATAACACAATGGTCAATAAAAAAATTATTTTTGCTAGAAGAACTAAAATATGCTTTTTCAAATTTGTTGATGTACTAAATTCGAAATTTTAAATCATATCGGGGTGTCGAATTATTCTCGTTTGAAAATTTAAAAACCGTTAAAAATCTATTTTATTGTTAGCTATACTTGAGCTTATAAAACACACGAGTGAATTTTGTGTACATAATTTTCTAAATCATAATCAATTTGTATCGAAACTCAGATTCAATAATATTCTCAAAAAATTATTTATGTTTTAAATTAAATTTAATAAAGTTTTTTATGCAAGTTTTTATCTTTTATCAAAAATGTGTGAGCTTTATGTGATATCTAAACTCTATGACATTAAAAAGGAAATGACGACCAAGTGACACTGGGTACAGTAGTTCAAAATGTGTTTTTATGCTCGTGTACCATTACCCTATCGAATACTAAAGTCTCGGACTTAAGTCCCAGCTGAAGTCTAAATAAAAAAAATATGAAAAAGCAAAAAATTAATTTTTTGAATCGCTATAACAGGAGCCAATTTAAGAAGTTATCTGATGAATTGTAAAAATTTTCTACAAAATAATTGTTTTAAATATAAAACATTTAATTTTTTTTAGTGTAAAAGCTTGTACACAAAATTTGAAGAAAAAAATATCCACAGTTTGAGTTTTCAAAAAAAATTTTTTTTTTTAAATATCCACAGTATTCAAAAAAATTTTGATTTTGTTTTCGAAAATTCAAAAAATATTTTTTTTTTATTTCGATATGCAATATTATTAAGATTATGTAGGACCTTTTTGGTAAAAATTAAATCATAATTCATCAAACCATTTTTTTTTTTCGGTTTTATAACAGGTGCCGTTTATATGAAAAATATTTTTTGACTTAATAATTTTAATTACATAGACATTGTAATGTAAGTTTTTTCGTTATTGAAAAAAAATTGTTAAAGCCACTTTCGAGATAAAAATATTTTGTATTAACTGTCCTATTTATACGGTACTTGTTCAGTTATTTTTAGATCTAAAAATCTATTTCGCCTTTAGGGAACTACCTAACAACTAAGTTCCAAGTTTGACAACAACCTTTTGATTATCCTCGCTTCACTATGCCCAACAGAGAATGCAAGTAATTCTCAATGTTTTGTTCATCAAGAAATTCCGCATTTCAAGGTTAAATAATTCCATGAATTGCGTGATTGGAGGCATAATCGTACAAATTATTACTAAAATGTTTAAATGTACAACTTATAAGCTTTGCTTTGCAATATCGATAAACCGACCATTTAATAAAAATATTTATTGATTTCTGTTCACATATAGCTGTTATTGTTTACAATTGTGGCTGTGTGTTGCTTTCAATCATAAGTCATTTGAAAAATCCCTCAATCAAAAAAGTTGATTTATCCAATTCAAAAACCTAATGCATATGAGAAACATTGGGTATACTTTAAAAATGTTAACTTTACTTCGTCCGATTCTAATAGAATCAGATAAAATAGTGAGAATTTTCAAAACACTCTGCCTTTTGCATTTTATTAATAAAAAAATTTAATTTGTTTCGGACAGAAAAAAAAGTGAACACGGCAAAAAGAAAAAATAAATTGCCAATCGATTAGAGATTGTCATAGATACTTGTTCAGTCAATCATCAATCAAACTTCCGCCTGGCAAGTCTGTATGTACAAAAGTATTTGTGCGGTTGTTGTTGTTGTCTTGTATAAAGTCGAAGCTCGAAGCACTTGTTAATCTCATCAATTACAAAATAAGATAAACAACTTTTGGTGACATTTAAAAGGCTGATTGGATAGTAGCAGGGTTAAGCTTTTGAAACCATACCATTAGGTCTGGTTTGCAATGAATAAAAAAAAACATGCTCTCACAAACATCCATATCCGGATTGATATGTGTCACAATGACATGTCGATAGTTGATATAATAAATTAATGTATAACGGATATGTTTGTTATTTATCCATGACAAAAAACATTTTGTTTACTATTGCTAATTTGTTTGAATTTAAAAATGGAATTTTTGGTGAAGAAAATAAGGAAAAATCGATTCAAATAAAAACAATAAATCTTTGAGGAATATGGCTCATAGACTTTGAATTACATAACCGAAACGAGACTTAATGAAGTCTCGTCTTGTAAGACTAAGCATCGGTGTAATCTCGGAACCGAATTAATATGTAGATATGTATCCGCTGTCTACTACTATTGTGAAAATATTGAGGAACAAAATTTAAATCTTGAGCTATGAAATAATTACGAATTAGTAAGACGGATTCATAGAAATACGCCTTAATGAGCCATATCTTTCTAACACCACACTCCATCTTTGAGTCTTCACTTCTTCAGTAAAGATAGCTGTATTGAAGTCTTTCGTCACGACGCGATGCTATTCTCCCAGTCCTTCCTGGATGGAAGTATGTTGTGGTTCTAACGCTAGCTCATTCTAAAACTTTTCAAGGTTATTTGAATGTTAAGTGTGCAATTTAGAGCTCACCCCGAACGTTTAGCATTAAATTGCATTGAGTGCGGTCACCGAAAAATTCAAGAAAGTTTGTCGATATTATATGCATTGTAAGTGCTGCCCACCATACAGTTGAGCCATACCTCAAGGTTGGCTGTGTACTTCCACAAAATCATTTTCCACCGAAGGCTCCACGAATGCTTTGCTCATGCAGTCGTAGAAGGCAATGCCGTCCTTTCTAGCCAGTTCTTCAGTATTTAATTTCCTATCTAGTTTGATAACTCCTAGAACCGGAAGACAAGGACAGGGTCATTGAATCATGGTAGAGTAAAGGAGGGGGCGGGGAGTACTATAGTACAATAGATATGTAGTTCGGTTTACTTTGACTACCTCCTAGTCCACAGCTCGTTGCTTTCAAAGCCATCTGGGTGTGTTTGTACCAACCGCAACCGCCTTAAATCCACGTCTCTCTAACTTAACAAGAATTTATCATGACTAAAACGCATAGCCACATCTCCGCGGGGTGTTCCTCCACTAATGTACGTATATGTTAAAGATTGTTTTACCTATCGCAACATGAATCTTTCTATCACTGAGCATGGGAAATATCCATTCTCGGATACAACCCTTTACACCGAAGTCAACGAGATCAACGATTAATTTTTGATGGACTTAGTTAAGAAGACGTTTTTGAAATCACCTTTTACGTCTAAGAAGAACAAAAGTATACTCTTTGTATTGGATCGATTGTACACACTAGCATATCTAGGGTAGTTTCTGTAGACTTACCCTTAAGATATGCGTTCTGAGAATTTTCCAGAGGACATTCATCTGGGTTGTGTCGTTTATGGATGATTTTAAAACACAATAGAGGTCAAGCTAGTTGGCTGGAATCCTTCGCGTGTTCGTGGCTAGTGGTATAAAACCGGCTCTTGGTATAAAAAACACTCCTACTTGTCTCCATGGCTCGTGTATATGTTGTTTGAAATAGAGTCATCCTTTGAACATCATCTCCAGCTGGAAGTGGCCCCACTTGCAATTTCTGGAGCTTTATTGGTAAAATGTCATCCATTCCTGGAGATTTATACGAAGAAAAAATATTAAAAGCTCACAAATACTTTTTCTGCGGTGTGCTGTCATCAGCAATTCCAAGCAGAGATGGCAGAGTAGTTAACGTCAGGTAATCTACGTGGTTAACTACGCGTAGTTAATCGGGTTAATAATTAATAATAATAATAATAATTATGGAGTTTTCTCCTCCAGCTAAATTTGGCATTTTTCACTTCGTTTTTCTTTCTTATTTTTGTTTAGATTTCACCTCCTAGAAATCAATCACGTTATTTAAACCGTATAATATTACAATTTTCTAGTAAAAAAGAACTAAATACTGACCTGACCGAAGTAATCGACGAAACACGAAAAAATACAAAAAGCAACTCACGGAAAATAATTTGAGACTACGACTAGCTAGTAGCAATGGTGACGACGAACACAGTTTCTTTTTCTTTAAAACTACAGTTTTCAATATTTCAAGCTACATTTTGACGTCTAGCGCTACGTCTGCTACATTTAACTACGTTAACTACATTTAACTACATAAACTACCCCATTTATGTAGCAGACGTAGAAAATGTAGTAAATAAAAAAAAATCGCATTTCTGCCATCTCTGATTCCAAGGAATCAGTTGGGGAGATTGTCCAAGAAATTTCGCAGTCTTTTTCCCAGTCTTGATTTTTGGCTGCTGAAAGACCTCGCTTGAAGACTTTAAGGCAATCTTTATATGGTTAGTAATAATTATGTTTGTGACATATATTGAAGTTTTACGTGTGATTTTAAATTGATGCAATAATAACAATTTGATAGCAAAAAAAAATCAATTTTCTAAAAACGATAAATCGCTTATTTTCATTTTAATTAAACTTTTTGAAGAATTTTTTATAAAAATGATGAATTCTCAAAGAACCCAAGATAATGTGATTATATGTTGGTATTTACTGTACATAGTAATCCATTTTATTTAAGTTTGAATTTATTAATACAAACATGAATCGTAAGACTCGTATAAGTTTCTGCTTCAACGAACCGTCACTAATTTCAATCAAAAATTATTGATATATTGAATAATAACAATAGGAAAATTTCTCGTTTGCTGTTCATAAACACGTCCCACGTACGCAAACAATCCAAAAACCAATTATAAATTCGAAATTAATAAAAAAAATTAAAATTTATTACAGTATAAATATTACCTCATTTCAATAAGATCTATACACCCACTAAAAAGGTGAATGCTTTGCATATTATAAATGGGTATGGGACTTCTGCTAAGTTTTTTTTTTTTTTTAAATAAAAATGAGGTTTAAAATATTTTTCCGAAGAAACAAATTTTTGAAAAGTAGTTTTTGGCAAAATTTTAGTAATCTCTTAATTACGTACAATACAAATGGTATTATTGTATATTTTTAGCTAAAATACCTACCAATTGGTCTGGCTTACTTCTAACTGTTTAGCCTTACAAAGCGAGGTTTTATATATTTAAGGGTCTAGCTCTCTCACTGTATCTACTATCTAGTTTTCAGAAAAAAAAAAATTGGATTTCTTATTTCAACCCTGTAAAATATATAATAATTAGAATTACATACTTACTAAGTATTGTATTAAGTTTCCTCCTTAAATTGCTGATTGTCTTTTAAAATACGATTGTTGATTTTAAAAAACGATTGATAAATAAAGTAAACAATAATAAACAAGATTGAAACTTTATTCTTTTATTTGTATTGAATATTAAAACAAATTAATTTTACAAGAACAAGTAGATGTAATAAATAAATTCTTTAGAGAGGATGATATAAACAGACCGTGCTGCGTTACTCCCTTCAAATAGAAGCACTCTAGAAACGACGTAATTTTCAATGTGTTGTTATCAAACAAAATTTATTTATTGGAGTATGAATAATTCATCTAAGGGTACTACCTATGTATATAGTCCATAGCTTACACTTGAATAACGTAGACGTAGATTGCAAAACGTGCGGATGGTTGAATTAGGACAAAGAAGACGTCAACACTTAACAAAATTTCATATTATATTAAAGATATGAATTTTATTTCCTATATTCCCATCTATCTACATATACATTATTAATTATCCAAGGGGGCTACTTATTCTCCTTCTTCTCCCCCTCCGCAACGAAATATTTTTTCTCCGCCTTCTGTCAAGCCTTGAATTCTGTGTTGATTTTGATAGTGCACATATACTACTACTGCTGCTGCTGGCTGGCAATAAAATGTGCTTAACGCCCAAACGAAACGTGATTGGAATCAGGAACCATATACACCTTCTATTGATTTCCTATTTGTCCAGTTATCGTATAAGGGCGCTACTGAAGTCAGTGCTGGATTGCATAAAATGGCGAAATAAGGAAGAATCTGTGTATATAGTCCATAGCTTACACTTGAATAACGTAGACGTAGATTGCAAAACGTGCGGATGGTTGAATTAGGACAAAGAAGACGTCAACACTTAACAAAATTTCATATTATATTAAAGATATGAATTTTATTTCCTATATTCCCATCTATCTACATATACATTATTAATTATCCAAGGGGGCTACTTATTCTCCTTCTTCTCCCCCTCCGCAACGAAATATTTTTTCTCCGCCTTCTGTCAAGCCTTGAATTCTGTGTTGATTTTGATAGTGCACATATACTACTACTGCTGCTGCTGGCTGGCAATAAAATGTGCTTAACGCCCAAACGAAACGTGATTGGAATCAGGAACCATATACACCTTCTATTGATTTCCTATTTGTCCAGTTATCGTATAAGGGCGCTACTGAAGTCAGTGCTGGATTGCATAAAATGGCGAAATAAGGAAGAATCTGTAAGCACACGATTGTTGGGCGTTCTGCCCGGTAGAACAATGAGGTTAAAAAAGAATGCTTTCCTTTTTATTTTATTCATGAAATTAATTAAAAATGTGTTTCTTTTTAGCCAATAGCGAATTATCTTTAAAGAAAAAAACATGAAGACAGGGCTTTTCTTCTGCTGACTACTTAATGATGGTGTAAAGCAAGGCCTTAATTAAGACCGGTCCTAGTATCCGCTACTGTTCTTATCAGAAACTGTTCAGTATTCTAACCCCACGCCATTAGCTGATACTTTTATTTTCGATGAGGTGACAAATAATGATATTACAATAACATGACGTATCACGCTAATCCTTATTCTATTTAATTACATCTGATTCATCAGCATTCGTATGACCATATAGATCGCTAAATTATATGTTCCTAAAAAAATACATAACCAACAAAATAATGGCGTTTTCAATTGGTGATTTCATATCCAGAAGAGAAATTATCTTCTTTTTCAGAATCAGAACTGTCATTTTTGCCCAATTGAACGCATTCAGTATGCTTTTTTCTGCTTCCAGATTGCCAATTGAAAACGACATAAGAGATTGATATTTTGAATTTGACTTTAACTAAACATTTGAATATTTAATAGCAGATATTTTGTTAAGGAACTACAAGGGTCAAATTAAACAACTGAGCGTCAAAATTCTCAATTCATACCTATACGAAACAAGAAGTAGTGATGTGATTTATATAACGCATGAATAACAATTCAATTTCACAGAATTGTTATTCAACTTGCGTGTAAATAGCACATGTCGATAAAATATACCGACTATGCCTATTTTGTTTACACCTTCAAGTTTCCTTGATTATATTTATTTGTTCAAATGTTATTAAATCTATAATTCAATGTAAGATAATTTTGTCATCATGTTGATGAAATGTATGTTTGTATTTGGCAAACAAACTATTTTCTATTAAACAATAAAAACAATGGAGAAACAAATTTTTATTAGTTTTAAATTAGTGATTATATTGGACTGATTAAATAAATACAAGTTTTGTAAGACAAATTTGTCGAGATTTCAATATAATACGAAATGAAAGAGGTAAATGCAGGTATACTCAAATTAGTAAACAACGATTTCTAAATTATTACTTAAAATGATATTCAGAAAAAAAAAACGCTTGAAAGCTATTGTAACGCAAAACTAAATAATGGAAAATTAAAAATTTTCAGCATAACTGAAAAAACTACTTACCTCTAAAGTGCATTATGGGTTTTTCCCTTTAGTGAAAAATAGAGATGAATTTTTGAATTCCTTCTCTTAAGTGAAACTGAAGAACATGAAATACTTTTTCACTTAAATTCATTTTGTTTGTTTTCCCCTCTTGCCGATTCGGAAAATTTCTTCTTGTGTTTGATAATATTTTTACTTGTGATTATAGGTAATAGGTAATTTAGGGTAAGTTTTGGATTCGTGAAATAAAAAAAATGCAACCGTTACCTCCCATAGAACCACTTTTTTAATTTTCAAATTTCTCAAAAACGTTTTATCTATAATTGTAAACAAATTTGTATGCAAGAGCGTCTAAAATTTAATAAAAGTATACATTACTTAAATGTTCAATTTTTTCAGTTTAGAAAAAAATAAAACATAATTATTATTATAAAATTAGTTTTTGAAAACTAAATATGTATGTATTTCAAAACGGCTAGATAAATCCATGTTTTGGAAATTTAGAATAAAACAGTTTTGCGGGGTCCAAGGAATTTTGAAACATACCTAAATGTATTTTTATACTGAAAAAAAAACATTATAAAATCTTGTCGATACCATTTTTTTCTAGATATGCATATTTTTCAAAAAAATACACAAAAGGAAATGCGGTCAAAAACTAAAAATAGGTCAAAAAAAAATTACTAGTTATGTACATACATATATGTAAATATGTAAATAAAATTTTCAAATTTGACAAAACAAAATTCTGCCAAGGACAAAAATCATTTCAGTAACAGCGATTTGTATATTTTTTTGCGTAAAATGTTTGAATATATTGGTTGAAAATAAATTAAAAAAAAAAGTGTGTAAAAAAAATGTGAAAAAAGGTTTTTTTTTGAGAACTGATAATTTTTTAACCATTCTTGTTTAAATCATTTTTTTTTGTTCGTCGTCAAGAAAAGGTTAGGTTAGGTTAAGGTGGCTGTCGGACGATTTCCAACACACATAGGCCAAAATTAGGCCCGTTGTGATACCACATGGATCAGTAGATCTACCTCACTCATTGAACCATTTAGAGCTGCGAATGAAGCGTAGGAGACAAATAATGTCGGAGTTTATTAGATCACTAGGATCATTGAAAAAGAAATCTCCAAGATGGAGTTTTCGTCTTTGTGACAGGGCGGGGCAAGTGCAAAGAAGATGAGAGATCGTCTCTTCTTCCTCTTCGTCCATACAACTCCTGCAAAAATCATTTGCAGGGGCTCCAAGTCGAATTGCATGCCTCCCTATTAAGCAGTGACCAGTTAGGACACTTATTACGTAGCCAATGTGCAATCTACTAAGGGAGATCAACTGTTTGGAGCGTTTGGCACTAAGTCTAGGCCAAATTAGTTTTGTCGTTGCACAGGTGGTGATGTTGTTCCATCTGTAGTTTGCTCTCCCTATTGTGTCTTGCTTTAGCATAAGTTTACAAGTAGCTAAAGGCATACCTACGCCAGCTTTGTGAGCTAGCAGAGGTAACGTTGTTCCTTTTTTTGCAAGTTCGTCGGCTTTGCAATTTCCTGGAATGTCTCTGTGGCCCGGCACCCAGCAAAGGTGAATGTTGAACTGTTTGGCCATCTCCGTAAGAGATGATCGACAGTTTAAGGCTGTCGTCAAGAAAAACTGTTAAAACAAAAATTGTAAAAAATTGCCAAACAAAAACTGTCAGCAAAAAAATTTTTTCTTCAATCAGCAATATAGATTGAAATCAAAATATTTGTTTTGAACTGCAGCTTACAGTCTTACCTGGTATCATTTTATAATAGTCGTGTTTTTTCCGAAGCTACATATTCATATAGCCTAAAACAAAAAATTTATTTATAAATTACATCATAAATTGTCAATTTAATAAAGTCCTTTAAAATCCTGTTTAACATTTATCAAAATGAACATGTTTTTGTATTCCAAACTGAAAAAGTATTAAGAAATTAAAATCTTAGAAACATCCAAACTAACGATAGACTGACTATTCAGCTTGGTGTTTTTAATGGGTTTTGTAAATAAAAAAAAAAAATAAATTCTATTCGAAATACGAATTTTACAGGCTTAGGACATAGTTCAATACTTTTTTCTAAGGCTGTAGGTATACAAAATTGGGTTATTTTCAACCTAAAACATTTTTTTTTTTACTTTTTCTGTTCGATACTTAAACATCAAAGACTTACATACATCCATATTTTTGTTCGCATCCTTACTGTAAAATTTAGGGACACATAAAAGTGTATTAATACACTCGTATTACTAAAAGGATTTTTATTCATAAAATGTGACATGCAACGAAAATATCTTCTTTACTTTAGAAAGCAATAAACAAATTAAGTTTTTTAAATGTGTAGCAAACTGTGTCAATAACTGACACGCTTTAGCGACCAAAACAAAAATCAGGTGTTCGTGTTAAGCTGATAGCAACGAATGGCGGGTTGACCCGGCTGATTTTCCAAAGTTGAAAAATAAGAAGTACCGTACAGTTTAGTTTAAGAAACTTAAGAGAAACACACACTTAAATTCACCTCATATTCAGCTAAAACCATTAACTTACAAAAAGCATTGTAGCATAGTTTTTCATAACTTTTTCATTTTCGCAAAAAAGTCTCTTTCTGAATCCATAATCAAAATTATAAAAGTGTAGGTACATTCTTCTTTTTCTTTAAATTCCCAAGATACCACTATTCTGGTACTGTAGGAATCAGATACATTTATTCGTTGAACATTCATTATTTAATACAACAGCTTGACTTTTACCCATGCCAAATAAATTAGTGTTAACAAAAAATGAAGGAGCAGGCAGACATCAAGTAGGTACAGCCGCGCTGTACGCCGAGTTCTCCTGTATGTATAAAAAAAACACACAAAAGCTCAATGATTGCTCATAAAAGAAGCACTTTCATTGGGATGTCCGTGTCATACATGATTGCACTCTGATCGCAAATTTTCGCTTCATGTCGTCTCAGCGTGGCGTTGTCTGAAGGTCATGGAATTAAAAGAAGAAAAAATATTGTTGATTCCTTTTTGAGCCAAAAACTAAGAGTGCTTGATGCCATTGTATACCCACGTAAAATACTCTACGTCGTTAATGCCATTTATACAGGGGCAGTATTGGATCCTTTAAAATAAAATATTCCACATACCTAAACTGCTAAAAAAACGTTTGCCTAAAATGGTTGATAACATAAAATACTTAAAAGGATAAAAAGAAATTATCAATATGATGCTATTTTAACGCAATCATTTATTGCAACACTTTATATTTATGAAATCCCGATTTCAGTTGTATTTTATTTCTGTACCACCAGCCACCCTAGAGCATATACATACAACACAGTGTTGCCTCGAATTTTTAATAATTAAATCATATGATCAAACGATGATTTTTCACTGAAATTTTAAAAACTACTTGAAAAAAAACGAAAGAAGAATTATATACATACATACATATATGCACTCGAATATAAATCGAAGGCGAGTTTAAATTGTTCCAACAAAAGATTCGAGAATTACTTTAATAAAGATTTTGAGAGAGGAAGTTTTTTTATGACAATTTATTTAAAGTGTCATGAACATGAAAAGATATATGTATAATATAATGGACATTACGAAAGGTCTTGATAATGAAAGATGAAATTATATTATGATTTCTCAGCAAGGGTATTGTGATAAGTTGATAAGTGGTTGTAAACAATCAAGTAATAGTTTTATTTAAACTCTGAAGAATGAAGAGCATATGTTGTAAATTATTAAAATAATTATTTTAATTATAATTTTACATTGTGTTGAAAAAAAAAACAGTTTGGTGTAATAAACATTCAAAACATGGTAGAAATTTGAAAGCTTAATCTTTTTAGGATGTCTTTCGCAGACAGCAAAATCGTGTGAGAGGGAGATCTATTTACCCCCGTTAAGAGGTGTTCACACTAGGCTGGCCACGTGACTGGCTGTCCAAGTTTCGTCTGTTCTCGATCTCGGTCTTGTTCTGGCACCAATTCAGAATTTCACCATTTTATTAGTTTTGTGAGAAAAATTGAAAGAGCCATTTTCTTCTAGAGGCTTTCTAATAAACTTTCTATTCATTCATTTTATTAAGTGAAGTTTATATTTATTTTTTTTATGAAATATGAAATTTGTATATAAAATATTTTAAATAATCTGTTTTTGAAAAATCGGTATTTTTTGATAATTTGTTAAGAGTATGTAAACACAATTTATTACTCATGATTGCATAGGTTATACAATTATTATTGATGTAAGTTTGTAATTTAAAAAAAATTCTTTTTGATTTAAAATTCATGTAAATTAAGAAGTAAAAATCAGTTACTTTTACATAACTTTTTTTTGAGTACAATAGAACGCCTACAAAAATACAGATTGTTTTATAAACAAAGTTTGCGTTAAATATAGTTGTACGTTATTACTCACATACGTAAATACTTTTTTTTAATTAAAAAGGAGCAAAGTGGGAATGATTGTAATCTTGGAAATAGATCACCTTAAATCACTATTTCCAATATTTTTATTAAACATGCCTTCGGCACGGCAACTATAAAAAGCATGGATATGCATAACTAATAATTTCTCATGACGTTTCAATCAGACAGAATAATATAATTAGCCTGAAAGCAAATTGAAAAAAAAAACACTTTGTGCAGATGTAGAGGTAATCAACATATCACTGCTTCAAAAACGATTAATGAATATCATTGATGTAGATGTTTTTATTTACCTATGCATTATATATATGGTATTACGAAATACAATTTTATTTTTAATTAGAAACCAAAATATCTACATAAATGTTTGCCTCTGGTGTATTTTTCTCTGTTTTCATTTTTCTGCAGCTATAGAAAATAACAATTTTCTGCCACCAAAAATAAGTATTATTTAAAACTACATTTTTGTTTGTTTAAAAAAATCCGGGTACACAAGTATAGCTTCTCTTTCCTTGGCCTTTCGTTAAAATTTTATTTTCGTTATAAATTTATAGAATTTTAGATCTGCCGACATGTTTGGATGCACTCCAAAAAGAATTAAAGAAATTTAGAAAAATTCAGTAGACAATGTATGCGGAAAGGCCTTATAAGTTCAGAAGACAAAATAACAAAAATATCATTTCCAATTATCCACTATCAAGCCTATTTCACGTCTGATGAAATTTAATTTTTTTAATGCAAGTTAAGGTTTAGTTTTGGATTCTTCCTGCTGTATATTTTTGGGGAAGTTTAATACAAATCTTGTTGCCTTGTTAATACAGTTTATTTTTGGCTTTTGGCTTGGCTGGTTTTATTGACAAAACACCTTGATTCATTTTTGTACAACTTAAACAATTTATCACGCCTTTTGTAGTACTATATCATCCCATTGGCTACAGAACTAGAAGAGGCCGCTATGAGGTGTGACAGTAGAACTGTCTACAGAATAACCAAAGAGCTCACAGGGGTCCAGGGCTCTAAACAACACCTGGTTAAATGCACAGACTCTCTGCGAGTTTCAGATTCAACGGCTTTAAACCGCGTTTTCACTAGTGAAGTCAGCCTAAACACTCAATGTCACTATACCCTCTAGAGAAGAAATCTGAGTCTCAATCCAAGCACTTAGAAACAACAAACCATTGGACTTGACGGTATTCTCACAAAGCTCTTACGTGCAGCGCCAACAACTTCGAGTGAGCTGCTGCACCCATCCATTGAGAGAGCTTCGGAGAGTGTGAACTTTCCTGAAGTGCGGAAAAAAGGAATGGTTGTCAAGCTCGAGAAAACAGATCTAATACAGTGAGAAAATTCGAGAGGGATTTGCGTGCTTCCGCCTGCTGTAACCAGAGCAATAGCAAAAATCGACCTGGAACAAGCAAAGGAGCTGCTCGGAAACAGCTTGCTCTCTCATAGGATAATGAATCTCCATTAAACGGGACCTAGGGTGGAGACAGTAACTTAAATTATTAGACTGAAGATCATTTCAGCAAAAAGAAAAAGGATTGGCCTTGAAACTTTTTCATCTGTTCAAGAAGATATTTTTGGACAACCACTAGAGATGTGCCTATAGATACTGATGGCGGAACTGAACTAGATATTAACAGAAGAACCGCGACAGCAAAAGCTGCAGGTCACAACTCACAAATTACTTGAGTTTTGATATTGCGGTGTACAAAAGTTTCTGATTTTGCATTTGTGAGATAATAAGGAAGTGGATTTTATTTTATTACATCTTATTCAAGATGTTTTATCCGAAAACGAAAATTAACCGAAGAATTTTTAACAAATCTATTATATTTGTAGATTGCAGCGAAGAAGGCTCTTAAGAATGTAAAGTAAATAGAATCAAAATTTTTACATGGGATGGCGTTGATAAAGTTCGGTGGATCAGTTGGGTCATTTTTGCTGGCCAAAAGCTGCAGGTAATCCCCCCAAAAAACAACGAAATACTTCAACTACTCCACCGTAGTCTTTTTGTAGTCTTCTTCTAAAAATAAATTAAAGTATTTTTACTCACTTTATTGTTAAAAATATGTAATTAATGTTAATGCTTGCATTATTGAAATTTTTTTTGTTTAATTTTTCAATTTGGAAATATGTTCTTGTTTTTAATTATCAGCTGTTCCAAAAGTCACAAAAAAATTCACCTTTGCTGTGGTGAGTTTCGTTGTGAGTTTTGTTGTGACGATTAGGGGGAGAATACCAAAATGGTATCGAATCACAACAATCCTCACGAGAAATAGTCACAAGAGCTTGTGACTTATGACTCCTCACAAGGGGAAGAATCGGGCTGTAAGTTTTGTGATATAATACAAAACCATATTTGGTTTCAAAGCATTTCTTAAATTAAACAACAATTTGTACTGACTAAACTTCATCCAACATAAAAAAAACGTGAGAGACCTTCACACATCCATTTTCAGAAGCCACTTCCCAAGTTTTTCTAGTAAAATAAATTCAATAATATATATAGACAGAGTGTACTTAGTTGAGATTGTGTCAACATTATCCAATTTATTAAATAACAGTTTCAATAAAAATAATATAATAAAAAAACTTATATTTCTCCATTGTGTTACACCAACTACACTCTATATATGCGGACAAAATTAAAAGTCTCTACAAACAGTTAGATCTATGTATCTATTAATTAAGCCTGCCTTCAGTCTGTTAGAGTTGGAACAATATAAAGCATACATAACCGCAGCAATTTCATTATCATTTTTAATAAAAAAAAAATATCGGCTAAAAGGAAATGGGAGATTCGATTCGGTCCAAAATGTGCGCATAGAAAAACTAATAATAATTGAATGACCTCTTGGCGAAGCCTACGTGCCAATTGGTTTTAGCTTTTTGAGAAAATAAATCAAAATGAATCATTATTAAATTAGTTTCCGTCCCCGAAAAGTTGCAATAATTATGTCATGAAAGTGGATTTCCACAAACGCGTTCTCAGATAGCTCCAATACCATTAGTTTACACGACAATTGAAGGTGAATCGTAAATAGCTTAAAGCTTATGACTTGGCGGCTCGTTGTTGTTGGCTTTATTGTGATTTGATGGTGTCGTGCTATAAATTGTTGACTGAAATGGACTGCCAGTTGCAATACATTATAATGTATATTTCCACATCCCCAAAGCCTTAATTATGTCCAAAATGATTTATTATATTTAGTCCATTTATTGTTAAAATTGTACATTGTTTTTTTTGCTTTGTAGATTTATATTTTTATGAATTCATAAGTGAAATATGAAGTTTTTCTCTTTATTTTGTGACACATAGTGAAACATATCGGGTAAATTAGTTTCGTGGGAGGTTTTTGGAGGGCGTTTAATGTTTTGAATAATTTATACGTTTTGACATTTTGACGTTTTTACTTCATTATTTTAAATCAAATAATCGATTTGCTTAAAAGTACACCTTCATTTTCTTTCTTTAAGTGAGGGTTATTTAGATATTCTAAGCATTAATTATTGCACTATCGTTTTCTCAACAACCGATTTTGTTAGGATCAAATAGTGCTTTAAATTTAAAATTCCATACCTCATTATGGATTGAGTTTAAGAGCATAAACTGTCTTTTTGTCAGCAAGCTCTTGCGCGAGGAATTTAAAATGTGGCTCAAAATTTGCAGTTCATTTTGTAGGTGAACAAACTGAGAAGCGCGAATAAAAATTATTGCCAAAAAATCTAAATTCCTGTCGTAGTCCCTTCAGCCCAGGTGAAGTAAGATAAGATTTTATATTTTAAAGAATTGAACTCTAAGGAAGTGGAAATAGTTTTGTAATAATTAAAATCATTTAATTATACGAAATGATTACGAAAGCTTATGTGCAAAAAAAATTGATTTATTGTTATTTAAAATCGTAAAGTTATCTTCAGTGAGTTATAAACAATCGAATCATATTAAAATAATTAAGTTTCAGATCGCATTTATCACATTTTCTGTGCGCTAAAGCATTACGCGATTACATCTCGATATTGAGATGCATGAAAAAGTAACAGAATTTCAGTTTTCAAAAGTATTATTATGACATCATTTCAATTGAAATGTTTACGGTTTTGATGGATCCAATCTCTAATAGATATAAATAAATCCGCATTCAGTAAACGATTTATAAAACAAATAAACAATCTTGTGACATATCGATAAGTTCCTATAGGTAGCTATAGTTCGATGTCGTGCGGACACATTATTAACATCATAGATTTTTAATTTTTGCATAAAAGAACGACGAATATAAGGTGAATTAGGTCAATGCTAATGCTAAAATCGTTAGAATATTAATCATTTAGCAAAATATAATGAAATGCATCTTAAAAAATTTGTACACATTTTTCTTTATTTAATAGAAAACAAGAAAATAATAATCATTCATCAGTTTGTTTGGCAATAATAATAATAATTTCTGATTTTTTTTCCTATCTACATATAAAAATAATGTTTTTTATTTTGTGTTATTATGACCTTAGTTGTGAACTTTTTCAAATAATTTGCACATTTATTAATACCATATTGTTGTTATTGCGATGTAGTCAAAAAAGCTATTACTTTTAGCTGATAAATATTTTTGGCTGACCAAATTAAATTTTGGTCATCGTTATAAAACAGAACACTTGAAATCGTTCACCGGTAGGTATGTATGTACATATACATATTGTATGTGATACCAAAGAAAATTTATCATTATTTGTATTTTTTGTTATTGTGCTAATTTTTGTTAAGTTGGCATATCACCACCTAGACCAATTGTATTTCAAATGAGATAGCTACCTGTATTTGAAGTTTTTTTTGTTGCTTCTTACATTTCGATCCCGAATGGCAGTTCATATACTCGTAAATGTGGGTGCATCTTCTGTGCTTCTATAAAACACAATATTGCACCACTGATTTTAACTGTAAAGTTAGTAATCAAGTAGGTATGATTATAGGCTTAATTTTGACTTCAAAACTTGGACGGAATTTTCAAGTAAAATGTTAGATTCCCTCTACAGGGTTGGTCACATGTTTTTTCGTTCCACAGCCGCAGTCAGGCAATAAACTTTGTTCGGTGTTTACTTTTAAACCTTGCAATATTTATATGTACACATCTAAGACCAAGTTAACTCACCAAATATTTTGGATTAAAAATGTTTGATTCTACATTTATACATCCCTTTACCACTAAAAAACAGTTTGTGAACTCCACAATTTTTCGATCATTTTATTTCAAGGATGAACTAACTTTGGTTCAACTCTGAAAAATTGAGCTTAAGATGTGGAATACGCGTCTTGTGTCAAGCTTCTAGCAAAACTGCTTTGAAAAACTGTGAAACTTGAAATATCGATGACTCCGATGTTAATTAAACTTCTAGATATATCAGCTAAATATAAACGTGTGCTTACCCTATATCCATTTTTTAGGATTTTTTCAGAAGAAATATTTAGATAACAAAATTTAGTGTTCTTTTGATCACACTATATACTTAGTTTGATGTTTTGTCAATAGCGTTTTTTTTTAGAAAACGTAGCAGGTGACGCGGTTAGACATAAAAAAATACTACTTTAAATAATCATATAACTGTTGAGCTTTAAAAAAAAAGATTTATTTAACTAATTTTTAAAAATTGTAAATAAGAAAATACAATTTTAAAATAGGGCTATACTTTAATCTCATTGCTTGCATACAAACATAACTTAAATGTATGTATCTTTTTATTTTTCTTAGAAATTTATATATTTTTGTGATTAGTAGTTCTTTCGTCTCACCGATTAACTAAAGATATTGATATTGATACTGAAATTAAAAAAAATGAATATGAACGTGCACCCCTCTGTTCCATAAATAAAAAAAAAAACTCTTATTCTGCATTACATCTGTTATATTAAAAATTTAGGTCACATATGTATGTATTTCCAAGACAAATCATAAACATAATAATGTAATTGTTTTGATTTGATTGATCTCACCCGCACTTGGTCCGAATTTCTTTATTTCGTTCAATCAAGTTTACCGTGTGTATAAATAACCTTGTACCTGATTAGTAAACAAAACACAAAAATCTCTTTTCATTTAATTTCATATTTCACATTATTTATCTTTCTGAAGCACATAATCTTGTTTTTCACCTAAAAGAATTACCAATGTCAGATTGCTGAACTATGTACGAACCTAACATGTACAACGTCACATACTTAGTATTTATAAGTTAGGTTGGGTTACACCAGAAGTGTATTGAAACACGTAATAGCTTTTTGTTTCCACTTGACTTAAGTGGTTGCAGTAGTTTCTGTTTTTCTTATTATTTTGCTTTTTTTTAATAATAAAAGATTGTCTTGTAGTTGGACTGGACTGGAAAGTAATATTTTACACACATTTTTTATATATGTATACTCAAGTGAAGAATTAACTGGCAACCTAGATCTTTCATATTAACTGAAATAAATCGAAAACTAGTTTAAAATGTCAAAAAGCTTAGAATTTCTCAGAAATCTCAATATTCTCAAAAAATATAAACTCGCCAATTCTTACGAAATTTATTGAATAAATAAATACATAAATAATAATAGTAGGTACCTACATATGTATATAGTTTTTCAGAATTAAAATTTCTTCTCAACTATTTGACAGCAAAGGTGGGGAAATTGTCAGAATTCTAAAGAAATATTAGCTGGCTAAATATATCTGTACGAGTATATATGTACATATATTGTGTTATTTGAAATATTTTCTTATCTTCTGCATTTTTCTTTGTTAAAAAATTAATCTTGAGTTGGAACTAATTGAAGTAAGAAAATTCTCTAGAGTTTCTGGAATGTTGAGGAAAAATTTTGTTTCGGTTTAAGTAGTAAATACATTCATCGACATACTCGTAGCATATACATATGTACATATGTATATGTGTATTCTGAAAAAAAAATTATTTTAGATTATTACCTAATTAATTAGAAATAAAAATTTTGGTAGAATCAAATAGATTTTTCCAATTTACCAAATGTTGGGTGTGCATAATGTTTTGCACTTGATTGTTAATATGCAAGTTCATGGGAAATGGGGGATGTAATATTTATAAGAAAAACTGCGAAGCCAAATGGATACACGAGATATACATAACATTTAATATTTTATAAGAATTCCAGATATTGATTTTCTTGAAGGAAAATTTTTATGAATGTCATACTATAGGTACTTATGAATTATTGCTGCATTTGGTGAATTGGAGAAGATCTTTGTGTAGGAAAGAAATGATTGGTTCTCCTTTGTGGTGTAGTTGACCTAATTCATGTTTTAATGTTTATTCGATTTTTGAAGGTTGGTAATATTTAAATAATTTATTATTTCATAAAGGACATTGCACAATGTTTTTAATTTAAAATGACGTGCTTTGATAATATGAAACAGGAAATTGTATAATGTGGGAATGGATATACAATTTTTTTAAGATGGATGTGTTTGGGAATGAAACCTATTCTATTTTATAACAAACAATTTTGGTAAAAGCATTTGAGTATTGTATACAGAAAAGTTAATTACATTTAAAACCATCTTTACACCAATAAATATATCAAAAATGTAAGTTTAAAGATCAGATGCATTTTTCATTGTATTTTCTCGTCTTAAACTAGAATCTAATTTTACGAATTACATCATAATAACAAACAATATTTTAAATCAATTTTTGTTGCGATAAGAAAAATATCTGATAACAAAATATTGCAAGAGATTAAATATATACAGGTATTCTTAGTTTAAAACTATTTTAACCAGATACATATTTATTTCTCTAAATGGAATTTTTTTGTGGAATTTTTATAAGTCATTGTCATATAGTCTCCATCTACCTTTTATGTTCAGGGGTCATTATCATTACATTGTTTGCCAAAGTAATCAATTCGAGCTCAGCAAACAGATCTCAATTATCTATATCACAAAACTTAATTTATCAAATTTATAAATCTCTAAAACGAATAAATGTCTTAAATAATTTCTTTAATTTTATTTTTAAATTTGATCAAAATAAATATTATTCCAATGAGAATTTTGCGCTAATTACAAAAACAAACAATATAACGATTATAAAAATATTATTTATTTTCTTTATCAACTTTTCACTTGACTTTACACAACGTGACTTTAAAAAAAATTATTGCATGCATGCATAGGGAATATAACTTTTACACATTTAACAACAAAAAGCTAACAACTTTGTCAGTAAAAAAAAAATATAAGAAAAAACAAACAAAAACATCATAAAATGATCGGCTTATCGGAAAACAAAATCAACACAGTGAGTAGACCGACAGGTGACAACAAAACATGCCCTTGCACTGTAGCTGGACTACTGTTTGCGTTTTGCTTCTACGTGTTGAAAAATAGTCGTTTACACACAAAAAGGCTATATCTGCCAAATCATATTCATGGATGAAATCGAAAGTGAATAGTCTCGCACCTTAACGTTGTTTCTCAGTTCAATGAGCTCTCTGAGCCCACAGGGCCATTTGTATAACTTATAATTACATATTATTAAAAAAAAAGAACAACTTCAAGAAGAGTTTCGTCTCGGACAAGATGCTAGTGTGAGCTCAACCACAGACACAAATACGTCAAGGCCTAACCAAAGTCTAAAGAGTATAGAGTCTACAGTTCTACTTTGTAGTAGTATACTCATGGCTTTGCATGATGCTTTGTTGAATTGGGATTTGGGAGAGCTTACCCTCTCTTTCTTTGCACCTTTATTCACCAACACCATGTAAAGTAATATTTACAGTCAGAGCGGCTGCGTTGCATTTAAAGCGTATAAAGCGGTCCCTAGACGCTCAATATTGTTGTGCAAAATATTGCACAATATTAGCCGCGTTTTATTATCAAAAATAACCTATGCCGGTTTTCTTATCCGGTTCTAGGTTATTTTTAAACATGTAATACAATAATCTTGTTTTTTATCTAGGTTATCTTCTGTGACCCAAAAAATATTTTTAACTCCGACGGCTAGGTGAAGGTAGCCACTTTCATTGTAAATGTTGGTATTAGTGTGAAAAAAAAACAAGAAAAAGTGAGATGTCACCAAAAATAATCAAATCAACGATTCCGTTCGGCCACAGCAGACAAACCTAAAAATTTAGACCATGAACGAAAATTCGTATGCCAACAACGCAAAGTAAATTTTTTTCATAATCTAGATCGTTTTATTATCACCACTCACCAGTAACCCATCCAGGTTATCGGTGGTTATAAAACGCGGCTATTATTGGCTAGGCGCCTTAGACGATTCAATATTTTATCCAATAATAGTGCAATTGTACCCACTTACGATACAATATTTTATATTTTGCAATAAATATCAAATAATATTGTAAAATATCAAATATTGCACGATATTATTGAGCGTCTAGGGACCGCTTAAAGCCTTGTTTTTCTTTTATGCTTTTAAGTTGTGTGCACAGTTAATGAAATTCAGAAAATGCATTTTTTAAATTATGATAATCAATATCACATTCCTTACTTTCTTTTGTGGTTTAAAAACCGACACATTTCTGGTAAGGAACATTGAAAAATATCTTTCCTTCTTACTCGTATGCTTCCAAGCATAGGCACAGTGAAATTTTGAATACACCTGTCACATTGAATTAAACGAAACTTAACAAATCGCACCTGAGTTGCATTATGGTATATGAATATAGGGATTTCTTGTACTCGCTCGTTCACTTATTCGTGCATAAGTGACTAATGTGTGCATAAGTGAGCTTAATTTCATTATAGTCTTTTATCTTTTATTTTCATCCAATTGATTCCATCTATTATGGTTAGCCTTTAAGACCTGTGTGTCTTACCTCTGAAATAATGGAAAAGGATAACAACCTTTTTAACATTCTTGTCTTGTCCCACTTAAAGTTCCAAATCCAAAAGAAAGACATCACACAAAAGTGTAGGTCCAATTTCTATTTCAGAAGGAAAAAAGCCGACAAGCGTTATTTCCTTCACGGTTTTCAGTGGCGGGTGAGTTCAATGGGGGACCAGCAAATGTTTTACTTGAAACTTTTATTTGAGTTCAATTTGTCAACTCATTTTCTCAGGTTATATCGGTATGCGCAATGCGCACGTATTACGTGCAGCAATGCACAACAACTACCTGGCTGAGTCTGCGGAATCAACTTGAATCATTTTCAGGTTGATGTATACACAATAGCTGATGCAATATTTTGTAGTGGGATGGATAAACTGCATTTTATGAAAGCTTATTATTGATTTTTGTCAAACTTTTGTCTGGCTTTGGTTATGAAATATGTGTGTTGCAAGCAGATTTCGATGCTTTCCTTTTTTAATCCATGTAAAAGGTAGAACTTTGATCCATTATAATATCGAGGTTTTAATTGCATGACACTATGATTAAAAAAACACGAAATGAATTTTATCAAAAGGTATGCCTTAATAGAAAAAAACGAATTTTTTTGGTGAGAGCATTTTGCTTAGGAGAAAAAAAAAATTCAACTAAGGCGGTTAACCTACAAAATTTTTATTAAACAAAAAATATTTCCCCTTATTACATTTTGCGAATGTTGGATTTTAAAAGCAATATTACGTTCTTGAAGAAGCTAAATATGTCTGTCTGTGGGTCGCCATTCTAGCTTTAGGTTTTCTAGTTAACGGTTCAACTGATTTTGATAAATATTAATACGTTATAATTTAAATAATAAAAGTATTCATCGTTAACTGATTGGCTAGTAAAATGGTAAAAAAATACCATATACATAGGTACAACGTACAATATACGTTTCATGAATGCTCCCTATAAAAAACCTGCCTTTAAATTTTTTTATTATAAGTTCCAAACCGTGCAAGAGCTCAAACATTCTGATTGATATGATATTCTCACGAACTCGCAAATATATTTGTTTCCCAATTCCAACAACCTTATTTGACTGGACTAAAAACAAATTTCATGTATAATATACTCGTAGCTGTGTATTTGTTTCAACCACTCGACTAATGATTTTTAAATTATTATTTTCATAATTACTTAAAACCCATAGAACGCTAAACTTATCTCTAGCGAAGATTTAAGAAGGCATAATTATTCCACCAGATTAGTTTTTACAATTTCATATTGGTTTCACCCTTCATCGTAACTTGGATGCATTTGAAAAAAAAAACCTCAAAAAATAATTTTTACTAAGAATATATTCTGCTGACCACATAGGTACCTACCTACCTATATTTGCAATAAATTAAATAAGTATCTAAACAATAATATTCCACCTACTTGCTAATAATATGGTGAAAATTTCAAACACTTCTGTCAAAAAATATATAAACCACATTACCATTATTTGCACATTGCACTTTCCTAAAGATAAACAAAACAGTTCAAAACCACTTCCTGTTTCCAATTCACGTGCACCACGTTTCTATTTTGTTTTCTGTTTTCAAACCAAAGCAGGTTATAACGATCTCTATTAAAAATTATTCAAATTAATTCTTTCTCTTTCTCTCTCTCTCTCTCTCTTTCTCTGGCTCTCTAATTTTCAAACGTGAATTAGCAACTTGACTTGATTTTAAAGTTTTTGAATAACTCCATTAAATCAAAACCAACACACGTGCTTGATAAAAAGCTCCTCTTTACAACTTTGCTCTCTGAAAAATCTACGTACTTTCAAACAAGCTTAGTTAAAAAACAACAACACTGCAAAACTTTTCCCAAACCAAAGATCAACGATCGCCATCAACCAACTGTCTATCTACCTAATCTCTGCAAGCTCCAACATAAGCTTTTTTATGTGGATAGCTTTTTTTGTCTAATCTCTATCCGAGCATGCACTTCTTGTGTCTTTGTATTGGTGTTGAAGTCGAAGATATCTCCAAGAAACCATAACAAAAGCACCCAAAATGGACCACAGTCCGCAAAGAATTAGCAAAGCAGCTGCAAAACGATCGTATACTCATACTACCAGCCACTGCTTCAGGTTTATGGACATGGCAAAGGGGCAAGGGGCCGAAACCGAAGTAAAGTTGCACAAACACATAAACAGCAACGGCGATCGATATGAACCCCATCATGAGTATTTCTTTCAGCTTGTTGTTGCTTTGGGGAGCACTCTTTTTCATATCTTTTTTATTTATTTTGATGTCGCACTAACAAGCTGTAGCCACAGAGTCGCTTTCTGACGCTTTTGCGGAGAAATTTTCGATCAGTTTAAGTTTTTCATTTGCACCGATTGGTAGCAATTGCGCATAATTAATGCATCGTGCGTGGTTTAATTTTTGAAAAAAAAAACTATAATTGCTATCTGCAGACGACTATAGGTACCTACCTTCTTCCCAAAAATAAATACGAAATTCAAATAATTATACCTACTTTTTTTTGTAAAGAATCAAAAAAAAAAAAAAAAAAAAAACAAATAAGAATACTCCTGGCTTCTCCTGTAGTGATTTTTTATCAATTTTTTGCCGTTTCTTCGCTTCAGTGTGTCTTATTTTTAAGTGCAACAACAAACTGACCAAAAGTGGAACACGAACAAGTGAATCGCTTTGGCGCGGGTTCTGTTTAACTTTCGATTTCGTTTCGAAAATTTGTTCGAATTTTTTTTTACGTTTGCATTTGTCTTTTTTTTTCTTCGTCTTCTTCGATTTCTGTTATTTCTCGTGTAAAAACTCGTGCAGTTTTTTTTTGCATCATACAAAGCTAAATTCCCTCAAAAATTTTATAAGTTTTACAATTACCCTTGAATAAAAAAAATATTTATTTTTTCTTTGATTTGTGTGTGTAGTTACAAAAAAAGTGGATAAATTGTGTGGCGAATTTTTTCATAAAAAAAAAAAATTGTCAATGATTTTGTGTGTGCATTTTGGCTGAGATGTGACTTCTTCCTGGTTTAAGAAAAGGGTTATAATATTGTATTTGAGAAAAGGTTTGTAAAACATAAAATGTAATTTTTTTATACCAAAATCAAACTTGCAAATCGTTCAAAAAAGACATCGCCAATCTCCTTTCTCTATTTAAAAAAAAAATTATAACATCTCTATTTCTAACGGGGTTCATTTAAACCGGATTACATACCTTCATTATGGCTGCTGCAATGTACCATAATATCTGGCATCATCGGCAAACAATGTGATACCACTGACAATTTTTTTGTTTTGCATTGTTTTTTGTCTCTTTTTGTTTGGTATGTGGTAAACACACCATCATTATACCGTTGCATTTGAGATACAAGAAAACAAAAAGTGTACAATTAAGTTTCATGTACTTGCTCAAAGAAAGTATCCAATAGAAACTACAGTCAATTAAATTACTTACAGGAAAAAGTAAATTAAAAAAAATAAATAAATGCAAACCGGATTCATAAGTACATAAATAGGCATTTACATTTACATTCCAAGCTTATTCAAAATTTAAACAATTAATTTATTAATGTGTTAATATTAAAAAAAAATTACTCTACTTTTTAACAAAAATGTATGTAAATTTGAAATTTCAAATCAGTTACAAATTATTGCAAACGGTATTTTAAGTTGATATGAAGGCACAACACCCTCAAAAGACGACCAATTAGTATAGGTTCAAACAGCAATAAAGAAAAATGACCACAAAAAGTGAAAAAAACCGCTCAATTAACAATATAACGAAAAAAACGCCTTAAAAGAATTTAATTGTGTTCTTATTTCTTCTTTAAAAAATTGAACATGTTCTCGTAGTTAAACAATATTTACAAAAATAAGGATGTTACTTTCAACGGACTAAATATTGTTTCCAAAAATGGAAATAATTTTTATTACACTCCTTATAGTAGGTACTCAATAACTGTATCAAATTGTCCATCCATTTTAAAACTTTTTTCAAAATCATCAATAGTAGGAACGATTTCCCAAAATGTGCATAGATTTTTTTTATTAAATAAGCTCATACCTTCTAAAGGTAAATATCCCCTTTTTACCTGAGCGCAAAATCGTGGGATTTTGTTACATTTTCAAAATGGCAAAATGGTAAGGCCGAAATTGCTCTTTTCAAAAATCGAAACGTTCTGTAACAGAAAACGCCAAACATTAAAAAAAAAGGGATTACGTTGTTGAATTTTTGATAAATTTAAACGTATAAGGTATTTCAAACTAGTTCTCAGTTAAAAAGAACGTTTATAAATCCACAGACCAAAAACTAAAAATAATTTTACTAAATCATAAAAAATAATTTTGTTATTTATTATCTCTATTTTTTTTTTGGTTTTTGGATTTAAATTTTTGCATAGATTGTAGGTAATCAGTACAATTGTCATAAATAAAAATTTTCTTAAGTTTGTGATAATTAGTAGAAAAATTTAGGAAGAAACACATTTAGGTATGCAACCTAAGAGAGTTACGGAATGAAATGGTAACTATCAAGTCAGATTGTGAAGCATATAGTTGCCTGATCATAACGATAAATGTGTCTATGGATACAAATTAAAATAACTATATTTGGAATTTCGGAAAGACTTTTGATCCTGACCCATGTTCATTTGTATCGGAAATATATTTTATTATTTGTTCAATAATTAGAGTTCAGATCTTATTGCATTGGAATCTCTTCTATACGATTTAGTTTTAAGTACCTTATTTTTTGGTAGACTTAGATCCAATACTATTCTTTCATTGAAAATTGTTGAAATTTTAATTCCATTTCTACGAACAAGAAGCAATGTGAAACACAAAACAATATTATGTATAATCTTTAGAGCGGTTTTTGAGAACATTTTAACAAATTGTTTGTATGGCAGCTATAAGTAGCTGTTCTATATTAACTAAAAAAATGACTATACATATTTTTGCGTATTTCCAAACATTTCACATAAATATGCTCTTGACTAAATTTGAAGTAAAACGGTCGCCTTGTCGAATGTACTTATAGACAGAGCTGGAAAATATTTATGTGAGTATTTAAGTAAATTAGTACAAGTAACAGTAGCTTGTGCTTAACAGTACCAGTACAATTCCCTGATACGAGTACTTTTACCTAAAAATTTAAAGGACCAGCAGTGCTATTCGTATTAATATTAAGAATTCTTCAACAAAACTGGACTTATTCACATTACATAAAGACCTGCTTTTGGGATTCACTAAAGTACTGTTAAGTACTTTTTTTTAATTTATTTTAAATTCTTAAATACTTTTGGATTTGAAATTTTCTATTTAGTTCATCTGCAACTATCAATTACCAGTGAGAGGTAACTGTAAATTCAAAGAAACCGACAAATTCAAGTGATATGGATCGTTTCAAATAATTTTAATTCCGGTTCTACTGGATCAATCTCTAAGCTTAAGAATCAAAATAAAGAAAAAATCTTTGGTTTTGTTTTGGAATTGGAACAGTACTTAAGGAATTAAAAAAATATTTCAGTACAAACCAAAAATACTTAAGTTCTATGAATTTCTTTTTAAGACCCTTGTAAAATTTATTGTACAATACAAGTAATGGTAAAAGAAATTTTTAAGCTCCAAGAAATCGTACTGGTATTTAAAATTTTCAAGTACTGAGTACTTGTACTGAATTTTCAAGTACACATGAATAACCTTGAATAACCTAGAATTATTGTTAAAATGCAAATAATTTAACAACAACAAACCACTGTTACACTGTTTGCTTTTCGAAACAAACTTATATTGCAGAACACATTGTTGTAAAACAACTTGTAGAAATGTAGGTATATCAGTATAATATTACGTGATAGTAAATTTATTAATCGGAATAATACCTACTCCAGAAAAAAAACCATATCAGATTACAATGTTAATTACCGTAAATATTGGTTAATGTTTGTAAATATACTAACAGTGGCACAATTAAAACAAACATCAAGATGGCACAGTAGATTAAATTTCATTTTTCTGGAACGAATATTTTTTTTCAGTTTTATCTTATCGGCGAGGCGGTAAAGTCCTAAAAAGATATATAAATTTAAGTACACCTACTAGAAGGCTTCGCATAATATCGACTGCATTTTATGAATCATTATTGAATGTTTGTTTTATTTTTATTATTTTGTTGAACTGAGCTCGATTGTTTTTTATATTGTTTATGTTTAATTAGAGATATATTTTATATGAAGGTACTTAATTAATCAAAGTACCACTGGTAATAAATAATATTAAGTAGCTTTTATAAGCCTTGAGTTTTTTTTTAAATGTTTTTATTTTTTATAAAAACTATTGTCAATTTTATAGGCAACTACGTGTGATACTGTCTTTCCTCTTATTTCTTAATGCTACGGTAATTAATATTCTTTGTTCAGTTTCTTTTGCAAAAATCTAAAAAAATCTATTCGAGGTCTTGGTATACTGTTTTAATTGACACATGAATCTATTGTATATCATATTATGCAATGATTTTATTTTTTTGTTCACTGATTTTATCATAAAGTTTACCGTGCTCATGATATGCTCATTAGCAAAATCTTATAAGGAAAAAAAAAGTCATTAGTCAAATTTGACAGTAATCCTTTTGTCATACATATATTTATTTCGAGGTTTCAAAATTTTAACTTAAACGAGACAATTGTGTTTTTTGCTGCAAAATAGGATTTGCTCATTTAAATAATTTAATTCAATCCATTAAGTTAAAAAAAAAAACGGGTAGCAACTTTTTACATTATGTATGTATCTGGTATATGTGTATGTATATGTAGATATATGTATATGCTTACAAATTAATATTATGAATTATGTACTTTTGTACATGTGTTTTACGAATATTTTTTTTATTTTAATAAAAAGTGATGTCGCTAAGTTTAAAGCCTCCAAATTATCCATAGTTTTTTTCTATGAATTTCATAGTTTAAAAAGCTTAACAAAAATATCAAATGTTTCACTTGTGCTATACCTACCTTTAAGTCTTATAAGTTATAACCATTTATGTGATTCACATTTGGATAAAAACATTATTTTTATTCATGCGTGTTATCATATTTTTTTTTTAATTACCTAGGCTAATGACCTTATTTATTGCTGAGTAACAGATTATTTTGTCATTTATGTGTCATCATATTATTATTTTTCTCATATAAAAACATGCAATTGAAATTATTATTTTGAAATTTGTATTATGATTTTGCTGTTCAACAGCATACATTTGTTTAGTTTTTGATTCCAGTGCAATCCTAATTGCAATTTTCCTTTATATGATAGTTCTATTCTTAACCAAATGGAGTCTGTTTTTTAAGGCCATCTGACATTTTTGGTGATAAAATAAACATAAACACGACTGTTTATGAGTACATTTCCTACCTTATACATACCTAACCTACATTACATTGTGGTAGAAGCAACAAATGGTATTTATTTTCCTCTGTTATTCAATTTATTTGATATAGGTAAATAACGTGACTAAGGTTCTTGACATTGAAAATAAAATTATGATGACAGCTTTGCGTAGGTATACCAAATTTGGTATACAACACATATTTTTAAATCTTTTCAACGTGAAACTTTCACTTTTGTAAAAGATTGGTGAATTAGATCATGAAATGTTTGCTATTTTTTTTAAGTTAAGACTGCTTTTCTTCTATTAACTGGTAAAAGACTTATTAATTCATTTATTTATCTATATATGAATCGCAAATGACTTTGCTGAAGTGATGATGTTTGGATAATTTCATACAAACGTTTTTTGAAGGTCGTTTAAAGAAATGAAGAATTCATGATGTGTGCAAGCATTAAGTAATATTTGGTAGCTACCATCTTCCTTAATGATTATTATAGATGATTATTATATTGACTATAAATTCATGTCTTATTTGATTGTTGGCTCCTGGAAAAATTAAATTTTTTATTTAGTCCATGAAATAGAGAATAGTAGTAGTAGTTCTTAGTTGTATTAGGTGAAGTTTTAGATTCTCAAAAAAATTCGAACTCGAGATTCTGATTGCCAAGATAGGAAGGTCAAAAAAGTTTTTTTCCTAATTTAAATTCATATATGTATGTTGGCTCACTTTAAGTGTAAATAAATGTTCCAAAATGTGGGAGGTACGGTAATTTCCCATAGAATCATTTTTTGATCTTTGATTTTTTCAAAAATAGTTCATCTGATTATAATCAAAATTTTTATGCAAAAGCATCTAAAATTTATAAAAAGTATTCAATACTTAAATATTTGAAATACAATTTTTTGAGTTTGAAAAAATAAAAGAAAATAATTTTCTGCTTAGGTACAGTTTGCTTGTTCTTAACGTTTTACTGATAATTCTTCAAAGAAATTAGAAAAGTTTAACTTATTGCAATCAAGTTTTTTAGAAATTTGCTTAGCAGTTATAGTTCCTCAAGTACTTTTTGGTTACTTTCAATAGTTTATAATTCATTTTGAAGATGAAACTTCCATTGACTCCCATAGAACTATGTTTTTGAAGTCCAATAATCAAAGAAATATTGAAATTTTGAAAAAAGAATCATTTTTTAGATTTGATATCTGCATACATTGGACCGTTCGTAATTTTTGGACCAAGTACCTTTGTACATAAATTATTTAAAAAAAATACCATTAAAAAATAATAACCTAATTTTTTCTGATTTTTATTTGACACCGCAGGGATTTTGTATTCCGCCGTGGGGGCAGCTAATATACTATTTGGTACAAACATTTTTCCTGAATTGAAAATAACGTAAATATACCTGTTATACAAATATTAAAAAAAGTCTTAAATTCCACCAAAATGAAAAAAAAAATAAAACGTTTTGTGTTCACAATAGGATTAGTACGACTTATAATTTATACCAAACAGTCTTATATAAAGACGTTTTTATTAACTTTTCCTCGTTTGATTTTGAAAATCCGATATTTAAATAAAATGGGTGGTGATTTTTTTTTAATTTATACATATAATATTTATTTTCTACATTAAATTTCGACCTTAAAAATATTTCTGCGTGTGCACTACGACTCTTAATTAACGGATTAAAAATCTGATGAACCACTTTTGATGGTTGGTTTCTACTGCAAATAATATTTTTTTTTTTGAAAGGAAAAAGAAGATTTAAACAAATCAATATATTTTTTTTGGCTGAAAAATTGTAATAGTTCAAAATCGAAATTTCAAATAAACAGATAATGAAACATCGTATAGCTATAATTTTATTTGAAAATAAAATTACAATTTGTATAATTTAGTTGATAAAAATAAACATTATAAATTTTCAATTGAACACAAAAAAAAAATATCCTGTCAAACATAAAAATGTTTATATGTAATACCTTCTTACCATAAAATTTAAACTCTAAAGAAAACCCATTGATCCGACTGTTTCGATTCATTAAAATTGAACAAAACAGACTTTTTATTCTTTCATATTCATATCCTCTACAAACATTTATCTAGCGGCAAACATTTTGTTTACAACTATAAAGCATTTTTTTTTTATTTGAACACCCCCAACAGTGAGTGTATGTATTCACTTTCTTATAACGAGATAATAATATAAACAAATTATATACTCAATGAAAATTCCGATATAAGTAACTTAAATACGAGCTATTTTGAGTGAATCGTGTGCGATAATAAAGATCACAACCATAACCCCCCATAGCTCAATCAATGGAAAATTTTCGAAAGATGTTCAAAATGCATACAAATTTAAATTAACAAAGAATATATAAATCGTTTCTTATCAAGTAACCTCCTATTAATGATTGCCATTTTAAGCCCTTAAAATAATAAGAAAATAGCAGCTATTATATCGATAAGGGATTAATAATGAGATATTCCTTTAAAACAATAAGTTGAACACACCAGTTAGACCATAGCGAAGTCATATAGAATTCTTAATGGCAAACAATTTATTTAAAAACCTCCTTTAGTGAATGCACTGTGCTAAAATTGATAATCTTTGACACTCATGTACAAATTATACTTTCAAGGAAATTTTTTTCCAAAATCTAAGAATAGAATTTTTATTGTGTTTCTTCAATAATAATATCACCATGAATAATTTATTGTTATGGCTTTATTTTTTAAAAATGAAACACAATCGGATGCACACTCGATTAACATTTTTCGGTAAACATTAATCCATGCAAGATGCACTGTCATTCATGTATCGCAAAAATTATAGGATCATAATTTATGTAAAATTAAATATAAAAAGTTGATAAATATAATAATTTCCTCTTTCAATATTGTGACGACCACTTATCACTTTGATGTTCAGGATGTGGTAAATCTTGTAGCTGTAGTAGTCTAATAATGAGGTCGTACTTTGTATAGAGTTTTATTTTAATCTTACCAGAAGGGCGCAAATATGAAAAAAAAATATGCAATTGCATATCATAGTTGATTGTATTGTTATTAGAGAAACTGTCATATTTTGGTCGTGACGGTAATAATTTTATTTAACTTTCACTTTTAGTGTTTGTAAAGAATTAAACAAGCTTCGATTACAGTATATGTAGATACATAATTGCATTGCTTGCAAGGGTGTCAAGGTTTGCTCAATGACTAAAAAGCATTACGTTAAAATTTTTTCTTATACAGACACTGCAAATCACGAAGTGAGCATTTATTAATAGTGAGATGAGAGAGAAAACAATAAGTTCTTCTAATTGTGTCAGTCCAGCTGACAAGTAAATTAATTTTTATCAACAATCAAGATTAGCCTTATCATTTCAAGAATGAAATTTTAGACATGGGCATTGTATATCAATTTGCATAGTACTCTCATGAACACGTTCCACACGTCGGCCATCTAGCGATCACATCACTTACTAATATTTTGGTTGCTGTTTCTGTGTATATACAAGTGCGCCCTCAAACGACCACATCACACAACGATTGGAACGTGTTCATGAGAGTACTATGCAAATCTATATACAATGGACATGGGACAAGGATGGTCGTTTAAACCCGCTATTCATAATAAAAGAATATATCTCTATTCGCAAACATTGTTGCGCTTTATTTAAGGCATCAGAAAATTCCATACCATAAAGTATAATATGTCATTTGTAAATAACTGCTTCTGAAAATTGAGAATCTCGTAAATGCTGAAAAAAACTCTCCCACACTCTCCCTGTGGGCTTCGCCGGGTTGATCTCAGAAAATGTCGACCGGCCTCTCGGTTTTGTCTGAAGCAAATGTCGAGTACTATTGGCTCTTGAACTGGGTTCTCAGGGCTTCATCTTTCACATGACTGTGAACTCTGTGAACCATAATGTAAGCGTTGGGGGGCAATTTTCAGTAACAAAAGATGGCAGATTTTCCCGCCACTTCATCCACCATACGCTTACAAGATGTTTGATGTAGTCATCACAAGATCCTTCGTTATTAATCACAGATCCAAGATATTAAAATCCAAAGTGCTGAAAAATTCTAAGTCTTACCGGCAAATTTTATAACTTAAGCTTTTCGGAAATTTACAGTAGCATAATTTCTTAGAAAAATATAAGCGTTTTACTAATAATAATAAAATTTCAATTTGCTTACTCACCATTTAGCGGAACCAAATTTGTGAGATGTAATAGCTACGACCAGGCATATAAAAATAATTATTAACAGAACTTCCTATATGTGCTTCCAATTTAACATAGAATGGTGTACCTTATATGCACAAACAAAAGTTTAAAATTCTTCTTCTCACTTTAAAATTCATAAGATGTCTTCATAAATTTTATTGTTAACTTTTAAATTTATAGTTACTATGCTAAGCGGGTGTTCAATCATTTTGAACACTAAAAAAAAAGTCTTGATAGGCCCATCATCATCATCATGTTTTAAAAATAGGGTGCTAATCAACTTTGCTGTGGAAGGTGTGAATTGAATTCGTGTGCAATGTTTAATGAGTTGAGTATGATATTATCACACAAATATCAATGATTATTTCCATCATCAGAGCCAAAAAAGAACATTCTTCAAAGAATTTATCTCTTAATCTTTAATTAGCTTGAACTATTTTGTCTATTGCGATATACATACCTACTCGTATTATTACAAATTAACCTTTGGGACATTTCAATCAGAACCAATAAAACGCAAAAAAATATAAAAAAAATATATTTACAGATAGCAAATCTATTAACGACCTTTATACTTTTAAGCAGGAAGATTGTTTTATTTGAATTTTTTTTTTTTTATTACTGAATCAAGTTTTAAATTGCTTGTTTTCTTAATTTGGTTATTAAGTTAAAACATCTTGTTCAAAATTTAAAAAAAATGAAAGAACAAGTTTGTAGTTATCTTTTACGGGTGATTTTACTCCTAACCATAAGATACATAGATACAAAGGCAGAGATAAGTATAGTACGGTTTATGTTGTTTTGCTGCTTATATACATATGTACGTATAATACGTATTAATATATATTTACCCTTGTATCATTAAGAGGTCTACTATACTTGTTTTAAGTTCGCAAAACAAACAATTCTACATGTAAGGTTTCATATTATATTATATTTGACCAGCTTAGTGCTCGAATTCAAGGTGATGTCAGACTTTCCCATTTATAATAAACAAAAGGGAATGAACATTGAAGAATGTTGCTTACTACGAGTAGAATACAATTAGCGTGGTTACGAGTTTATTAAACTTGTGACTGTTGTTGGTAAGCTGAACTTAAAGGTAGCTATACTCGTACTCTTTATTACAAATGGGGTGTGTCGTATAGCTGCCGTCGTCGTCGTACTTCCGTCTTCATTCTATGTTGAATAACTAATAAAAAATAATTATAATAAAAGTATTTTTAATTGATTGTGTGCTCTAGTTTATTAAATTGCACAAACAATTTTAGCTTTGGTTTACAGTGGCAATGGCATTCATGTCACTCATGTACATGCCGACAATTGGATTGGAAAGAGAGGAAATACTAAAAGACTATCACGTGGTTTTTAGATCAAGTTAACAAAATTATTTAAAAGCTCCTGATGATGTTATGCTCTACATATATGTTCATATAAAACTAATAGCTACTTTAACTTTGCTATAAATATAAATTTTCTGTTACGATTGTGGAGTTGAAAAAGATTGATGACTTAAAAATAAATTATAAAATGGAAAGGCACAATGGTCAATGTTTATTGACTTGTTTTTGTTTGCTATGGAAATATATCAGAGGTTACTACTGCCGTTTAGTTTTTTTTTACAAGAAACTGATATTTTCCCTAAAGAGCAAAAACATTAAATAATTTATAAAATTATTTTGAATTGTGTTCTTGAGAATCACTAATCTGATATGTGTCCTTAATACAGCAACTGAAACTACCAAAATAGGGTAAATTCTAGAATTTACCGGAAAGACTTAGAATTTTACAGCAACATTGGTAAAAGTTAGAATTATTTTGTTTTCATAATTGAAGGGTCAATATAGTGATAAGTTAAACAAGGTCTACAGATTAGGAAGTCTAGGCATCACTTCGAAAAACTCCTTCCGCAGCGCTTGATGTACTGCTTCATCTGACACCCTTGGATATATTCTCACAGCAGATAAATTACGAAATCGTCCACTCTGTTATTTCGAACTTACTTGGAACAATCCCCAAGTACATCGACTGGACCATTCCACAACTGCACATTGACAAAAACTTTAAAGCTTTCCAGATTAGTCTGGGTGGATATTACATTCCCGGAAGATGATGCATACCTTTCTATACTGATGGATCAAAAACTAATGAAGTGGCCTACCCTTCCGTCTTCCTAATCACTGTAGCGTGTTGTGTTCCAGTTAAACATTTTAGCGATCAAAGAAGTTTTGAAAAACTTGGAACCCGCGAAGCGGCTTTGTTAAAAAAATTGTGTTTCTTTTTTAGCGTTGAAAGCTTCAATGTTGTGTTTCTTTTTGCGCTCTATGAACATGTTCAGAGCAATGGGTAAGCAGACAGTGGAAAAGCTGAACAGGAGAAAGACAACTGTGAAATGCCACTTTTCCATTTTTTTATGAATGTTCATGATTGTATTAACTAAATTTTAGTTATATGTAGATTACATACAAATTTGAAATCCTATTGAAAAGCTCTTCAAATTAGTCGAAAACTAATTTTCGGAAAACATTCTACTTATTTGAGCTCAATTCAGCAGAATATTAATTTTTACCAAATCTATAGTGCACCAATTTTTGAGAACTTAGAAGTATTAAATAATTGCGAAAAAATTGTAATGCTAAAAATCATCATTATGCTAACAATCATAAATACCTTTGCTATTAAATAAAATATGCCTTCAAGTTTACAAGGATTTGCTTAAATTGAACTAATTCGATAATGTCAGTTAAAGAATTTCAGAAGGTGATGACTCAGCCAACGCCTTAAATAATAAGACAACGTCCTTAATTTTGATTTAAATGCAATTAATTTGCGGAAAATGTATTTATTTTGCTGAAATCTCAATAACTTTCTAATAATCGTCAATATTATTTTTTTATTATCATTATTTACTGGTACTCAAAAACGACTGATGAAAAAATTAACACCTTTGTGTAAAATCTTCAAAATTTAACAAAGTCTGCCCACATGCAATTTATTTTCAAAACCAAGCACTCTGTTTTTTTTTTGTGTTGTATTGTTGACAAAATAAAATTTTAAACACTCACATGCAATATTTCATAAACAGTTGAAAATTAAATAACAAACGCCCAATGCTTCTCACAAACCGACCCACCTTTCATCAACATTCTTTCAAATGTACTTATGTATGTATATAAAATATAAAGTTATGCCCACATCCTACAACACCACACTATAACTAAGTACCTAACCAATCTATAGGTAAATCTAATAAAATAAAAATCAATTGCGTGCCAAAAGTGGTTACTTTATAACTTTAAAGAATCCGCTTTCATCCCAAAAAAAAGAAGATTCCCTCAGCATAATGAATTTTTAATCAAAAAATTAATATAAGACAATTTTTATTTTGGCAACGTTCCCAATTTGATATTCAAAAAGCCGTCATTAAAATCAACGGTTTTGCGGCGCGCCATTTTAATTGACCGCAAATTGCAATTTAAAGAAGAAAAGTACTTTTGTTTTTTTTTTCTGTTTTAATGCATTTTCCTAAAAATACAGAAAACAGAAAACAAAAACAATTGGAAAATTTTACAAAAATGAAAACAAAAATTGAAATTCTATTCGAATTGTGTAGACGACTTTTGGTTTTTGAATTTTAAATTTATCCGGTTGATTTGCATATTCATGAATGATAATAATATTGATGGGAGGGAATTTAAAGCAGACAGCACACTTTTATTTTATTATTTTTTTCTTCGGCGAATAAAATTCCAAAATAGCTTATAATTTTTTGTTTTTATTAATTTTTTGGCAAGATTGCAACATTCTGACGATCATTGCTGCAAAATAATGTAAATATGCGTCGAGTTATATTTATTCAAAGTGTGTAAGCAATAATAACAACAACAACAAAAATCAAATATTTGTATGCTATTGTGTATTCGTTTAGCGAACAGATTTCGGACACCAAGCACAATGAACTCAAATGTATTATTTACGTTAACTTGATATTGTGATTCATGCAGAAAATATTGACCAAGTCAATTTTTTGTTAATTTTAATTTTTATATAATGTGTATAAATTTCGATTTGACCTTCAAAAATCTCTAATTTCGTGGCAAGTAATTCGTCTTTAATGCCCGCGAGTTGATCAATTTTGACTTTTAGCTTCAAGACGTTGATAAAAAGTAATATATTTTTTTTTTAGTTTGATAGCTTTTTTAAAAATTTAAATAGAGTAATAAAATATGCGGAACGAAGGGGGCATTATATTCCAATGAAAGGTGGTATTGTTGTTGTTTACGATTAAGACAGTTGTTTCTTTATAATTTAATATTTAAATGCGGAATGTCATATTAGTAGTTAGAACTGGTTAAGTGACATTTTTTTTTTTTAATTTGAATTTATTCTAGGAACATTTGAAAAATTTATCACCAAAGACTTATTTTGCATTTTATAATTTATTATAAATTTGTAACAACATAAAGTAAATAAATTTAGGATTTGTTTCCAAATCGTTAGCTGTTTAAAGTCTCTATGGATATGCGTACTAGAATGAGGTTAAGTTTTACACAAATTTTGTTTTGTAATTTTGAACTTTAAGTTAAAATTCAATAATGACTTACATGCATATATTTACAAGAAGCAAGAAATATAACACCTTTGTATATGTTTGATGAATCTCCGGTTTGTCAACCCGGATTCATCAAAGTGCTTTAATTATATTATGAAATGGAGTATTTAGTAACTTAAGATTGAAGAACAAAAATAAGTCGCTCTATTGAGATGCGGTTTTTATTTTTGTTGTGGGAAACCCACAAATTGTTGGTTTTTATATACAACTGACCTACTATCACTTAACTTTACTATACCAAAACGTAAAACAATGAACTTCACCTTGAATTTTGAGCGACTGTGACGTATAGTTATTTTTCGGTTCCGGCTCACATTCCTACATTCTCGTTAGACGAGAGTGTTTACTGTTGATATTTTAAATGCGATGACACGTTTCATATCAATCAAAATCGAACAAACAAAAATTTGTTATGAGATTTTGTACTCGTAGTTACAATTTATCTTATTTAGACTCATTGATTTGTTATTTTTTCCAGTTAAATTGTATTTCTGTATTTTTCTTTAAAAAAAAATAGCAATTGAAATTATTTACCAACTTTTTATTTATTTATTTTTCACTCATTTATGGGTCATTTTGTAATGTGTATATGAAGGTAATGAATGTACATGCATATACGAGTTACAGGACTTATTAGTTTGGAATTCAAAGATTCATTGATCGTGATATTTGGTGTTAGGGGAAAATAATTGACTCTCGAAGACGAATTCGTAAATCAGGGTTATTAAAGATACATTGACTGGGTAAATTGTTAAAATTGACATAAAATAAGAAAAAAACGTATGCACCCCAGTGTACTTGCGTCTCTATGTCTATGAACTATAGCACAAGTTTTCAAATCGTAAAAAATTCTTACTTAAAATTTCAATTAGAGCTAACATTACAATTCTGTCAATTCTGTTTCTCTATCTATACTTCTATCTACTTTCTCTATACATTTAGGGCAATGTGTAGAGCTTTTAGTTTATTGAAAAGAAAAATACAAAACAAATAAAAGTAGCTCTTTAGAAAAAGCTTTATTATATCGAAAATTGTTCATTTTTTTTCTTTTCATAAATAAATATTAATAAATCCGAAAAAAAATTTAGAACGGATACTTAGTTCTTTAAGGAAATTATTTATACTTAAATTCTTTTAAAAAAATTTAAGAACAAAAATTAATGCATTAATATAAAGTACAAAATTTTTCATTAAGACAAATTTTAAAAAATAATATTTTTGAACTTACATATTTTGAAATATCGGAAATTTTTTTTTTGAAAAATTGGATATGCAAAATTAATTACCTTTCTAAAAATTTCTAAAAATTAAAGTGCAAAGTAAAATTGCTTCAAACGAAAAAATTAATTTTTTTTTTTGTTTATTCTAAAATACTTTAACACAGAAGCAAGTTCGTGTCATCCAGTCATGCATTTCATCTTTATAATTATTCGCAAGTGTCAGTTCTTCCTTTTTTCCTTTTGAACCTGGTACCATCAATTCATCACCTTGCCTTCATGTTAATTTTTTTTTTTTCATAAAGTCAATTCGATTTAGCTACAGAAATATTTAGAAATACTATCTGTTTTGTGTCTTTTAAAATAGCTTATTTATGTAAATCTTATTGTTTTTATTTCTAAGCTGTAAAGAAAGGAAATCGAGTTTTTTTTTATTTCCAAAATTATCGGTATGCTCAACATAACTTTGAATATCATTTTTACTATGTATTTTCGAAAGGCCATCATTTTCTGAATTTTTTTTCTTGAAAAAGTTATGAAAACCAGATTTGTTTTTATAAATTCATATCTTATTGATATAATGTATGTTTAAGATGGTATATAAGTATTTTAGCCCAAACTACTTTTTAATTGAATTCTTCAACTTCTGAGAAAAATTATATTTGTTTGAGTGAACCATGTCTAGAAGAAGCATCACTTATTTTTAAACCGCATTCAGCGGATGATATTACATTGTGTACATATAACTACCATAATGAAGCCAAACTAACGTGGGTATCTTTTCATAGATAAAAAAACTGATACTTGAACTTGAAATGTCATGGGTTGGCTTTATATGAGGATCTTGAACGGAACATGATTATATTTCATTGACAATCGCAAATGCCAAAAGGTATAAATGAAGAAAGGTGAATTCAATTCCATGAGATAGTTTCAATAGCATATACATAGGTAAATTTATTTCTGTTTGACTGCTTCCTTAACTTTATATCATATTTGAGATACATATAAGTGCTTTGTTTTGGTTTTAGATATTTATATAATCATCAAAATAGGATAAGAAACATTGGATATCTATATTATTCCAATTAACAAAAATGTCGAAATCAATACGACAGCCTTGTTTTACAAACAAAAATAAGCATTGATAAATCATAAATGTCACAAAAATTTATATTAATAGACCAGGACATTTTTCTAGATACTTTTAAATTAAAACTTTTAAGAATTGTTAAGAGTAACTATATTTGACCCCTACAATAAACTACTTTGTTACTTTAGTAACTATTGTCGTCAGTACTTCGATCAAATAATTCAATTAAAATATGTGTGTTCTGCGTTTTTCTCTCAATGACATATATGTACCTTGCGTTTATTTTTCAGCTTAAATTAATCGATTATATGAACCAAATTATGCATTCCGGTGGTTAGAAAATTAAGGTGCTTATTATGACATTTGATTAGTCATGGTCAAAGCAGGCAAAGAATTAGTCTAATCTACAGAACAGTGGGATTTTTCCCACTTCATAACGAACGATTTGCAAACACATTCGATACAAAAGTTACAACATAATTCTAAATTAGTTTTAACTAACCACTTTTTTCCCATTCATTTCCAATTAGGTCAAACATTAAAATCAGTTAAAAAAAAAACGACCAACATAAGAGTAGTGACGTAAAACAAAACTCAAAAAATATCGGTTAATTGAATTTTCGCGTGGAAATTAAGAATCCATTTTAATTAACAAAATGAATATCCTTGACAATGGAAAGTATCGCCTAAAAAAGGACTGGAACAGCTGTTCAATACCATCGCTTGTAGATATTGACGAACATGATGACCTAAGTGCAACAATACCAGCACCCCAAAAAACACCCAGACGCAGTTCCATAGCGATCGGATTGCTTGGAAAATCAGACAAAACTGCCAAACGTCGCAGCTCAATAGCAGTTACATTTCTTGGCAGGCGTGATAGTCATAAGGTGAGTTCAAATAAAATAAAAACTCAAAACTTTACTTCAAAGCTGATACCGCTTTATTTTTTTTTTTGTATATATATATGTAGATAACAAAGGATACAAATTCCTTCTACGAATCAGCAGTTCGAACAGAAAAAAGCGATGGTTCACCAAAAAGTCCTGATATTATATTTTCATCGGACGAAAATTTTCACGCCTCATCGCCAAAAGAGGCTAGTCGCGGTGTTTACTTTGAGGATAATTGCGATTCACAAAATGTGTCAAAAAGTCTAAGCATGTATGAATCGCCGGTCGATAAAGAACGTAGCCGCGGTCGTCGGAGTTCATTGCAAACAAAATTGGAACGTCGTCGTCGGAAGAATTTCGATCCCAATCAAATGAGTCCTGAGTCGTCGTCGGTTTGTCTCGAAGATGATTCAAATGCTGAGGATCAATTGGCATTTGAAATGGAAGCTAAAAGGTATATGCAACGTGAGAAACGTCACTCGTGGTGGAATATTTTTGGACCTGATCAAAAGAAGCAAAGGTGAATTCTGAAAATAGTTTCTCTTCAATATAATTATGTAACTGTGTCAGTCTAAAAATGATTGTGTCTGTAACTTGGATAGAATTTAACAACGTTAAATGATTTTTAACTACATACTAACGCTCAAATTAATTAATAAACAATAAACAATGAATTGTGAGGCATGTTTACTTTATGTAAAGTGGTAGGAGTATATATTTGCGAAGTGAAATGAAAGTTATGATCAAAACCCTTATATTAACAAACAGTCGAACTGATGTAAAAAATTCACATTAAAAAATCACAGAAAATTTGTTACCTATTTACCTATTTTACTTCGGCCAATAACTGCTTATTTATAGATTGCAATTGTAAAAAAAAATTATGAGGGACGATCTTTTAAGTTAAGTCTTACTTTTTAAGTGTATAGAAAAATGCTGCGAAAAGTCATATAAAAAATTGCAAATTTCCGCAGAATAAAGTTTTGAAAATGATGTTTAATCTTCTTTGGCATCATTGCACCTTGGATCTACATAGAAATGTCACTTTATAAATGAAAGTAACTGCTCCTCACCAACTATTAAAGAGGTGTTTTAAGGGTCAAAGTCATCTTTAAAAAGAATTTTCTCAAATGAATCAGTGGACTTACCAATAATTCTAGCAAATTACGACGTGGAATAGAATCGTAACTTCTATCCCGATCCTCGAAATTCTAATTCTACCACCTCATTCATCCCTAGACTATCTCCAGATTTTATATTTAATGATGCATTTGGAGAGTTTTTCTAATTTGATGCTTATTAAAGTTGTAGTTTTGACGACTGTAAACAATAAGGTCAAATGCCCGCCCCCAAAACACGCACGTTGGATGAACTAGGTGTTTAACGAAGAATGTGTTCCTATAATTTTGATTGAGCTTATTCTAACAAAACCATCCACGTCGTAATCCTACCATGGTTGTCAATTCATACGCCATTATATAAGAGACTATTGATCTCTCTTCTGAATGTAACAGTGTTGCCTCCATGGCTTTTAGAATAAAAAAAAACTAGGCCCGTATGGTTGAAATGGAAAGTAAATTGTTAACACCTCACTCCCACCGCTTTTGCGGGGTTGCCACTGTGGCAACATCAAAAATCAATCTTAAGTGAGACTGCTGAAACTCAACCAATCACATCAAAATGCAAGGTTCAGGGCCTTAACAATCATTAGTGAGAAGTGCGTATTTAAAAATTGTAAATGAAAAGACTTAGGTGTTCATAAATTTTTCTTTTGTTCTTCTAAAACTACATTATTTCAAAAACATTAAGCAGCTTCCTATAATGAGTTTGTCTAAGTAGTTGAAAACAACTTTGTATTATATTAATTAGGTAGGCTATAATATATTTTTAGGTTTTTTGCACATCGCAAATAAATTAAAAAAAAAAAAACAAATCTCCAAACATCAAGAATATATAATTAACAAGTGTTTAGTAACAATACCAACTAATTAATTTATTAACTCTAACATTTGTTCAAATATAATTGCTTAAATTGGATTCTGGATAGCTGCATATTTTGTTGTTTTTATACAGCAAAATGCAACATAAATGAAAAAAAAATAAGAAAATAAAGAAATAAACAAACATGTTTATTTTTTTTACTCTGTTTTTATTCTTTGACTTTACAAGTGTGAATCTTAAATTGGGTACACAAAGAGAACTACAGCAGCCACCACATAATACTATAGAAGTTACCAGGCCATAAGTTAGGTAAGCTTGATATGGCTTGTTAGTATTTGCGGTAACGTTAATAAGCTCTTGCATAAGCATTGAGACATGTTATAAAATAAAATTAAGGGCCAATTTTTCCACAGTATCAAAGTATAAAGTTCTACTTTTTATTTGATAACCATACTGATAACGAAATTATGAAAATAAATATCAATTTACCCAAATACTATTTTTCAGAAATTCTCACTCAGGATTTGCAGTCATTTTTATTTTGGTTTTCGATATACCGAATAGATATACAAATAGATATGTATATAAAAAAAAACTTTTCTGATGGTGCGATATTGTTTTTGCCAGGAGTTACGACGCGACGCCTAGCCGAAGAAATAAGTGACCGGTATTGCACACAATTTGGCAGCAAACGCTAACGCAAGTAGTGATGCGACCGACAATAGATCATCACTCGGTCGTGCTATGCCTGTCCAATTAGAATAGCTTAAATATAAATCACATATAACTGAGTGAAGATGCACAAACTCGTCTCTTAGATAGATATGTAAACCTGAAAAAGTAAAAGAACGCAAAACATTTGTATCTGTAAGTTACAGTTGGAATATTTAATAATCTCTTGTTTTATTGCTTCTTCTAAAAATAGTATTGTTAATTGATTTAATCATGAAATGAAAGAGAACGTCTCCTTTAGTTCAAATTACTTTTGTTTCTATAATTTTAAACTTTAGTTTTAACCACGTTTTTTACTGTTGACATTTCTGTCACCTATCATCTATGAAAACGTACCATTGGTAATTCAATGTAACGTCATTGAATGCTTTGAATAGAGTGCGTTCACGTTACACTGCTCCTTTCTTTAAAGAGATGACTTGATCGGGAATCAATGGTGCTGCTGTGAAGAAAGTCGGTCGACCACCGGGGCCAGTCGGTCTTGATTCACAGTTGAAATTTTACTCGACCTCTCCTTTTGTATCCGATAAACAACTTTACTAAGGACATCAATTATCTTGTATGGGCCTTTCCAATCTCGCTGCAATTTTGGACTTTTTCCTTTTGTCCGCTTTGAATTGTAGAGCAAAACTTTATCTCCTTGGACGAAATTAGTTCCCCGAGAAGATAGGTCGTAGCGGTCCTTCATCCTTCGGCTAACAGTTTCTAGTTGCCTTCTGTTGAAATGGAAATGGTAGATGCTTTCTAGTCGCTTTCGTAATCCAAGGATATAGGAAGACGTTGAAATATGTTCGTCAGGCAAAACGCCGGTCACGAATTCCTAAGGTAATCGAAGTTCCCTTCCAAAGGTGAGCATTGCTGGTGCTTCTTTTGTGCTGTTGTGGGCCACCGTTCTATAAGCAAGAAGAAGGAGTGGGGGATGTTCATCCCAGTCTCTTTGATTATGGTCATCATATTTCGCCAAATAATCCAAAATGGTTCGATTGAACATCCCGACCATTCCATCGGATTGAGGATGTAGAGGTGTCGTCATAGTTTTCTTAATGCCGAATTGTCTCATCACTTCAGCGAACACACTGGACTCGAAGTTTCGCCCTTGGTCTGAATGGAGTGTAAGTGGGGCTCCAAATCGTGAAAAAAACGTGTTCAAAGAGTGCTTCAACTACGACCTCTGCTGTTTGATTGGGTACTGCAAGAGCTTCCGGCCACTTGGTAAAATAGTCACCAAAAACCAAAATGTATTTGTTTCCTCTAGTAGTGAGTGGAAGTGGTCCCAAGATGTCTATGGCAACTCGCTCAAAGGAAGCGCCCACATTGAATGTCTGCAGTTGAGCCTTTTGTCGAGGCAGTGGACCTTTTCCAGATTGGCAAACGTAGCAACTTTGACACCATTGTCGGACATCGGCAGCGCAGTCAATCCAATAATACTTGGATTTTATTTTTTTTTAATGTTTTTTTTTTTGCAGAAAAGTGGCCACCCGTCGGACTACCATGCATTTCTTTCAGCATATAATCCTTAAGCGACGATGGGACTAAGACTTACATTCGAGTTTCAAATTTATCTTCAAATTTTCGAACCAGTGTGCCATTCTGTAAGGTTAGGGCAGACCACATTGCCAGATATGCTTTTAAATGAGGATGCAACGCCTTTATTTCGTTTTCGGTGGGTCTGAAGGTGGGCGTGCCTGAAGAAAGCCACTTCATTAATAAGCTCAACTGTTTATCGTTTGATTGTGCTGCTTGCAAATCGCTGCTGATAGCAGTAAGGCGGATACAAATCTGGTCACTTTCCTCCAGCTTCTTACACTTCCTGCACTCATCTTGACATGGACGACAAGAGAGTGCATCCGCGTTGGCATGCTGTTTTCCTGGTCGAAGTTCAATTTGAAAATTAAATTCTTGCAAACTTTCCAGCCAACGCGCTATTTGACCCACTGGTTCCTTAAAGCCTAGCAGCCAGCGAAGAGATGCATGTACAGTCCGGATAGTAAAAGGGCGACCAATCAGATAGTGCTTGAAGTGTTGAACTGCTTTAACGAGAGCTAAAAGTTCATTTCTTGTAGTACAGTAATTTCCCTCTGATTTAGACCGTGTTTTACTGTAGTACTCTATCACGAGCTCTTCTTCCTGCACCTGTGACAAAACGGCACCTCAAGCATAGTTGCTGACATCAGTATCCAAAATGAACCTTCCACCTTCTAAAGGATGGGCCAGAATAGGTGAGGTAGTAAGACAGCTCTTCAATTGTTGGAAGGCTCTATGGCATTCTTTTCTAGAGTCCAGACAAAAAGGTGATTTTTTTCAGACAGCATGTTGAGTGGTTTTGCTAAAAGAGAAAAATTTTTAATAAATATCCTGCACACAAACCTAGAAATGATTGAATTTCAGTGAGATTTTTTGGCTGGGTCAATTTTTGACAGTGGAAATTTTGTCCAGATCAGCCTGCTAGGCCTGCTTCACTTAAGACGTGTCCCAAATATTTTACGCTTTTTTGGAAAAGATGGCACTTTTAGTCTGGAAAAAAGAGCTTCTAGATTGTTTAGGAATTCTTCAAAAGATCGTGCGTGAACGACTATGTCATCTACATAAGGCAAACAAACTTCTGAGGGTAGACCTCTTAGTATTAGTTCGATTAGATACACGCTGGAAAGTTGCTGCTCCATTTGCTAAACCAAAGGACATGACATTAAATTCCCAAAGGCCATCCCCAATAGAAAAGGCAGTCTTTTCTTTATCAGCCTCGTCCATTTCAACATGCCAGTAGCCGTTTGCGGGGTCTAACGTAGCAAACCATTTTGAACCAGCGACTGCATCAAAAATCAGAACTGCGAGAGGCAAGGGGTAAGAATTTTTCCTGCTGACCTCGTTCAAGCGGCGCGGCGGTAGTCAGCAAGAAGTCTCCTAGGTTCCTCTCGTTTAGCGAACTGCAAACGTCTGGGTGGCTGTTCATGTGTTTTAACACTAGTCCTACCTCTATCCTCAGGACCTTTTAAAATCGTTGAAGAAAGCTTTTAAATTCTAGTTTTTGTTGTATATTTAACCCTGTGCCACACCTTTCAAAAAGAGCTTGTACAAAAGGATCTAAGTCAGCTTCCTCCACATACGTTGTTCTCACCCTCAAAACAGAAAATTCTGGATCAGCAGCGGCCACCACTTTGTCAAACTTAGGGGCTTCCTCTTTGGGAAATATATCAGTTGCCCTTAAGACAACTTTTTGATTTGTTGATTTACAAATAACCGCGCTTCCTGGATGATTATCTGCGTTCCATAAAGGTTCAATCAATACATCGAATGGCATCGAAAAGCACTCAAGCTGCAGTTCATCTTCGTTTGTTTTATCTGACAGGGGTTCATTCAACGTCAATAAAAAGCACTGTGGTCGAAGATCATCAAGAGGAATAACCTCAGCCTTGACTTGCACACAATTTCGTTCGAAGTCTATGGTGCACCTAAAGAAGAAGTCCATTCCCAGAATGCAGTCATCGAATATGTTAGCCACATATACAGAGTGAATCAAAGCCAAGACTCACGTTGATGAAATCAAAAACAAGTGATTCTTCTTTACCGAACTGTTTGTTAATTATTCTGGGGTGGACGATTGTATGAGTAGCACCTGTATCGACAGTAAACCTGCAACATCTACCCTCAATTTTCCCAGACACTGATACATGCGCCTGGGACGATGCTCCTCCTGCACGAATAATAAGAGCCTGGTTGTTAGTCGTTAGCTTTGGCTCTTGGACGCTAACCGCCTGGTTTTTAATGACTTATCATTCACTTTTGCCGAAGAAAGTTCATCCGGAAGAATAAGAAGAATAATTGTAGCTTGATTTCCATGTTCCGAACCTTGTAATGTAAATTTGACTTTAGCACCTACGCGCAGTTGGTAACCTACTTCTCTGGATACTGCCTTACGGTGAAAGTAAATATCCCCTTGAGCCCCATTGCTTGTGATGAAGCCAAATCCACGCTTTACATGAATGAACTTAACTACGCCATTAAAGACCTGTGATGAATTACTGATATTTGGAGCATTATTAGCAAATTTGGCTGAACTATGCTCCTTTAGTCCAACCTCAGATCGTTTCCCGATAAATTGATTAATTCTGGTTCTTGACCTCATCTACCTGCGCGATGGCAGTTTTCAGAGATCGCCTAGCACGCCATACGTGTTGCCACAAAGCTAGATTCAACTTTTAGTGCGTGTTGAAGTGCCTGTTCAACTTGTACTTCCACATCACACAAACCATCTACAAATTGAGCTAATGCTATACGATTTTTTGCATCCTCCGGGCAATCATTAAAAGCAAGATTTGTTAAGCGCTGAAGGTCAGTGGCAAAATCCGTAAGGCGTTCATCATTCTTCTGCGCACGACACCTCAACTGTAAGTGTACCAAATTTTTTTTCCTGGCTTTGTCTAAATTGTTTTTCCATTTCCGCGCTCACGAGTTTATAATCTGCCTGAACAGATTTGCTGAGCATTTAAAAAAAATCAAAAACTGTACCATGTATGAAAGCTGGAAAGTAGAGTGATTTAAGTTCATGGTACCACCCATTGGCAGCACAAATGGAATCGAAGTGAACACGATATTTGGACCACGAAAAACGGCCATCAAATTCCCGTGCATCCCATGTTGTATAAGTATTCCACGGAGCTACAGTGCTTGTCAAAGGAGCGGTAGGTGGAATGAGACTGGCTACAAGTCTTCTTGGCTGTGGTGGTGGTTGTGGAGAACTGTCGTACAATGAGAAAATGCTCTCGTCTTCCTTGAGATCAAGAAGCTGAACCACTGTCGGCTGTCTCATTGTTTGTTGTTGACCAGAAGCTGTTGTTTGTGGACGGAGATGAGAAAATCTTCTTACTGGAATAGGTCGCAGTTCTGGAGTTGGCAAATTTGCGAGAAATGAGCTTCTCAATGAATTGAGCCCGTCAGACAAGTTTTCCATCATCCTTTCCAGTTTATTCATTTATTAATTTTAATCTAAAACAATACAAGTGTTTTTGCTTAAACATGTCCTATCCACAAGCTCTTATAGTTTTTAAGTGTGATTATTTTTCTTCGATTGTTTGTTTACCTACAATTTTAAACTTGCAGAAGAATAAGAATTTTCAAAGAAAAATATATTTAATTTGTTTTTTTTTTCCTGAAATATATTTTGTTTTTCTTTCCCTTATTCTTTAACGTGCAATTAAATAACAACATGACAAAATACTTTCAGCAATAAAATTTATATAGTAATTCTTTAAGCCCACGGAAATACGAAACTTCGTACATTTCTTTGTTGCTTTCAGAAAGCAATTATTTCTTTTGACCTTCTATAAGCCAAACACCGTAAATTACAGTATTTTATGATGACCAATGGTGATGGAGTTAAATTGATCTAGCGTCATGCAAATAAATAAAAAGGAAAATTTGATACAGAAAAAGAAGCAATAAATATTAAACACTTATTGTACGTGTATATTAAAACTGCAAAATTTCAATAGTCAACTGAAATTTTAGTTATTTATAAAAGTTTGCAGTGTGCTAAATTCAAATCCAAAGTTCTTAAATTTAATCGAAATCGAATAAGTCGCCGGGTTTCCAAAATGTTCTCAATTGACATTTATGTTTTGAAGTATTTGAAGTACCAAATTTTCAAAAAAAAAAAATGCAATAAATAAAGAAAAATTCGATGTATGTAGTATAGAGCAATATCTCTATTTGGCAAACTTTTAAATTTCAAGGTGAATGTCGAGTCGCGAAATGATTGATTCCATATTTTTTTTTAGTATCAAAGAAGTAAAAAAAAAATCGTTTAAACTCCTTTTTGTAAATTTCACATGATATATTAAGTCAAAACTAATTTCTAAGACGTTATTACTACGACTTTAATCCTCCTATGATCCAGTTTTAACTATTCCTCATGATTTTTGTATATAACTAAGATTTTCAGGCTTAGATGTTGTAAGGTAGAAGTTATGTCAAAGTCATTTTAAATCCTCGTCATATTGGCGCATATTGGCGCATATTGTACTATATGATATAAAATATTGTTCCTTGTTGAACAACAAAATTAAAGTCAAAACCCTCTCCATTTAATTATGTAAATATATTCTTTTTGCGTTCTTATCTGTCAAATGTTGTTATCTTAGGAATAAAATTCCAAAATACACCATCAGGATTTTTTTGCTATGCCAATATTTTAATTGCAGCTATGTTAAAAAGTTATGGAAATAAAAATCAAATAAATATTACACGAAGTTAAGTCAACGCTTTCACTGTCTCCAGATGTCAAAACTTACATTTGAGAGACATTTACAGACATGTACAACAAACAAATTACCATTTCAAGCCTCTTTATATTGCAAAATGCAAAGTCGACGACATTGAAATTGTCATTTAATACCTAGACTGACATTTAGATTAATTTACAAAAAGCTAACATTATAATTTATTGTAAGCACATCTTAAGAAGACTTACAATATAATGTTGTTAATTCATTCATAAATCTTTTAACTCACATTACATTTGATTTACAATTATTTTGGAAAGAAATGATTAAACCATATAAACAACTAGAGACCATATTATTGTTGATTTACTGTTCTTTTTATCAGAAATAATTCTGAAAGATGAAAAAAGTAGATGTACCTCAGATATTAAAGTACATAATATTCTTTAGGTAAATGTTATAAATTTTTTTGTGGAACACAACAACCAGGGTTGTTATTTGAAATTAGTAATCTCAAGTTCTTACAATGTTTGTTCCTCTTGTTGTCGAAGATAAAAGCCTTGTATACTTTCAATTTATTATTAATATCTTTCGTATCTTTGGTAAGCCTAATCAATTTTATGTGTGCATGTTGTTTCAATTGTTTGCTTTTATTGTGGCCTCTTGTGTCTTTTAAGAAGCTTTCCATATTTGCTAAAAAAAAGTAACTACGCTATCAATTGCTGACACTTTCATTTATAAATGAACCATTGGCATGAGCAATGGGCACACCCACTAAATTAAAAATAAAACTTAAGTAATAATAACCTATTTTCAAATCTATGTTTGACACATGTTGTCCTGCATAAACAAAAATGAAAGGCAGTTTATTAAAAAATTAAAATTATAGAAAGTGCGTATACGCCCAGGTGTGCATACTGTTTTATAGTCTTCTCGTCAGTGAGTGGGTTTTTTCGCTCTGTAGGTATTTATTTTTAACTAATTTAGAAGATACCTATTTCTGTCTTGTATACCTTTTAATGGTTCTAGAAAATATTGATTATTAATAACTGGCATTCGTATTCGTTGAGGCTTATCAGATTTTTGCTAAATCGTACAATTAATCGTACAATTTAAAAAATAGAGCCAATGAATCACACAGAATAAAAAGGTTTCAAGTTTAAATTGATTCTGATTTTGAATTGTTGATTCCGATATCCAATTTCTTTTATAGAATTCAAAAGGTTTTTTTTATGAAAACCAGTCCTGATACAGACTCGTCCACTTGTATAAATAATTTTGACTTTCTCTGCTCTATTAATAAAAAAAAAATACAATTTCAATTTGTATATTCAAGTTTACTTATCCTTCGATTATCATTTTTCAGAACTGAACTCGTGAAGCAAGCAATAACCTTTTCCTTGAGCTCGCAAAAAAATATCAATCCAGAGATTATTCAATTTTGAAAATTAGTTATGAAATTGCATTTCTTGTGTCATTAATAGCGCAATTTTATTTTTTAGGCTTTGAATTCGAAAGAATTTGAAAGAATCTAACAACAATTACTTTTAATTACAATGGGTGTGTTATTTTAAAAGTTCATTAGTAGTTGCAGGGTTGAGCGTGTCCTGAAGTTGAACCTTATGCCTGAGTGTTGAGATTGATGCTGAATGTACTATGCTATAAACTACTTAGGATTTTCGAATTTGGTTCAGTAAAAAATGTATCCTTCCAAACTATAAATACTTTTTTGTTTTTGGGTATGGTTCAACTTTAGAGCATAAAATAATAGAAAATATGGTTAAAACAGCCATAAACCGCGATTCCGCTTAAATCGCGTGGATTAAAATACTGAACGAAGGCTGGTTTAGTTTGTATACAACTGTTTTATAGTTTGCAAAAGGAAAATTATAAATGTTTCCCCTTATTTGAAAAATAGGAACAGAACTGAGATCTTACTTTTCCTCCAAATTCATTGGCATCGAAATTGGTGAAAAAAATTACAACGAATACATGTGGTAAAATGTTAATTTAACTAATTTATTTCCATGAAAATTAATTCAACTCCAAAAACAACGGTAGCTGACATCCGTTAAGACAAATCTCGATTTTTTTCGTTTGTTCTTTACTTGATGACGAAAAAGTAAGAGGTTCTATATTATCTATATTATCTTAATAATATTGCGTACCAAAATCTTCAAAAAAATTATTTTTCGATTTTTGAAAAAAAAAATAATTTTTTATTTAACACAGGTGGCTTTTTTGAAATTTTGTTTTTAAGTGTTATTATTAAAAACTTGGACACCAAACGGCTAAATTTTTTTTTTTTTTTTTCAAAAATTTGCTTTTTGCGATCAGTTCTGTTTCAGTTTTGAGCTCAAACTACCTTTTTGACTTGTTTATATACTTTTCGATTATATAAATTTGTTTGGTCTTTTCTAAATAACAATTGCAAATTCGTGCGATCCAGTCGTGCATTTTTCTGTGTTCATGACTTATTTCATCCATTTTTAGCAAAAGATTTTAAAGCTGTAAACCTCTGTCTCTTTTCGTAATACAGAATGCAAAATTAAAAACAATAACTACGTACTATCTTCGACTAGGTTCATTGAGGATATTTTGAAATTTAATCAATCTGTTTGTTGGCAAAAAGTTTTGAATCAATTCACAAATCATCCCATGCCCCCAAGTTAAAGTTTAAAATGACGCCACAACTTATGACACAATTGTCACCCTCTTCAAATAAAATGCACAACAAGTGATTTTTGTTACAATGCAAAACAGAAACGAGGTTAATTTCTTCAGACCAATGACATCCGTCCCGTCAAATCAAGCTTCAATGGAAAAAAAAAACATCAACTAAAAGTATAAAAATACAATTTATGTTTTCAAATAAAAAAAATAAAAATATTACCTCCAATATTTTTTTTATTATTAAAATGCATTTATCCGAAAATAAAAAGAAAAACAAAAACAAGAGAACAAAACAAAAATATTCAAAGAATACACAACAAGAAGGAAAATCGAAAAACAGCACCATCCCACAAAAATATAAAAAAAAATGCCCACACGCTTTGATTGAATATTATGTATATAGGTAGCAGGGACGAAGCGTCCATATATTGAGTGGAATGAGTGCTTCCGTTAGGCAATTCAAAAAATTATACGATTTAAGAAAAGAATTTTTAATTCGAAACAATGCAAAACTAAAACTACAAAAACTCATAATATCCCTTCAATTCCACGGCGAATGCACAATGTCACTCCATTATACACTCACGCTTCCAAACAAATATTTGGAATGCATACCAGCTAGGCATTCCCATTCTGATATATCGCCCACTCTCACCTCTCACTCAGTTTCGTTCAAAGCAAATGTCCACGGGGAATGCACAATATCACTCCATTATAAACTCGCGCTTGCAAACAAATATTTGGAATGCATACCAGCTAGGCATTCTGATATATCGCCTACTCTCAACTCTCACTCAATCTCCTTCAAAGCAAATTTTTTAATTTGTTGGCGTTCACATAAGAAGTAAAGATTGAATTGAGTGAACTCATTATGAAAATTTGTGAAAACAAAAGTAGAGCAGGAAAGGAGAGATATGAGTTTTGAGTTATTTGCTTCTTCTTATTCATTGACAAAGGGGTAGAAAAGTTCATTTAACACTTGTGTGTTCCGTGTTATGTTTTTTATCTGTAGTGTAGTGTGCAAATCGCATTGTCAACTGTAAATGTTTTGTGTAAGTAGTTTAGGATTTCTTTTTTCTTTAGCGTTTTGTTCAAAATGATTACCTGCAATTGTATAATTGAAAGCTTAATTATTAATAAACCATTCTCGTCGAGAACATTTGATGAGAAAAAAATTATAATAGACGGTGGTAGACCGAAGCCATTTGTTAATATCAACACCGTTACAAAGCGATGTACAAGGCATTTTTCAATGCAATTCTATGAAACTTTTTCGTGGTTATCGGGCTGTCTTAAAACAAATAAATTATACCGTCGGCCGTGTCTTTTATTTGAAAATGAAAAAAGCGTTTGGAACAGCACTGGATTTAGTAGTAAAAAAAATATGATCTTGAATAAATGACTTTTAATTTTAAGTTCAACGTTAAGTGCTTCCGCTTCCAAAAAAGTCACGCTTCGTGCCTGATAGGTAGGTACCTACTGTACATGAATATTTTTCAAAAATGTCTTCTAAAATTAAAAAAAAAAAAATTGGAAAAAAAATTAAAACATCAACAACTTGTTTTTGTGTGATGGCGATAGATTGAATTGAATTGCTCTTCTTCAGGGTGATGTTCGTTTGGTGATGATGTCTTTTGCTTTGTCTTTTATAAATAAATTAATTTTTATCTATCTCGCTGCTTCTTGTTTTGTATGCATCAAGCATTTATAAAATATAAATAAAACATAAATAAATATATAAATATAAACCTTTCTACGACCATTTAAGTGTATTGCTTTTCTTTTCCAAACCAAGAAGGTACATATATTATTTTTTTTTTGTTTCTTCTGAACAAACATTTAGTTGTTGATATAAACCTATATTTATAGTGTGCGTTTATATTATTTTTATTTATTTTCGACTCCAGACAATGTTTTTGTATTTTTGTTCCTTTTTATATATTTTTATTATTCTTTTCTCTCTTCTACAATTTTACTACAAAACGCCCGCGCGAGAGCTGTCACGAAAGTTCTTTAATTTAAATCAATTTAGTTTGACGCGGAACACCAACGAGGTTCATTTGTACACTGTGTATACTTACTAAAAGAATTTTTCAAAAAAAAAAATTAAGACAAGCGTTTGAAATACTGATACGCCATTAGAGTGAAATTGCATTACCCTCATCTTATGAATATTGTTTCGATAAATTTTTTTGACAAAATGTCAAAATGATTAAATAATGAGCAAAAATGCAAGTGCAATTATCATTTTTTGAATAAATTTTCTTAGTGATATCGTTATATATTGAATACCCACCCCTTTAGTACAAGAAGAAAAAGAATTTGTTTTCATGATAAAAGAAAAACTTCGAATGTAAATGTTTTGTTATCAGCGCAGCGGGGCAATAGTTTTATTTGAGGCAACTTAAATTTGTGACGACACAAACTAAACAACCGGTTATTTTTCTTTGATTCGAAATTCACTTTGAAAGTTATAAATTACTTTTACCTCTGAAGTGAAATTCCACGTGCAATGAGAGTAGTTGGAAAGTTATAATTCAGTGGTCCTTGTTTTGTTGATTAAAAAAAACGGCTAAAGTGAATTTATCAATCTTGAAAGAATTGTTTGAGTCACCGTAAATAGGTACCGGTTATAATTACATAAGTGAGAACAAATGGTTTTATAAGTTTAAAAAAAAAAAATATTTTAAAAAAATAATCAAAAATGCCAACATTTTTGCAAAAGAAGTAAGTGACTTACATATAATTGGATTTTCTTAAAAACGAAACAACAAAAAAACAACAAACATAAAAAAATGTCAAATGTTATTATAAATTTATGACAGTTTAGGTCGCAACTTTTTACGTTTAAACCGGATTTAGGTTTGGAGCAATGAAGAAATTTAAAAAATATGCGATTCTCATAAGGCAAGCAGACAAAAGTATTAAATTCTAAGAGAGTTATAACAGCTTTTCAGAAATTAATTAATCCGCTAAGATTAATTTTGTTTGAAGTGTGTATTTTTTTGCTAATCTGTTTTTTATTCGTTCACGATTTATTTTTTGTTTGCACTTAATTTCTTTGAGATATATGTAGATACTTTAACTTTTTAAGTTACCGTAAATAATATCATTCAGAGCGGATTTAGTGACTTAAACTGAAATCAATATGAATAAGTATAAACATCCCACAGCTATTCGAGTTCTGTGATAAATTCGATGAATTTTTTTTAAAGTGATAAGAAGTCTCATTGCGCTACTTTGGTTCTGCGAGTTTAGCGATTTAAACTTAAATACAGATGAAGATAAACATCCCTGTGGAGCTATTCCTATTCGGCGATGAATTTTTCCCGTGATAACTCTCATTTAGCTACTTTAGCTCTTTTTTCTTGTATCTACGAGTACAATATATTTCAAAGTGTTTCATGAGTTTTTGTTTAAAAAACGTATGTATATAGCTTAGGATTTGGCTAATTAAGAGGCAGTGAATGAAACAAATGTCGTCGTTGATGCGTACATGTTTGAACTAACACCAAATTAGTCAACATATTTTTCTATATTTTATGAAACGAAAATACTTTGATTCCCATGATTCAATACTTACTCGTACATATTAGGTGAATTAAAATAATTATGTTTTTGTTTTTAATTTTTTCATGTAACATACGCGTCACATCCTGTATTAGAAAAATCAAACCAAAGGCAAAACATTTTTCGCAATCGATTTCTACCCATTTGCTTTCAGAAACAAAATTTTATTGAAGTTAGTTAATGATTTGACAATTATGTTTTTATTGAGTTTTTTTCCAGCATCCACTATTCCGATACAAAAAACTAAAATAACTTTATATGTAAGTGTAGTTTGAGAAAAAACATTATCTTCTTGTCTCATGAATCAAAAACGTATTTGCTTTCCTGGTATAATTTCACATCAGTTTTAATTTTTATCCTAATATCAAAATGTGAAGGAATATAAAAACAAAAAAGTAGGTACCGTACCGACCGTGTACGACCTACGAAATGTTTTGGATATAACTTAATTTCCAAAAAACTAATTCCCGAAAAAAAGGCTAAAGAAAGAATTCTTTTTTGAAATTCTGAATGAAATAAAGAGCTAAGGGGTTATTCTTTGACATATGACTCAAGTATATACTTACGCTATCTATCTGGAGCAAATATTTTGTTACCTAAATCATTTAATTTATTTATTTTGTCACCTTTATACGTTTACTGAAAAATATCAATGTCATTATTTAGCCCATTGTAGCGGTATGTTTATCATTTTTTTTAAGAGACTTTTCAGCTTATACATCTATCTATACGTTTATCATACATGACACTTTTGATCCATGTTTATTTGGCAAACTTGACATATTTATATGATAGTTTAATACTCTCTTAAGACACTAATAATTACCGCACAAATAAGATTAAAAAACAACGCAAAATAAATACAGATCCACAAAAACAACTGAATGACGCATTTTGATACGGTGAATTTATACAGAAAAATTCGTCTAATATACTGCAGTATCATCTAAGATCTAAGTGGAAAGAAACAAAAACTTATTATGTAGCGAAAAAGTTCTACAAGACAATCAAAAACCAAACCATTTTATAAGCCTCATTACCAATTTTTTTTCGATTTGGAATGTAAGGTAAAGTTTTGTGAGGAGTCTTTTGGAGAGGTAATCTCAATCGAAGTACACATATTAAAGGTAATGAGGCATAGGTATTCATAGTCGTCTGACAAGTTGTTTCTTTGCTCTTCTTAACTAACCTGGAGTTTATGTTATTCTTAGACAATTTAGACCCGGGTCCAAAAGATAAACTGGAGCTCAATCCTTAAAAACGGTTGGCTCTTTGACTAAATTGTTTTTTTTCTATCTGTCTGTCACAAATGGATTGGATTTCAATGGATTGACAGGCAATAGCACTAAAATTGTAGTAGAATTCTATTTTTTACTAAACAGAGCTTCCAATTTCTTTATGAATAGCAGCTGTTTCTAACCTGTGTGTTAACTTTAGGCTCGAGGCCAGTTGGACTCGGTTCTAAAGTTTGACTATGAGTATGCCCCAATATCATTAGCGTTTTCGATTTGGTTCAGTTCTGCGAATCTACCGAAATCGGTGTCAATGGCGCATCCCTTGATGGTTCACTGGTTCTTGTGCTCACCAGAACCAGCCATTTTTTTTTTTTTTGACAGTTTTGAATTCTGAAATCATGATACCTTACATATGCGTACTGTTATTTTAATCAACTTCGTTCCGATGATTTGAAGTGATTTTATATCATCAATGGAAATGAGCTATTAAACTACGAAACAATAAAATGAAGCGGAATAATGAAGCTTTTGTAATGATCCAATTAGTTGGGTCAATAATTATTATTAATTAGGTCTATCGCATTGCATTACTTCTTAAATTTGAAATTATTTTTAAAATTAAAAAAAAGGATTTCAAAAATTTCGGGCGAAGTTTTTAAAAGTACTTCATGTTTACAAGTGTTAAATCCAAATTTTGATTTTTCAAAAATTGGCTAAGTTGACTGTGTGTGCAGGAACTCACATCAAATGCAAATGTAGCGTGTAGGTACTTTGCAAACTGTTGCACCATAATGTTTTTGTTATTGTTGTTATATTATTAACATTTGTTTACATAGTAAAATCGTAAAATTGCTTTGACGATATTAATTAAATTCTATTGGAATTTGTTTTTATCAATACGCTAATGAGAAACACGTATGTTTGTGGTTTTGTTTCTTGAATAATGAATATATTTTATTTTTAGCTTCATATACAAATTTTGTTTTTTTTTTTCACAAGATATAGCAACATATGTCTGATATCGTGAAATAGGATTTTCAGTCTGCTATGTTTGCAACTCAAATATCCGTTGGTTAGGTACATACACGTATGTCAGCTAGCTCTGTCCCTAGTTAGCCTAGCTGTCTTCAACTACGCGCGGCAAGTTGGCGGAGATCATGTTCGACTTGTGTGTGCCATCTGTTAGCAAGTTTTCGTGTGCTGCGTTGAATGTTTTTCTCCCAATTCCTTTACATGTTAGACCAAAAATCATTCGAAGAATTTTTCTCCCACAGCATCTGAGAAAACTCTCATCCTAATCATTCAAGATCCATACATGTTTCTGCCCCATAGAGCAGGGGGCCTATCCGAGTACTAGGTGCCAATTTGAACAGTCTAGGACACTTCACGGGTTCCAAAAAACTTTCGCAAAAAATGCATTTTTAAAATTAAAATTCACAAATGCATGGCTCCAAAAATGCGGTTTGAATTATGAAAATAAAACATTTCTAACTTTTAGCTTTGTTTCTGAAAAATAAGTCTAAGTTGTACCGAAAAGTTCTACAATTTCCCCATTTCGGGAATTTACAGTAACCAATCAAATTTAATCATCTCTCTGACAATTATTCTTATCGCAAGCTCTAACTGCTTTGCAAAGTACACACTATTTGATTTGACATATTATTATCATGTTGCCAGAGTGATAAGTGAACATCTGGCCACTTTAGTTTAATTTTTCTTACACATAAACAAATATACAAATAATATGGCTTTCTATGTTGTCATAATATCGAGACTAAGGCAATATTGATAAGATGATATTTGTTTTCTATTTAGCTCCTAAAAAATTGATCATAATAGGTAATAGGAAAATGTAGATATAAAAAATAAATCAAATCTGATTGCAATAAACGATAAAATTGATTACTATTTTTTTATTGAGAATAAATCTTAATTATTCATAACTCCCTTGTGTTAATTCTAACATAATTTAAATCAAAACTTAAATTACGTGTTATTTTTGAAAGACTATAACACTATCGGATCAGTATAGAGTGTATTGTAAGGTGAAGTGAGTTGAATTATTATAAAATGAATAATATGCAATATAATTGATCAAATATTGATCTCACATGACAAAACAAAATAAAAGGTCGGGTAGTTATCAGTTCTTTACTTGTGACTATAGGTGCTACATACGAGTATATTGCAAGTTTTGGATTCGTGAAAAAAATCGAATTTGAGATTATGATCAAACTTGACATTATTATTATGGGGAGAGGGAAGGAAAAAGTCAATAGTGTATGTCTATCTGCCTATCTGTTGAACTACAGCCTTAACATGTTTTTGATTTTTTAAGACTTAAAATAACGGTATCTACCATACATTTTTTTGCTGCGACGATTTTTTGAACAAAATCAATAAATTGAAATGAAAAAAATGGAAAATATGCAAACCCTTACCTCCCATAAAATTATTGTTTTGATTTACGATTTTCTCAAAAACGGTTCACTTGATTGTAATGAAAAAATTTGTTATTTTTCAAAAAAAATAATTTATTGAAAATTTAATATTTCAAAAACGGCTCAATACATATTTTTGAAATTTGGTACAAAAATTATTTTTTCAATATTGTTTCAATATTGTACCTACCTTCCACACAAATGTAACTACATAATAATCTGTTTTAAGAACTGGACGAACAAATTTCGCCATTGCAAGTAAAATGAGAGATGTCAAAATTCACTGAAAAGCTACTAGGTATTAACACACTGTCAAAAAATTATAAGAAAATGATACATGTGTCAATACTCAGTGGGATGGTGTACATTCGTTAAAAGTTTCTTTTAAAATTTATCTGTAGGAAATAGGCATTTTAGTTTATTGGCTTTCAGAACTAAAATAGTTTGGTGCAACTGGAAAATGTCAGTCTAAAATTTAGCAAAGCAATAAATATTTAAAAGCGTTTCGTGCAACCGAACATTAGACTTTAAAACGATGTGATCGCACAAAGAAGTCGTGCATTTTATTTAACATTATTATCAAGTAAAATTATAAAAATTAAATGTGGGGCATATTTTAAGGTAGACGAGTTTTCGGGTTGTTCAATTTTCTACATTCTAAAAGATTGATTGAAAACTTTTGCTTTTACATCGTATGTTGAAGTACAATTGCACTGTGCACCGGGAAAAATAAAAATTTAGCAAACGAATTAAATTTTGTGCCCATTTTCAAAGATTGGTTGGTTTGTACGACAAGATATTGTTAAATAATTTTTGGAGTAAAATTTATTTTTCGGTAAATTAAACCAACAAATTTTATATAGGTAAATAACTGACAAAGTGGAAGGGGCGTGGTAGTGTAAATTTGTTTTTCCATCTGCTTATAAATCCTACTAATTAGAAATGTTGGTGTGGGAATAATTTAATAATTCATGTTTTATTCAAGACAACATACATTAGGAATTATTATTACTATTATTTTTATTATTATTATTATAGATTGCCTTAAAATAATCATGCTATGCATTTATATATATGCTGCACGTGAAGTAATTCGTGATTGTACGTGATGCAATGCATTTTATTATGAATATGAAAAAAAAACGCGTTGACCGGATTAAACAAATTGACATCCGACGAGATAAAAAAAATTCTTTAATTCTAACAAAAACTAATTGAAATTATCATGACAGACTTCCTATAATTTGATCAAATGAATATCAGAATGTATATGCATATGTATTTTGTATATGAGTTATAGCCTTTACCTAACCAAAATGTTAAATGTAAAAAAAAAAACATAAATTAATTAATTAATTAAAAGCTTATTGTTATTTTATACACACAGTTTAACATTGATGTTAATGAAACTATTTTGTATGTGATTTTCGCATTTCTATACAGAAATATTTTATAAAACAACAAATGGCTACCTTATCCGCCAATGTACATAATGGGTCATCATATATTCGACATTATTAAGATTAACATTTTGTTTATGATTTTAATTGACACTCAGCAGAGAACACCATAGCTATAAAATTAATAAATTCAAAATAAGTATTATAAAAGATTAATTTATGTGGACATTTTGTCTAGTGAATTTTCCATTTTTCAAAAGAAAGCATACATACATATAATATTCTGTATGTATACTATTTGTATTTGTTTTTGTATTTTTTTTTTTTATTAATAAAAAAAAACTTTTATTGCATCTCTTGGCGGTAGCCAAAATAACAAAAATAAGATAATACCTTTCATTTGACTTTTGAATGCAGGAAAGTCAGATAAACAAAAATGATTTATTGTTTTTTTTTTCTTATAAATATTCCGTTTATTATTTTTTAGCATACATATTTTTAAAATCTACATTCATACCTACACAATCTACTCTTTCATACATACTAAGATATATTTAATTTTATTAAGCAATATGGCTGCCATCTGTTGCAAAAATGTTTACATATATATAAGAAAAGAAGACGAAAACTTAACAAAACAACATGTAATATAATTATTATTTGATTAACATTTGACTTAAGATATCAAATTAAAGAACATACATAATGTATATGCGTCAGTTTTGTGAAGCTTTAAGGTGCCAATAAAAATATGCATTATAATTTTCGGTCAGTTAAGAAATATTGAAAAAATTTCTGTTGTTTTATAAAACTCAATTGATTCTAGAAAAATTAACAATAATTCATTAATTTTTCTCTACAACTTGTAAGTTTTACTTTTTTTACCGATATGGCCATTTGATATTTCAATAAAAGACTAATAACATTAATCAAACAGCAATAAGAAATTCCAATGTTAAAATTTAATCACGTTAAATCACAGACAAAAGAATAATTTCCGTCTTGTGCCTGTACTTGGCATTTTTAATAAGTTTACTTCTTAAGGCGATAAAATTTTAATGTTATTGACGCGTATTCCAAGTAGCATTCTTTTTAAAACAAAAAAAATCTTATTTAATTTCAATACATTTTTTTTCTTCATTAAATCAGTTCGATATCTGCATATAATGTTTGGAAAAACATTTTTGTTGCTTTTGTGTACATATATGTATGTGAAACCATGTTTTTTTTTACTTAAAGCAGAAGAAATATACAAAAACCGGCAATTGTGTTATAATTTTTTAAACTGCTTTTTAAATCGAGATATTTTAGCAAATATTTTCAAAAAAATTATATTTAAACTCAAAACTAAAAAAAATTTAACTTTTTGTTCAAACTATTTTTTTTAAATGTTACGTTATTAAGTTCAATCTTTGTTTAAAATATATTAAATATTATCAATTTAAAATCAAATACTGAAAACGTTTAATTTGAAGATAAGCAAATATCTAAAACAACTTCGTTAAGCAGTGAAGAAAAAATTATTTTTAATATCTGTTACATTTCTTTTATCATCATTTTATTATAGTTTTTTCTGTTCACAAAATTCTTGTTGGAACATCTATCAAAGAGCTGATTTTAATAATGTTGGAATTTTACAAACAAACAAAATATAATAAAAAGATGATAACAGAAATGCTAAAAATTTCAACAGCAGATAAAACCGTTAATAGACGATCAGACTGTGAACTACTTAGCGAATATTTTTGTCAACTTTTTGAATCGTAATAGGTCTAAAGTTAAAAGTTTTGTTAGTTTATTTTGAATTTATGTTGAAAATTAATTTTTTTTGGAAATTCATTATTGTTTAAAATTTTGACAGTTTGAAACGTCTTTTTCAAGACATTTTAATACTGAAAGATTAATAATAAATTTAAAAACAAAATCGATCAGCATTCAAGCTTTTAAATATGTTTTTAAAATATTGTTAGAATTATATTGGTAAAATTTAATAGCGAATAGAGTTTAAATGATTTGTGGACACAGCCCTTAAGTTTACTTAGAAATACTAAGCCCAACGAAATATTGACAAACTTCAAGCTGTGATTTAAAAGTTGTGACAAGTGAAAATGTATTGAACTTTCAAAAAAAGACTAGCTTATTATATTATGGGCAATATTTTAATTAAAAAATTTTAATAAAAAACATAGATTATAATGAGTGATGGTTAGAAGAAATTTTTTTTGATTTGATGCAATAATTTATTTAAAATTTTATTGACTTGACTTTATATTGTCAATAAAATATGTCAATGGCATAGTGGTTAAACCCTATATTTTTCTCCCATTTCTACCAAAAGCAGGAAACGTTGCCCTAGACAGTGAAGAGTCAGAGATTTTGTTTAAGTTTTTTAATGAATTATTTTGAAAACTTTTTAGAAATTTTTAAAATGTGTTTATTAATAACTTAGACAGCATTTGATTAGTTTATGCTAAGAATATACATATGAATAGAATTTCAATTTTTAGTAAAGATATGGAGTATTTTCCTTACGGGGGGTTTTAGGCGATCTTCCCCTATGTAAAATGGAAATTTTCCGCCACACGTTTTTTGGTCGATAATGGAATAGTTTTTTATTTTCTCAAAAGGGGTTTTAAATTAACTGTGCATATGTATGTATTAGGTAATTTACAAATTTTTTTCACCAAAAATTGTAGTAACAAACACATTTTCAATATTTTTTTTTATTTTCGACTTCCTTGGAAACGGAACGCTTTGATCAATTCCAATTAAATGTATTTCCCATGATCTGTTTGTTGTCTTGCAGGTTTAGTTAAAATTGTTTATATGTTTGGGTTTTGATACGGATTAAAAAACTACAAGCTATTACTTTGACTACATTATCTATTTGTCAAGTACCTAACGTATCATAAAAATTGAACGACCTCCAAAATACCCACATCGTATTACGATTTTTACCTAACTACTATTATATTATCTTTTCCTTTAAATAAATAAACGTACATTATTTATGCCGCTTAAGCATTGAAGTACTTTATAAATTGAAAATCAGCCAACGTTATCTTTATTAAATTCCCGTAATCAAATTATATTTTTGTTGTATTTTAAGATTAACCTATAATACTCATTACTTTATGTTATAAAACTTCGTCTTAATTATCAAATGGATTAATTCTTCACATTAAACTTATTTAGCTCATCGATATGTACATATATTACTTATTAGATTTGGATTAAGTATGTTTACAAATGTGGTCAGTATTCATAATAAAAAATAATTTATTTACCTACTTACACCTTTTTGATAAATTGTTGCTAACTAATAATTAATACCATATTATAAGGCAAATTCGATTAGAATTTTAAGCTCATGAGATCAGTTAGTATTCGGTAGTAAAATGGACGTCAAAAGAAATATAATAGTCTATTGGAGTTATCATGCTTGCACCAAACACCATGCAGATATTATATCGATTTAGTCAAAGTTAAGTTGAACTTATAATAACAATTTGGGATTGTTGCATCAATGCATTATTTATTGATACTGCATAAAAAAATATAGGTAAAAGAAGGTTGTTAGCATTTAAATGAAATATAATTATGAACTACAGACCAAATAAGGTAGAAGGTCATAATAAAAACAATAACTGAATTATTAAATAAAAACTTCAACCAGCAGTGAATTATTAATTTACTAACACATACGTATTAATTATATTAGTAAATGCAAATAATATTTGAAAAAAAAATGTTTTTGGTTCCATTTAAGGGATTGATTGTAGGTGCGATAGATTTGTTGATGAATTTTATGATGCATAATTTATTTGTTAATCAATTGTTTACTTATCTAACAATAAGATAAAGAGTTTTCCAATAGGAATTTCCGAACGTTGAAAATTGATTGCGGCCATATATTGTTGAAGTAACTTCTGTCAAATTGACTGTTATTTATTAAGTCTGTTTCAACAACACATGCAAATGATTTATGAAAGTGCGTTTTCTGTTTGGTCAATATAATGTGCTTCTAAATTGTCCTTGGAAAAGGACGCATAACGTATTGGATAAATATGAGATGACCGGTTTAGCGAACAACCTAACAACTCCTGAAAATATGGTCTTTTTCCATCAGAGTTGTTACTTATTTACGAATGGAGCCTTTGCTTTCCCGACTCGGGTGTTAATGTCTAGTCTAGTTCAATAGAGACAATACTTCCAAGATGAGGAAGTTTCAAAGCCGAATTGGTTTTTAACCCGAAGATTTCAACTTCTTTCTAGCCATTTTATAGAGGTCCATGATAATATGAGTTTGGTTCCATATCAACCCTTGATAATAGCAATAAATTTATCTGGGATACCCATCCTGCGCAAAGCAAGCCAAGTTCAGTGGTTCTGATTTCTTGCTGAGTTCTTAATATGATGTTTATACAATGGTTAATCCTATTTTTCGAAAACAGCAACACTCCTTAAATTTGAAAAAACGCGAAATTTTCTTCAATTTGAGCACAATACCATTTCCTTAGACCAAGTAGTTTCTCAAACACAGCTTTTCAAATTGTAACAATGAAAATTTTTCTTTTTCTTTGAGAAACAAACTGAATTTGTTGATATACTGCTTATTCCTAGAACGGGGACTTGTGGATTTTTTAAAAGCTGTGTTTTAGTTTTCTAAAATCTAGACAGATATACTATCAGAATTGTGAGAGCTCATTTGTTAAATATATCACAAATAAAAATATAAGAGAACGAAAGTTTATAAATTAACAAAAACAAAATTAAAGAATATGAGAATAAAATAACATGAAATTAAATTAATTTTCTTAATGAAATACAGAAAAAAACAGCAAAATAAAATATTAAAGTGAAAATAGGTCAAAACAATAAAACACCATGCGAATGCTTGTATGCGCGTGCTCATTTAAAATAACTAAAAACTTTAATATTAAAAAAAAATTATTTAAAATATATATCACGCTCATGCGATCTAGCAAACAGTCATCTGGCACCACGATATGTCTTTTAATTTTTCAAATTTTATCAACAAATGTAGGTATGTATAAATGTACATACAAACTTATGGAAATGTAAAAAATATATTTTATTTCTATAAAAATAATATCATGACAAGATAACATTTTCATTTGGATGTATAACCAAAAACAAAAATAAAAAAAATATGTGTTTTTTATCAAGATTATAAGTTAAAACCTTACTATTTGACACCAGCGCCAGTGATCGCTCAATTTATAATCACGTCTTAAAATCAAAACTGACAGTTTCATTAAAAATAGCCCATATTCCATTGATCATGACAGCTTTCAAGAAATATCAAATAAAAGTCACATATGTACAAATCAAAAATAAATAAATTAATATTTGCACCCACCCCATTCGGTCATTAAAAAGAAGGTATCGCAATTAACTATAATCAATTACAGTTTTTATTAGCTCTTCATAACCTGACATATTTAAAAGTCTATTCTAACTAACTGTCATATTTAATTGTTAACTCACCACACGCTGAACAATCTTAATCAACTAACCACTCGCTTGTACTTATATTTTGTAAGTTGTTTTTCTAATGATCAATGGAATTGAAATTTATTATCTTCAATAACCATACTGAAGATTAATTGATTAAGTGTGAGATTTCACTCTCGTTGTCGAATTCATAACATGAGATGGAGGAGGTGTTTCATATACTCTCCAAACCAATCTAATTTAAATGAGAAAGATCGTAAATTCCGTTAGCTCCAAATTGTCTGATGCAATGCAATGCGCAATTTTTAAAGAATAACTTACTGATTTGCATTAATTAAAAATTCATGATTGTTTGATATTGAAATTAATTGAAAATAGTTAGTGTTAATCTATTTTCAGACACACGAATGCGATTTCATTATGGTTTACAGAATCGCTTCTCATACGCCAGAGTAGATTAATCGTGCTGCGTGCTATAGCCGGTTGAATCACATGAAATATAGCAAAGTACCATTTTTTTTTAAGTTTAGAATGGCTTTAAGAACATTTTAGTTTTAATATAGCATTAAACTAGGTTATAAATAATGACATTGACATTATACTCTTATATATAACTGTACATGTGGACCTTGATCGTATTTGTGAAAATGCCGATTGGATCAGTAATAAAAATTATATTTATTCTTAGTGATTGAAAGTTGTTTTTGTGATGTTTTAATAGATATTAGCCATACTATAAAAAACCCAGAGAGCCATACCATCGGCAATAAATATTTCCAATAACTTAAAATATGAAAATTCATAGATCGTATTTATGTGCTTATTTATGTATGTGTTCATACTTATTCCCACGCCTTGTCTAAAATAATTGATTTATAATAATTGAACAATAATGACTCAAAGCTTAAGGTATATAAATTTCATTGGAATTTGTTTTAAGTAATAAATTTGACAAAAACTGTTATAAAATTCCGGTTATCAGATAATAAAGTTTGCGGTGAGTAAACAATTGTTAACAGTATATCTACCACCTACCAAAGAAGGGATTTTTTTTATTTTGTACGATACATAAAATGTAACCTTTGTATATATGTATACATATACTATGTATATATTTTTTTTTTTTGAATTTCACAAATTGTAATTACGATTTTGAAATGGCGTGAAAACATCAATTTGATTGTTTTGACAGATAAACCATTTTATTCAACTTTTTATATTTGTTGCGAGAGAGAAAAGAGTTCATGTTGTAATCAACATTAAAACACTAGCTGATCATAAGCTATTTTAATCCATAGATAAGCAAAAAGCTTTGAAATATAGATAATAAATGCGACTTTTCATTGACCAATTATTTTATATAAACACTATTCCATCGGGGTGTAGTAACACAATAACAAATCTACATAAAAGTGGAAATTAACTCTTCTGGTTATGAAATTTTCGAAGAAAAACAATCTAAATTATAACTATTACACATACGGTGTTTGTTTACGGATGTGTCTGCAAAGTATATTCGTTATATATGCAGTTAGAGTTTCAAGAATAACTTAAAAGGAAAAAATAAAGAATTATACTTTGAGAAAACTCTTGAAATGACTCGACAGATTTTAAAGAAAAGATCCATATCAATATAGATGTAGGGTACCATCAAATTATGTCTTCCCTAAAAACTGTTGTGTCTATATTTTCATATTAGTAGCGGAAACTTAGATTTAACTATATGGGGCTCTGCGACCTAAATCTGAGATCCGACTTGACTTCGGTATTCGATAGGGTATTGGCATACGAGTATAAAACCAAAGCGAAAACTGTTATTCCAATTAAGAAACTGTAAATACCCAAAATATAGATAATTAAGAGTTCTATTTATAACTTTTACTACAATATTATTGTCATGCCAGTGAAATAATCTCTTTTTTTTAAGAATTGGAAAAATGGACAGCTTCTATAACAGTTTACGAATGTAGTAAATTTTTTAATGAATACATAATATACAAAGGTTATATACAGAGATCAGTGTTCAATAACCTATCGAATACCAAAGTCAAGAACCCAGCAAAAGTAGGTACTACATAAATAGTTATGTAGTTCTTTTTATCTATTGATTTTTGTTCAATAGATCGATAACGGCAAACGTGGGAAATTTTTTTATACAGCAAAATTACCTTCAATTGGCCAAAAAAAATAATAAAATATTAATTTTGAAATTCGATTAAAAATGTTTTTTTTTTTTGTTTTTCTTTTTAGAACATGGGGGCACAGTTATAAAATAAATGCTATATTTTTATCGGCTTACTTATTAATTGATCAGGTGCCCTACTCTGTATTTCGTTCCGAAAGCCAATCCTAATCGAAAGTGCTTTTCGTTTCGCTTTTGATTTCGTAGCCTGTAAAACATTCGAAACGGAAAAAATAGTACTTAATACTAAAAATTAGTTTTTTTTGAGTCTCGAATTATTTCTCATGAGATCTTTCAAATTTATAAATCAAAAACTTTGGTTGCGCTTTGGATGGGTGCAGAAAACATTGAAGAAAGAATTGAACGAAAAATTATACGGGACAAATCAAATATAATGGAAATGTCTGATAAAAGGATTACACACCTAACTGGTTCTTGTTTCTGTTTATATACAAGTGTATATAAACGACCACTCAACACAGCTGTGTGTGAACGTGCTCATGAGAGTACTCTAGATTTCATATGCAAAGCCCATGGGCCATGGCCCAATCGGGATGCGAACACATAAAACCGAACGACATTTCGAACTGTTTCTGTTTTGTGTGCATATATTTGCTGGAAGATTCTCTGTAATTGACTTTATTTGCTTAAATTGTTATTTTAACTAAAATTAAAAAAAAAAAACTTACATTTTGAGACATTCGCATTCAGTTCCGTTAACACATTTGATGTAGAAACAAATTTTCCGTTTTAGAATGCTTTTGACATTCGGAAACGAGTTGCCAGGTACGAAAATTCCACTTTCGGAAGTGTCATTCCGAAAGTAGTAGATTTCATTTCGCTTTAGAAATAGAGAGTACAAAATATTCGTTTTCGAAAATTTTCACTTTTGGAACGAAATAGAGAGAAGGGCCCCAGAGAAGAGCATTCTCTCCAATTTTGCTCCATAATTTAATAATAATTTGACCACAACCAACACATATTTTTATTTTAACTCATTTCACTTCATAAATATATGTATTTAACAAAATGATTGCAGCGCCATCTATCTTTTTTGGCACTAAAGCAACAAACATAGATGCTGAATATAAACCTATTTGCTCCTTTAAAATAGAATTTATTAATAACTTGACTGCGTCCCCTATCGGTTTGCGTAACAACCTTACTCGAACTCATATAAACATTTACAAATAAAAATTAGCCAAATCAGATCAGCCCTTTTCACATGATAGTAATAATCATTGAAGATATTTTTTTTTTAATTCGAAAACAAATTATACCTACCATACCAAAGCACGAAAGAAATATTTTGTATATTGATTAGGGACCTTCTATAACCAGTTTCAAGTTTATCCATTAATCACAGGACACCCTGTACCTTTTTTACCTTTTAATTTATTACCCGAAATATAACAACAAATCATTATGATGCTATTTTCTTATCTATAGAAATCACAATATGTAATAAGAATGAAAGAAGAAGAGAATTCACATTTAGAGCTCAGGTCCCCCAATTGTCAATTATTAAAATCTGCGTCGTAAAATTGTCATTGACCTTGCTCAAATTGTAATTAAAAATTGAATATTTAAACAAGTTAATAGATGTTATGGTTTATTTTTACTAAATTGTATCCTTTATCCAGAAATTATTTATTTACTACGCATTGTTTTACATTTTTTTTAAATAGTTTCAATTTAATATAAAAAAAAACAAATAAATAAATAAATGAATAAAAAAAATAAGCATTTTTGATTTGAATAAACGAATTTTGTTTGTTTCATAATAATAACGAAAGTTATTTCTCCTATGTGGATTTGAGTAGTCTATAATTATGTAAATCACTTAAATTTAAAGCAAGTAATAGACTGCGTCCTTACATTTAATAGTATTATCTATTATTTTGTGTATGCAAACTAAAAATTAAAAAAAAAAATGAAATATAATTCCCAACCAGCAATAGAATGGTCTTACAGAGGCAAATAACCCTGCACAAAGCAATTAACAAAACGCGCACTCTTATACAACAAAAAAAATACTTTTTTCTGTTTTAATGAAATAATTTATTGATTTTAGTTTTATAAATAATTTTTGTTTTGCTTGTTTTAATTTATGTTTGTATTTTTTTTTGTTCGTTTTACTATTTTGTGTTTTTTTTTTTGTTTTCTTTTATTTTTTGGTTTAATCACACTCACTAACAGGTCACGTAGAGCTAGTCAGGATGTCACTCTTATGACACGAAGTGCTGACAGTCTAGCCGTAACAGCACGCAGGTAAGTTTTTACTTTTCTTTTTAATTCAAATTTTTGCACCGCACTTATAAAATATAATAAAACAATTCTCTATTTATATATGTATACTCGTATGTTTTAGTTAGATTGCTAGCATGGATATTGTTGTATTAAAAATTTAAAAACAAACATTGTGAATTTACTAAACTTTAACAAATCAAATATTTTATAATAAATTTATTTATATTTCTAATTTTCAGCCATATATTGAGATGTGAAAAAAGGGAATTTTTTTTTAAATTTAAACATGTGCAACGAAATGCCACTAAATGCTTAAGTTCTTACAACGTTGGATTTATAAATTCTGTGTTTCATTGTTTGAAAAATGTTAAGTGGATTTTAAAACATTTTAAGTGAACTACTACTAGGTATACTAATACTTGTGTTAACAAGTTTGAGAAAACTTTTAAAAAATTCCTACAGGGGTTTTTTCACCATTTTGGACAACACGTTTGCTCAAAATTTCAATCAAACAGATTTATTCATCGTTTTTTATGCTAAGAGTCCGATTTTTATTTTAGCTGGATATATAGTTTAGAAATGGTGGAATTACGAGACAATGCTTATCAAATTTTGTTACATTCAAAGGTCATATTCAACTAAGACAAAATGTATATCTTCATATTCCAGGATATTTGTATACTCTTATCAATCTTTTGTATTGAAGTAAACAAACTTTAAACGATTATACCATTATAGTCCCCCTTAGGCACATTTTTGCTTGCATGATGCATTTTTTGTATGCGCAGTAAACGCCCACCATTTATTTATTTTATTTTTTTCATGTAAGTGCCGCAGAGATAATCAAATGAAAGTGATGATAATGACTGCATAATTAAAACACTTTCAACTTCAATTTAACCCCACCAACCGATGACGGACGGACGCCCCCACCGACCGACCACTGTGCCGTGTGGCACAGATGGAAATCTATTTTCCATATAAGTACAACTAAGTGATGTATATACATATGCATATATGCAGTGCCGGAAAATTCATAACACAAAATGGTCAACTTCCAAGGGCCTTTCTTCAACTTGTGTGGGATTTTCTTAATTTTCACGAACAGAGTGTAGGTAAATTTTAAAATAATTTGCATAATTTTCACTTCTAGTTCTAAATTCCAAAAAAAAAAATCTTAGGTGCACTGCAATCTATATGGTAGAGCAATGCACAGTGCCTATGGCTATGAGATTTAGCTTGGTTTAGGTTCAAGTTACCGCTGGGCAAAAAGTTTTATAATTTAAATTGAACTATTAAAGACTTGGCACCACAGTAAAGAGTCTAATGATCTGAGTGGCAGTCGTGAAATAGCTATAACTCCAGCCCTTAAAATCTTGGTGGTAGCTACCCTTAGTATTGTTGTTGTTTAACTTTGATCTCAAAGACAAACAAACCAAAAATAGATGCTGTACTGTAGTTGTTACACTTCTAAGGCCTCTCCCAAACCGACTTGTCTCGTCGACATCTAAACCCTTGGCTCTTTTTCTCTATTTTTGTGCTGTCTAGTTACAACTATTTGGAGTAAGAAAAAGGAATTTGATGTTAACATTCGTGATCATTTTCACAAATTCCCAATAAGTTTTAAGTTTATACAAACACAGATAAAATCAGATCTTCACTTTTTGCAAGGAAACTCTCAAACTCTAGTGCGATGAAAAAAATTTTCGAAAATATTTATAAAACTCAGAAAAAGTAGGTATAATAACCTAAATTTACATTGTGTCATACAATGATATTAACCTTTCACCTTTTCTCATGCGTCGTACGTTTTGTTTAACCATGTATCACAAAAAATCAAAGATAGAAAAAATGGAAGAAATTTATTTCTGCCGATTTTAACTAATGGAGTTTTCGATTAAACCATTTCGTTCAATTTCGGCAGAAATTTCTGAACAGAAAGTCGAATAAATTGAAAAATTCAAATTTAGAAAAAAGTAAATTCATTAGAAAATAACAAAAATGATTTCAAAAACACAAATCCACAAAAAAAAACAATAAATTGAAAATAATAAACAAAACATAAGTCAATTTAATTCGAACAAAAAGTGAATAACTTTTTTAATCTTCTAGTTCCATTCAAGATTTAAGTTTGACTTAACAGAGTCGGTGAATTTATAGCATTGAGGCCCTACGCCTACATGGTTCAATCCGGCATCATATTGTGCTGCATTTTGTCGTGTCGTCAATATTGACAATGGCACGGCCGCCAGGCGCGGCGCGGCCCTGCGCGGTGTTCTAATTAAATTTATCTTTCATAATAGTGCAAACTTTAGGTATGTAGGCAGAAGAGCTGTGCATTGCTTACATATTATGCAGATATGTACATTGTACATGGTACATAGGTACTTGGGTTCAGGGAATCCACTGCAGTATACACCGCACATCCACTCAACCACAGCCGACAAACGAAAATTAATTTCATAAGAGCAATATCGTTTCTTATAACTATATTTGTATTGTTCTTGCAAATTTAATTAGTTTTCGCAGCTTGAAGTCAATCTCGTCTTGCAAAGAAGTACATGCTGCCATTTAAATTTAAATAAAATTTTGTTAATTATAAATTAAAAAATAGTGAATACACATATTTTAACTGATAACATGAGAAACTCCAGTTGTGGTGGATGTCAACAACTTTTTAAGTCTCTAAAGCTTAATCAATAAATTATTCCATTTTCGAGTTTATTGGTCTGTTCTTAATAAATTTAGATATTTCAATGCAATTTCATCGATATGGGTTGTGATGGCGGTGGCGAGCGGTTATTTATTAATCCAATTAGCCGGTAGTAAATTGTGAATTTGAGCTCAATTGAGATTTGATCTAAAGTAGTGTGGAATGTCAAATTTTGCTATGACAGAGATGATAGATATAGAGACTGGTATTTGGGTCGAATTAGGGAGACCGAAACTTGTTGACAATGAAATGAAGTATCGAACGGTACAAGGTTTTTTTATTTAATTGTTATTTTTGTTATTGTGACAAATGAATTTAATTGAGAAGTAATTATTTGTATAGATAAGACATTGATTAATAGGTAGTTATGATATAATAATAAATTTTGTACTAATTTAAGCCAGGGCTGAAGAAAATTCAATTTTCCAGTGTGGGATCATCTGATTTTTGTTTTAAGACGCCATGCTTATGCAGCAAATTCAGTAGGTTAGTTATTTGAATTGGTGGAGGTTGAGAAATATAAATATAATAGATTTGATTGTAAGAAGAGGTTATTTTATGTACTTTTTATGTAAGTAAATCAACCAAATTAGCGTATTCTCAATAGTGATTCTTAAGTGATTTAAAGACAAAGCTCTTCTCTTAAGTTTTGAAAACTTATTTTACTTATTATTTATTTCAATGTTTAAAGATACGAACAGTTTTATTTGACTTCAACAAAAATATGTTTTATCGTCCATATTTAAAAATGGTGGCTCGAAAGTCCAAGAAGAACTAGGACCTAAGCGACTCATAACTCTCGATCATTGCTGTGTGCTGTTATTGCAGGAATAAAAACGTATATGGCATTCATAAAAATATAATTGTATCTATTATTCAAAATTACTACGTGTACTTATTCTTTTATTTATTTTTGATTTTTATATTTTTATTTGAATTTCAATAAACGTTAGAAGTATAGACAAAACAATATGCAATGTCAGGTCCTTAAAAACTTTACTATTTGGTTTGTTTTAAATGGGGCTTTGTTTACTTGAATTGACGTTTGTCTCGATGACAATTTTTTTTTAAATAAGGGACACAAACACACATTTTTCATTGTTATTGATTTTTTAATTCAGACCAAGAACATACACTTTAATACACCCATGTGAAGACATGGGTATATTAAATGCGTTGGCTTGATGTATTTTTCCCAAAGCCTGCATAAATTTCAAAAAAACTACGTCCATTAATATTTTTATTGAAATTTATCTTTCAAGATTCAAACATTTATTTTTGTTTTAATAAATTTAAAAACCAACGAATTGTTGAGCATGACACCATGTTAACTTGTCAACACGCATAATATATTGATAACTGCCGCCAGCTTCATAAAAATAAATAGTACTAGGTACTTGTAACGAACCGCTTGATTAGCATCCGTGCTTTATTAATTTAGTTTCAACAAAAAAAAGTAACCCAAACAAGAAATGCATTTCAAGAACGATTTATGGATCAGGTTGGAAGTTTCTTGGCCAATTGTTTGTTCATACAAAAAATAAAAAAAAAAAACAATTCCTCTTGGCGCAAAGTTGCCACAGTGATGAACATGTATAAATAAAATTTGCCTACAGCTATGTTATTAAGCTCATTTATCAATTAGTTGAATAAGATCTTTATTTAAAAAAAAATAAATGCCTAGTTAACGTATGTATTTCCGCATGCTGTGTCGGTGCATTTTTGAATGTTCTCAGAGATAGGAATTGATAAAATCCAGGAAGTTGATAAAATATTTATGATTTCGGATCTTGGATTTGAATGTATTTAATGAAGTTGAATGCATCCGGTGTGTGGAGAAAGGATACGCGATTCAAGGTATTGACCATGGGTTTAGCTTGATCGAAAGTTGAATCTGCACTTAGACTGCATTGGCACAAAACAGTAGTAGGTTCGACAAGTTTCAATGGAAGTAATTTTGTTATTAATCAATTTAAAATGTAATGTTCTTTTCACTCGTGTATGTACATGTGCTAATTTTAAATTAACATTTACTTACGGAAAGATCTACATACATATGTTTAATACATTACTCCATCGCTTTCTGTGCTAAATATTGGCTGTCTAATAACATCTCACATTAGGCTTAAAAATGGAAACCTACCAATCCCTCAATATCTGAATTTAAGCTAATTTTTACGTAATTAGATACTCAAGGTGGTGCTACAGTCCAGATCGGACCAAGGCCAATTTTTCTTTCTTAGCATCTCAAATCGTCCTCATCTACCTTTGCTATATATAAGAACCGGGATAGTAATTGTCTTATATGTAAATGGGACACTTAAGTTGCTCGAGAGAAGACTTTGCTACTCAATTGCCTTGTTAGTCCACAGAAACACCGATTGGCAAGAGTTATTCTTCGTTTGGTTCCGCACAATTAGTCTTATTGTCAAAGTAGACAGATGACCTTTTTGTCCTAGACGTTGGTGTTGATTGGACATTTTTGATGACAGCATATACTTGGTCTTGGCCTTATTGACCATTAAACCCAACTTCTTCGCTTCCGTCTCAATGTTCACAAAAGCGCTGACATCACTGACTTCACGCAGTGCTCTTTCAATTATGTCAATATCGCCGGCGTATCCGAGTAATTGGACGGATCTTTGAAAGATAGAGGTTTGCACTATTCAATCAAGAATTATGCTGAAGAACCGGACTTTACTGGTCTGAACACATCCCACGCAGGTGGACGGAGTTGCGCAAGCGGGGCAGAGCCCCCAAAAAGTTAGTTAATGGTAAAAAAAAGACACGGGCACCTTATGTGCCATAAAAAGCAAAGAGAAAAAAAATAAGTTCCTAAAATATTTTGTCAATTCCCGTTTTAACCTTGAACCAGAAGAGCAACTAAATCTAATTAAAATATAATACAAAACAAAAAGAGCATTTCAGTTCTTATCCATCAAGCACTAAAGAACAGAGTCCTTATGTATGTTCAAAGACCAAATTCCCAATTCTATCTAGGTACGCTATTTTAGAAGATTGCGCATCGATACTCCTTTGTTTATGAAAACTATAGTACTATCATGGCGAGTTTTTTTTAATGTTGCAAAGACCCTTGTGGTGGCGCTGCAAAATGTGAGGTGTAAAATTCGATTTTGGGAGTCTTTAACCGTCGGAAATTGGTGGTAGGGGCAAGAGGAGACGATTTTTTGGATTATTGAATCCAAAAAATATCAATAAATATCAATTAAAACCTCTATAAGCTCTCCGCAAAAAAAAAGAGTAAGAGTTGCCGGCACACTTTAGATGTCGCCCCATTCGACTTCCACCATGAGAGTACTATAGTTTATATACACAAAGGATACTCTCACTGAATCCTCGTATTGTTATCATCATTAGAATCATATACCTACCTACCTACACTTTTTATACAAAAAAAAAAAAAAACTAGCATTAATAAGTTAAAATGAATAAAAAATATACGAAGAAAAAAAACTGAATAAGTATTCTAAAGAACATTCCAAAAGCCTGTTTCAAAATTCGCGCACTTGTGACAAACATTAAACTTCCTCGTAAGAACCACTGTCGTTAGTGTCACTGCCACACACTACACTGTGCACAGTGTTCGCTCGCACTTGTTTGAGCTTAGCAAAAAAAAAAAAGATTGCTCGCTCTATAGGTTTTTGTTTTTCAAAAATGTATCACTCGGAAGGTCAAGTTCAATCGTGGAAACCTTGAGCACAATGAACACTTTTCGATTTAGTGAGTGTTGCAAACATTGTACAATACTTGTTTAATGAATGAATGAAAATACATTTTTTTCTACTTTAAGGAAATTATTTTGAGGACATTCAATAGCACATCAAACTTACAATAAAGAACAAGATCTCGGAATTTCTTTTCGCAACCCTCACAGAATGGAGATTTCGTTGGATAACCCGTAAATAATTCATTTAATACACTCGAGTTTGTGATAAGTGGAGATCAACATAATACTCTTCTGTTTTTTGTTTGTAAAATTTAATGGGATTTTAAATTCTTGGGAATTTTTAAATTTTTCAAAAGAATCAGATTTAAAAAAATTGCAGAAGGAAACAAAGCTTTCAAAGTAATTTTACCGAAAGATAGGTAAATGATGTGTTGAAGTTTCCGTTGTCAGACGCTCTAAATGTCATCTGTCAGAAGTGTGAAATAAATCCGCTTGATGAATTTGACACAAATATGAAACAAACTTGTGGTTGGCATGTACATTTTCGATGAATTTCAGAATTATTATACATATGTTCGTAGGTCATGCATAAATAATTATGCTTGGGTAATTTTTATAATACCAACATAAAATGATTTCTTCTGGAATTTCCTAATTTAGTTTGATGTATTGAATTTAATTTAGAAATTTCATCGAAGAGTAAAATTACAAACTGCTCTTCCCTTATCCACAAAATCATTGCAACGACACACGATGGCGTATTGAGCAGTCCGAATCTAAAAAAAGGGTTAGTAGTCAAATTAAATAAGGCTACGTATCCCTTATTTGATTTTCAGAATGAAATAAAGTAGTGACTTGCTTTATGCCTTGCATTACAACCAAGCTAATCCAATTAATAAATCAAGTTTTGCTGGGAAAACTCGATTAATTGGATTGAATTTGAAAAATTAAATATTCAATTTTGAAATCGCAAAATAATTAAAGTTTTTGATAGCCGCCTTATTTCATTTTTCAATCACGACATTTTTTAATTTTTTATAATGAAATAAATGACTGTTTTGAAAATAGATATGCACTGGCTATTACACCTTTTTCTAGAAAAAGAAGGATACAATTTGATAAGTGATTTGCCCTAACAACTGTCAAATTAATTTTAAGTACTCTCTCTACCTCTTTTGAAGTTGACAGTTTCATTTAAGTCTCTGCATAAGTTGCAACGCCACATCATGAACCAACAATCGACATAACCATGTGTTCAAGAATCTTATATTTCTGGTATCATATTTCAGACAACGCCACTTATAAATGTCAGAAAAGGGTCTGTTACCTAGTAAACCGGCACTATTTTATATGCGTTCGGTTTTATTTTACTAAGAAATTCTATAATATAACACTACTTAGTTAATGTAAAGATAAAGCCTTAAAGGCTAATCTTAACACACCATGGTGTTTAAGATTAATCCATGATTATTTCAATTCGCATTTCCACAAAGTACATGTTAAACAAAATTTGATTGAAGAAATTCGTCGTTTGAGTTGTTATCTTACTTTTGCATAAATGCTTATATATGTATGGGCCTGATAAATTTGTCTAGGTTGCACCAATGCCTCAGTGTTAGCGAACCTTCCCTGGATTTTATCAACTGTTTTTTACAGAGATCAGAAATAAATGTCAACCTTTTATTTTCAATTGGTTTTTCTCTGAGAGTAACTACATTTCTTTAGAAAGAATTTGGTTACGGTTTGAGATTATTTACAAAAAAAAATAAGCTTATCGGTTGACACTTATCTTTTAATCTTTTATTTTCAAAAATATGTCTCAATGATTGAATTTTTTACGAAAAAATTAATGGAAATGGTCAACCTTTAACCTTTTTTGCTGAAAATAAATCAAATGTGGTTAATGCAAAAACAAATGCGATTGATGAGAACGTGTTTAGTTTTGAAAATAAATACATTATGATACATTATGCAAATCCGCAGGAATCGGGGCTTACAAAATACTAACGGTTATACTAACGGGCATTCTGATTGATAATTCATATTGCAGATGAGATATATTTTTTCTCTCCTCTCAAAAATAAAACTCAGTGGTTAGCCGTAAAATAAAAAATAAAGTTTATTCTCAGACTTTGACCGATATTTTTTTTGGTTGAAAATAAACGTTTTTGAGTGAGCATTTTTGAAAAGCTCATCAAATAAGCAGTTATTAAAGAACCCTTTAAAAAGTTAAGATTTATTTCTGATCTCTGGTTTTTTAAACTTGACTTTAACCAGTGCAAGTGAAACAGCAATATGAGAAATGTCAAATTTTAATGTCACAAAGTCAAAAAAGTATGAGCAAATGATACATACATCTAAAATTTATCTGGAGGAAAAAGGCATATTATGAAGATTGAAAAAAAGTTGTCTGAAATGACATAACACACCCATTAAATTCAATTTCTTTGTCTATTGTACGTGAAATCCCCATTAGTTTATTGCCTAATGTGGTTGAGTGCAACGGATGAACGTCATTTTAAAATGTATCGAAACAATCGGCCATTATTAATTTGTTCATTTGGTAAGTGAATACAGATTTGTTAAAAAAAACTCCTGGGCTTAAGAATTTAAATGTCAAATGCCAGAAAAACTCAGCCCATTGAGGCTTCGCTTAGCTCTTATATTTATCGTATTTTTACTTCCTATCGATAATTTGTAGGGAACATCCCTATTTTCCAAGACGACATGGTCATCCAAGACGTCGTTTAAAAAAAAAAAGCTTATTAGGGCTCCAAAAGAAAACGCACTTTATAATATGATATGTACATTACTTTTAACCTTGACTTTCATACATGTATCACAGAAAAAGTATGCTACGAGTATTATACATTATACTTACCTACTTCGAAAACAATTTTGTTAAAATCCAACTTATGATGATTTCTCGCTAATTTATACACCAAATACATTACTGTCGTTTGCACATAAATCTTCCCTCTTATACCGACTTGAATACAAATGATGAAATAAACTGCAAACGTCTAAATCTTTACGAAAGTAGAATTTAAAATGCAAAAACAGCAATCATGCGCAGTCAAATTGTTAAAACTCACGTTTTTAAAACTATCAAAATAAAATACTGCTTATAAATAGTAGTTAAATATTTCAAGACAACAACCAATGTCTTAAGACATAAATACAATTAAGTAAACAAAAAAAAAAAACAACTTGATTTATTGAATAATATTTGAGTTAAAACGTGTAAGAATTTACTGTTAATTACATTCCAAATTAGCAGTGTGTAGTTGCTTACATTTAGAATTTAAAGCAAAAATATGTACTATTGTTACTAAAATCAAGAGAAAATTTATTTAATTCTATAACTACCATAAATACAAAATATATTTTCATTTTATATATTTTCAAATTTTTTCACACTCAATATATGGCATCTTAATAATTCCTAAAAAATAAAAATTGCCTTTTTTTTGGTTAATTTCTTACTTCTTTTATTTTTATCTAATTAGGAGCAAATCACGGAGTGTAGACCATGGCCTAGCGGCACCATTTGATTTGGACTCATTGCGTTCAAAAGTTGAAGGACGTTTTGAAAGTGTTGACCGTTTGACAAGTAAGTAGTTCTTTTTTTAAATCTATTAATTTTATTTAAAAAAAACCTCTAATTTTCTGTCTCAATATCTTACTGGACCAACCATGAATCAAAATACGAGTATACCTACCCATTTCCATAATTCTGGGAAAATTGATCAGTTAAAGTTAGTTGTGTACCCAAACAAAAACAGAATTTTTTAATTTTTCAAACATCTAGCCATAGGATTTTTTTTAAATATTGCTCCTACCGAAAAAATGATTCAAACTTTTTTTGTTTGAAGTTTAATTTTCCTATTTTTTTTGCTTACCTCTTCGTAAAATATATTATTAAACTATAAATATTAAACTTTGTCACAACGTTTCGTCCATGTATACGAGTATTGAGGACATCATCGGGTAAGCAATGGTTTCTATATTAGCATTCATTAATTTGTTAAAAAAATGTTTACAAAAATATTCCCAAAACAAAAATATCAAATAACGTATTTAACTTGTTAGTATCATTTTCTATTAAATATTTATTATTATTTTCCAAATACTTCAATATTTTTCGAAAGTATTGTATGTATAAAGTCAAAGTCACCGTTCCTGAAATCATTACAAGTCGAAAAACTTTCAACAAACACGTTATTAAATATTATTTTTTTCTTTTTTATTTAAAAAAAAAAAAAAAAAAAATTAAATTTATTTTTAATTTCATTTTTTGTTTTTTTTTTAATTTTTTTTTTAATAATTTTCAATGTATTTTTTGATGAAAGAATGTTAAGTATTTTTAAGTAAACACAAAAAATATACTCAATAATTTATTTTGTTGCTCATGTATTATTCTGTATCACTTATACATTTTTATAAGTACTTCCAATAAAAAACATAGTAAAAATAAAAGGAATAAAAAAAAATAAAAAAACTAAGATTAATGCTTCTTAAATTGCTTCGTTACAATAAAAATAAATGTTTTTCTTAGAAAAAGGTGGTTTTGGTTTTTTTTTAAATTTCTTGAGAACGACATAAAATTTTTGCATCCGGTTTTCTTATTTAGACTTAAAATTAATAACAGCATTGAATTTTGAAATTAAAATTAGCACTTAATTACGTAAAATTTTAAAAAAATGAATTTGAAATTTTTTTTTCAATTTTTTTTTTCAAAATTTTGACTGAAAATTAATATTTCAAAAACTATTTCTTAGAATAGATTTATTTAAACACAGAATGAAAAAAAAGTTATTGGCTTTTCAAAAACGCAGCATTGTGAATGAAGCTGTGATTTTAAATAATTTTTTCCCCATTTTAAGTCAGTTTTTTCGAAAATTGCCCCTCCCGGCTAAACGGAGGCGAATAGACCCCCCCCCCTCCCATACGATTTTTTTCTTGTCTCAACGCAACCTACACGCCCTAGCATTTTGTCCCATTGCTCATGACTCACCCTGTAGAAAGTCCTAAACAAATAATTTTCAGCACAGCTAAAAATATGATACATAGAGTATTTTCTATAAGTGATACCGAATAGGTACCACATGAGCAACAATATAAAAGTAAACGAAATTTTACAAAAAAACATATAATTGAAACACTAATAAAACAATATGAACATCGAACTTTACACGAACCAGAAGAAAAAGGTAGGGAAAATAAAATTAACAAAACCGTAACGTTCATTATTATGTTAAAGAAATAAAATCAATTGTAACGGAAACCTAGACGAAGAATGTAACCAAATTTATATAGGAACAACTAAACAAAAACTTAAAAACACACTGGCAGGACACAAATCCGATATAAAAAACAACACACCACAGAAGACAGCACTGGTATCACATTGCATAGCTTTCAATCATTCGTCTAATCATGACAAGGACAACATCAAAATAATGCAGCGAGAAGAAAACCAAAACAAAAGGATGATAATCGAGACGTTGCATATTATCAATGCTGATAACACAATCAATAGAAGAACCGATATGGAAGATGTCAGCCCCCACAACAAACATTTGGTGAAGAAGAGGAAGAGAAAAAGCTCCGCATTATGATCTCTATGCACTTATGTTTATATAATTTTTCCGTTTTGTTTTGTTTTATTTGTAAGACATGTTACTTTTCAGTTATACTTTGTGCTGTGTAGACTTAAAGAAATTAATTATTTTATATAAATGTAATAATGGTTATTGCAAGTACTTTATGTATTGTGAATATTTTTGTAAACATTTTTTAACATTTCAATCAATGCTAATATATAGAAACCATTGTTCAACTGACGATGTCCATATACATACATGGACGAAACGTTATGACAAAATAAAATATTTGTTTCATTCGACCTGAAACTCATTCAACAACACCATAAAATAGTAACATCAATAGGTTCCTAACATCAAACTTTTCGCTAACATATATAGTTTTCAAAATATTCACAGTAAAAACTTCAAAAGATTTTATTTACTCTAGATAGATTGCAATTGCCAATTCTTTTACCTTAAAAAGATTGTAATGAACTGATTGCAATCTTTCGGGACTTCATGCTTTCTTTAGCATTGTTTAAAATGTTCGCTTTCTATCGAATTCTTGGAATTTTTCGCATTCTTTAAACTCTTTTGAATTCAAAAATAATGCAAAACGTCAATACATGCAAACACAATGCAAAGAGTGGAAAAGTACTCGAAAAATTCAATGAATGCAAAAAACAAATGCAGAGTGCATGAAGTCACAACAGATTGCTATCATTTGATTACAATCTTTTAAAGGTAAAAGAATTGACAATTTACTTAAAAGTTAAAAAATCTGGAGTAAAATAATAATCTTCAAATTAAAAAAAAAAGAATAATTATTAATACCAATCTTTCATATGAAACCAATTAAAAAACACATTAGCAAAGATTGCAATATTTTACAACCCTGCACAATACTATATATATGTATATCAATAGTTAATTGATGGTTGTTCATGTTCCTCAAAAGAATGGTGAATATTTTAGAATAAAAACTTTATATAAAAACAACTTTCTAAGTTTAAAGTCTTTTGTTAAAATCAAAATTATACAAGTAAAACAAAACATTAAGGTCGATATTCACCGAATGCTCATAAGTGAGACTAATAACTCGAAATAATCCTCCCTCATTTGCTCATAAAAAGAAAATATCTATCAGCTAATGAAAAAGGAAGTTTTTTTGAGCTATGAGTCTCATAAACTCACGAGAACCCGGTAAATACCAGCCCAAGTCATAAATCTGATTTTTCGCACGTGTGAAATTCATTTTTTGATGAATACTCACTCTTTTTAATAAAGGAAACAATTCTTGGGCCAGATTATAAGTGGCACATAACTTTTTTTTGACGTTTTAAAATCATTAGCAAAAATATATTTTTATTTCATACTTTAAGGCGAACAGAGATTTTATTTTTCAAAAGCTTCTTTTAAAATATGAAAGCATTTGTGTTAATTAATCTTATCAGTTAATTAATATTTACACTCTATAACATTTTAAATACATAAATAAAATTGAAACAGAAAAAGTAGATATTTGATAATAAAATACTTCCCAAATGAGGTTGACTTCTTTATCTGCAATATTTTTGTTATATGTATTGACTTGATATCATTTCTGAACCAAATACTCCAATTGTAAATGTAGAAGCTATAAAATAACAAAGTCATGTCTTAAACAGAAAATTTAGTATATTCTCTATAATTTTTTTTTTTAAATAAAGTAATATGAAAACGATTTCGTATGAAAGAATGATTTTGACTTATTTTTCTTATTATTTCATAGCTTCTCTTCTAAATTATTTACTGTTCAGTTTTAATGAATTTGATCTTTGTTATAAAAATATATTTTATTTGAGCCCAAAAAAATATTTTTTATATTTTTTTTTCAACCACACGGTTGAATTGAAGATGATAAATTTCACTTAAGAGATAAGCCAGTGTTTGAAAAATAGACCAAATAACACTTTTTTGCGCATATCTCAAAACGGTTCTTAGAAAGAAAAAAATGAAAAAAAAAATCAGCGACTCCAAATTTGTAAAAAAAAGTTGTTTTTTTTAGGTAGCAATCGGTTTGTAAAGTAGTGTTATTGAACCTAGAAGATTTCGAATATCAGTTTAAAACTCTACCTCTGTGTAAATTCGCAATAGAATATTATTATTCAGCTAATAAAAGTTAATCAATAAGGGTATCTGGTTTTCGAGGTTTATCCGAGTTTTCCACCGCACCGTTTCATGAATACCCCTAATAAGTTTTTCTTAATTATGGATACCAATCTTGAGAAAAAAACTACACCATATGAATTAGGTAAAGCTTTAATTCTTCATTTGTTTCGAAGTTTATATTATGAACTTAATAAGAACCATGCTTTGATGCGAATTGGATAGATATTTTTTAAAGTAGTTTATGCGTTTGATAGTACACATTTTTAAAATTCTATGCAATTATTAAACTCTTCGTGATTTTGGTGTTATGTTTGTTTCACTATATTTATGTTCAGGCAGACGGAAAAGCCGCATGCAAAACTGATTTTGTATATAATTATGTAAGATATACATATTATGTACAAAACAAAAGAATTAATAAATCAGAAATCTAATCTTATTTAATCTCTAATCTATAATTATTTATGTTTATATTATTGTTCATTATTAATTTTATACTTTTTTAGAAACCCTTTTGTTAAAGTATCAAATAATTTTTAATATGGGTAATCTTCTCAGAAAGTTACGAAAAGAAGAAGAGTAACTGATTGTTATTTGATTATAGAATAGGAAAGAATTTAGTTGTAACAGTGGATTGAGAAGTTTAAACTGAGGGAGTATATAATTTAGGGTGGTTCTTAGTTTTAAAATTTTTAATTTTGATGGTTTCAGGGGTTCATTTCATAAGAAATAGTTAAAAAATGTTTTTGATGTTTCAAGCATCTAACTTAATTTTTCGTATAGTTATATCTTATGGAATAAACTTTTAATTTTAATTTATTTTATATCATTGAAGGCTTATACAAAGTATGATATAATATCTTATAAATTATTGCTAAGCTAAGTTTGAATATAATATTATTATTATGAGAGTTGAAATCAATAACAATATATATACAGAAAAATACTAGCTTTCAGATTTCTAGAAATTTTCGAAAAAAATCCGTTTTCTATGAACTGGTTTACTATGATTGATGAATTGTTTCCTTGTCGTTTCATTTCGCGTTGGTTTGAAGAATGTTATTAGTTTTTTAATTTGTTTTTTTATTCAAAAATTTGGGATTGACAACGAACACAAATTGAATAAGAAATTAAAAATAATGGCTTTCAAAAAGGTCGAGAAACATATAACATGCAATATGTTGTTGTATGCGATACCAGGAGTTGAGAAAAAAGACAAATTTTCTTGTGAACACTCCTTAGCTGGAGAAAACAATTTTTTCAAGGACCACCATAATAAATATATCGTCGGTAGGTACAGTTGGTAATTGTTGTTGGGCTTAACTTAAAAGTAGTGTTTAAGCCTATCGATTAAAAACTCAATCCGTCTAATGCATTTACTAATATAAATGTAAAAATGCGTAAAAAAACCTCTCTTTATTCCAATGTGAACCCCACCCTATGGTATACATTTTTTTAAATGTATAAGCAAATAAATTGCATCGTTCGTACAGATAAATTTTGATTGCTATCAATTTATCGTTCTGTACACAAACAAATAAAATTGAATACATGAATTTCGTATATTTTTGTTCTACAAATAAAGGTAGATTTATGTTGGTTAAGGAAGGTTAAGCATTATATTCATAAATGTGAGTATACATAATTATATATATTTAAACATTTTTAAAGTTTAATGTTATATAATTACATATGTATATACCTTCAGGCAAAATTTATTGTCAAGTGCACATCGTTCATTAATTAAAAATAAACAAAATTTATTTTGTTTTTTTGTAGGAAATAAATTGGTATCATGGGGTAGGTAGCATTATTCTTCAGATAGTGCAAAACTCTCATTTTAAGCAATTATTTTTCTTTAATTATATTATTTGGTTGTCATTTGCAAGAAAACTTTCCTACGAACTAGAACAGTTTTTTTTTAATTCTCTAATGAAGCACATACCTACATAGCTTTCGTTAATATTAATTGAACTGTTTACGCGTATGTTTCAATTTTAATTAACTTTTTTTATTAGGTACAATAAAGGGCAAACAATCTATTTCTGGGTTAACCTTACAATTCAACTTAATGGTGTAGCGTTTGCATAAAATGTAAATTTGAGAAGTGTTTGTGATATTTCATTCAGGGCAAGGGCCTAATTTTACAGCCCTCACCTAATTGAGTGAAGGTACTTGGAACGAAGAGGATCAACGAATTTCTGTTGTTGTAAGTTGTAAAATCTTCTGACGGCCTTTCTCCATATGTCGTCCCTTTTCTTTACGAGTACCTAATTGATTTTTTAAACAGCTTATTAAGCAAAATTAAAATCTGAAGGAAAGATACCAAGTTTTCAACTCCAGAAAAATGATTGGAATACGTCGTCGAAAATCTGATCAAATATTAGTTGAACTTGATGAACCGAAAATCCATTTTGAAATTACTTCAGCTAAAACATCAATTCCCTTTTCATATTTACTACACCATGAACAGTAGGGTGGAAAGTGAAGTACGTTCGCTAACGAACCTTCACTCTTTAAGGGGGTGTTTGATTTGAATTTACAAAGAAAATTATGTTAGCGTGATACTACACAGTAAGCAGATGTTTAAAATTAAGAAAAGCTTAGTTAAGTGTTAACCAATAAGTAAATTATAACATTACCTACTATTGTTTTTTTTTTAGAATTCATTGCTTTAATTTGTTTTTGATCAAAAACTGAAAACTAGATGATTTTATGTCATCTAGTTATTGAGAAAATTGAAAATTACCAAAAAAAATATTTTAATTAAATTATTTTTTCATTGCTTGCTTGCAGGGGGGCAGCATGCCCACCATACACACCCCTCTGTTGCATACACCCAAACTCGCACACACCCCACTGTTACATGCACCCAAACTCGCACCTACCATTATTACTATCAAAATAAGACCACTCAAGCAAAAAAAACATAAATAAATTAAAATAGTAGTTGTAATTATTTTCAATTTTGTTAAAAACTAAAAGGCGTAAAATCATCTAGTTTTCAGTTTTTGATTGACTATTAATAAGAGCAACAAATAATTAAAAAAAAAATTATTTATAAACATACGGTTTTGAAGTATTGAAATAAAAAATTTTTTTTTAACTTTTTTTTACTCAAATTTTGAGTTTAAAATTAAATTTTTCAAAAACTATGCATAGTTTTGACTTGATTTACAAACTGGCTAATAGAATAGAATGTTAGCTTTCAAATAACGTATAATATCTAATTTTAAGTATTACCGTTATTTTTTAATTAATTTTTTTCCATTTAACGTACGTATTTTTTAAATTGCCCCTACCGCCTAAACCTCCCATAGTAAAAAATGCTTGTATTGCCGTGTTCTACAAAAATCCGTTATCATTTCTCGGCGCCCCGGTTATCATACTCTTGTCGATAATCAGCTTGCGTGAGCCTAAGCTAGTTTCAAAATCCAACGAAAAGCTACCAGAAGCATCGTTAAAATGAAGTTTAACCATAATTGCATTTCATAGCTTAAAGAGCTGCTGACCACTACCGCTTTTCAAATTGAAATTTACGTACGTAATGAAACATTTCTATCCTTTTCGCTTAAGGTAGCAAGAGTGAACGAAACCTAGCGAATCAAAGCATAGCGTATAAATTATGTACATAATTGTAAGTCAAATCAGTACTTTGTAATAGCTCTGTTGCTAAAGCTGACGTAAGCGAGCAGAAGAAATTTTTGGCCAGTTTTTTAAGTATAGTTTTGGATTGCTACATTACAAATAAATATTTAAGGCTTTTAAGCCCTACGTTTGATTTTAAATTTCCTTGCTATTTTTTTCTCGGCTCCAAGAGTAAAAATGCAACTTCAGTCTCCCAAAAAAAAAACTCGCATTTTCTGTCTGCTCAAACAACAGCGTGCTATTCTTTTTAAACATACTGTTCGTAGCTTCCTCTTTGCCGCAGTTTTGATGACATTTTTTTCTTCAAGAACCTCATTGTTATCAATACTTTGGTTTTTATTTACAGTTTATGATAAGAGAAAATAAAAAACTTTGCAATGTTGAGTCGTGTAGATGTATATATGTATGTACCTATTTATTTCATTAATCGTTAGTTAGCCTGGGTTTGTGGGCATAACTAATAGCAGTAGCAGGCGGACCGACCGGCGATAGAGCTGACGTTTCAGTTATTTCCAAAAATAAACAAAAACCAACAACTCTTCAACACAACAACTTTTGTGGGTGTCAAATCTTGAGCTTGACGATTATGTAGAAGAGTCATTTAAAATCCGTTTTCCATGGAGTAAAGTCGATCATTCAGTATTGTCGCTTTATTAAAAATTCTGACCACTTATATGTATGTACATATATAAAAAAATGGAAAACATTGAAATCTATCGGCATCAAAAACATTTTGAATTTCTTATATTTGTATACAAAAGCAATGTTTACAATCAAAATGACATCACTTCTGCATTCGATGGATTTGTTCGTTTTGAAAAAACCATAAAAGGTGTATTGCCAATTTGTTAACTGATTTTTTTTGCTATTTAACTTTCTTTAATCATTAATTTGTTTTTATTTCAGATGAACGAAAAAAAACATCATTACCATCTATACCGACAGTTACATATACGGTTGGCAATCGTGACACATTGACATCGGTTGCTGCTCGTTTTGACACAACGCCTTCTGAATTGACACATTTAAATCGTTTGAATAGTTCATTTGTATATCCAGGACAGCAATTATTGGTGCCAGATAAGAATGCTAAAGATGACATATCGATTGGATCTGGGACTGGAGATGAAAAGGGATCTAGTGTTTCTGGAAAATCCAGTCCAGTGGAGAGAAAATTATCAACAGAAGATTCTATTGCAAATGAAGAGAAAGGTACGTTTAAATAAAAATAATTGCATAAATGTGAGAAATAATCTGCTGTCACAACAAAACGTCACAAATTACTTCTCTAAACTTTTTGAGATTTATTTCTTCCCTTTCTACATAAAATCTGTGAAATAAATTTATCTGCATTGCAGAATATTTTTCTCTTTTGACAGATCGTTTCTGCGGAGATAAAATTATCTGGTTTCTGAGGTTCATCCGAGTTTTTCGCCTTTGCATGAATATCCTTATTGACTACATAGATAATTTTTTTCCACTTTTTGAAAAGTGTTTATACTCTACTACTTATGGTCGGTTGCACCCAGCGCATTTAAAAGTTTAAAAGGCTCTTTAGTCTTAAAATGATGTTTGTTATACATATACAAAATAAGTAGTTTTAAAATTTAAAAGCCTGTTGGTATTACCGATGATTATTGAGATAGTTCGGAGTGCCTGTAAGGCTGATTTCTTACATAGGATTTTTAGTGCGCATATGGTGCAACTATTTTATCTTCCACTAAACTGAAAAGTTTGTGTTTTTCATACAAATTGAACAATCGCCGAGTCCAAATCAGTTTGCTAGTGACAGTGACCAAAATTTAGTACAAGTACATATACATGTGATTGTACTGATTCACTGACAACGGTTGTTGAAATAAACCCAAGCATGCATTTCCTCTTAGAAACAAACACCCCTGTATTAAAGAACTCTTCTGATTCGTGATTCTTATGAAAAATTAAACACTTATTCCAATGTTCATAAATAGGCCCTATTTTAAATGCGTTTTCATCAATACTTTTTTCTGTTGTTCTCAAAATTAAAATAATTATTTCTGTAACTACGTAATTGTAATTTTATCGTTACGTTTTTAGGCTTGTATTCATCGAGTGTTCTTAACTTTAGAGCCTCTTAACACAAAAAATCCACCCTCATTAGGTCAGAATAATTTCCCTTTCATTAGCTTATGAGGAAGAATATTTTGTGTTAGGATGCTTGACTTAAGAGCGCTCGGTAAATACCAGCCTTATATTAAAGCATTAAATTGGCCACGTTCACAAAGTTATCTAAAGCAATCCAGATTGGTTTGTGTTGTTGTAATCTCTTGAGAAAAACAGCTGATTATAAAACATCTGTTCTCAAAATAAAAATCTCAACCGATCTAAAAAATTCTCGTATATTCAGCTATCTGAAGAGAAATGTCAAAAACAGCTGACTTGAATTCAAATCAAACAGCTAAATTATCCTATCCGGTTTTAGTCGTTCACAAACATATGTATACGGATACTCGAGTATCTGAGATAGCATATCTCAGCGCAATGTGAACGCGGCCATTGTATCCTAAAATAATGTATCATATGCTTTTTATACAAACTGTAGCTAAAGAGTATGAAAATATCGAAATGACCCATGTCTATCAGAACTGAACTAGATTCCCGAGAAATCTGTGGGCTTAAAGAATCCCCAATGTTGTTTTTTTTATCAACCCTATTTCCTTAAAAAACTCATCTGTACCTCCTTACCATCCAACTATAGTAATAATCTAATAATCTATGAAAAAAAAAAACTAAATTTTGCACAAATACATATACGATCATTTCGCAAACGAGGTGGCAAATTTTGCAATTGCTACCATAAATTGCTCAAAGAGTGAATTATTTTATCGATTTCAAGTCCGAAAGACATAAGTTACTGTTGGTGCATAGGTGCGTTTATTTCAAGGCCCTAATAGGATTAGTGGAAAATCGACGTCTGGGTCGAATGACAAAGCCATTTAAAAAAAAAGGTTTTTTCCATACAAACTATCGATAACAAGTATGAAAATATAGCTGGTAACCCATCTCTACGGTACTTGGACTATTGGACGTGCTAAAAGCCTTGCACGACAACCACTCAGCCACTGAGGAATTTAAGTATGTTGAATTTTACTTATGCACTTCCCTTTTTTATTTTATCTTGCAATCTTCGTGCCGAGTTAAATTTAATACTCATAGAAAAAATTTGTATTACACTTAATATTTATTTACTCATCTTAAAAATTAATAACAATTAATGAATTTCAAAAACTTGAAACCATACTTTTTGCACATTTACAATCATACATACATATGTACCTACATACAATTTTACAAATTACAATGAATCAATTTTTATTTTTCAATATACAAATTGAGGGTCAAAATAATGTATGTAAAATGACGTCATAAAGACTTAAAATGTCGAGTGTCGACGAAGTTAACTCTATTTTTTTTAATTTGAAGCAAATTCCAATTAATATAGCAGGAAAGTGTTTTATGAAGGTTGTTGTTCCCACGTTGTTATTGGAGCCAACATTCCATGCTTCAAAACATTGGAACAAATACTTCAATAAATACCTGAGGAAAGTGTTTTAAGGGTATTCATGAAACGAGATAATTTTCTGCTTTGCAGAAAGATATAATTTTCCGCTTAACGTTTGCATGAGCTGTTGGAGATTGATTTTTCATCTATCAATATCTTTTAATTACAACACCAACGTTAAATATCAATCTTAATACTAAATCACTTTGCATGTTTTATTTTAACTTTACAAAACTTTCAAGTATTCTTTGTAAAATGTGTTTTGTATTTTTTCCTAATTTAATTTTTCTTGTTCATTCTTATATCGTCGTTCAATAAATAAACTGTTGTTATATAAATTCAAACGCTTTTCTTCTGGAAACATCTTCGGCTCAAACAATATTTCACAGGTTATGGGCCCAGAACTCAGTTCCATTTAAATAATATTGTGCTGCAGATAGTTTGAAGATTTTTCAAGAAATTTATATAACTGAAATGGCTGCGACGATGTTTAGTTCCTCACGCATGGAGTTGCTATCAAAAGAGAACTATGATACTTGGAGTATGCAAGCGGAGGCACTTCTTACTAAGAGTGATCTATGGGATTTTGTAAATGGAAAATCTGTAAAACCTGAACAGGGTGATGATGTGATTGCAGAATGGTGTAAACAGGATCGAAAGGCCAGAGCTGATCTAATTCTGTCCATTCATCCATCAGAACTGAAGCAGATTCGTGGATGTGAAACATCGCGTGCAGTTTGGCTTAAATTAGAGTCTATTTATGCTTCAAAAGGTCCGGCTAGAAAGGCGACTCTGTTAAAGCAGTTAATGCTTCACAAGTTGAACGATGGTGGTGACGTGAGAGAGCATATGACCAAGTTTTTCGATGTAGTTGACAAGCTCGAAAGCATGAAGGTCGAAATAAATGGCGACCTGTTGTCTATTATGTTATTGTATAGTCTTCCATCTTCATTTGAGAATTTTCGGTGCGCAATAGAATCTCGTGATGACTTGCCTACTGCTGAGGTGCTGAAAATTAAAATAATAGAAGAATGTGAAGCACGAAAACAGACAACTGGAGGCGTGGTAATGGCGATGGTAGCTAGAAACGGAAAAGGTTCATCCAAACCTTATCATAAACCTGGAGAATCATTTTTGAAGACTGGCGATAAAAAGGTAAAATGTTTTAAGTGTGGTATTTTAGGGCATAAGGCAAATGTTTGTCCTACCAAAAACTCGGAGTATTCGAAAAAGAAGTTCAAGCAAGGTGTTCATAATGCTGATGATTCTTTTGCTGCAAATTATTCTACAGCTAAGGATGCGAGTTATAAGTCTGAACCAACCAGGGCATGGATTCTTGATAGTGGTTGCACGGCGCATTTGTGTGGTGATGAAAGTCTCTTCGAGTCTTTGGGTGAATCGCCGAAAGCGAAGCTAAATCTTGCGAGTAATGCAACAGCAGAAGTCAAAGGCAAAGGAGTTGTGCATTTATCTGTTGCAAGTGATACTGGATCCCGTTTGATTTCCTTTAAGGACACGTTGTTTGTTCCAGAGCTGCGTACAAATTTAATTTCGGTGGCTAGGCTGACAAACAAGGGCCATGAAGTTAGATTTGGAAAAGATGGAGCCATTGTTCAAGCTAAGGATGGTACTATTAGCATGAATGCAGATAGAAGAGGTGATCTTTATATCGTTCGAGAAGAGACGGAATGTGCAAAAGTTGTTGTCCAGCCTGATTGCTCCGAACTGTTGAAGTGGCATGAAAGGTTGGGTCATTTGAACAGCAAAGATCTTGTTAAGCTTATTCAAATTGGTGTAATTCCCGCGATTGATACTAAACACCATGAGCAATTATCAAAATGTGAAGTGTGCTTGAAAGGCAAAATGGTGGCGTTGCCTTTTCCGAGGGTTCGAGATTTTTGTACAGAAATTTTGAAAGTAGTGCACTCTGATGTCGTAGGTCCATTTAGAAAGGAGTCACCTGGTGGCGCAAAGTATTTCGTGACCTTTATAGACGAAAGCACAAGGTGGTGCGAAGTTTATTTCCTTAAACAGAAGAGTGACGTTTTTGAGGCTTTCAAACTTTACCAAAATCTCGTAGAAAGACAAATTGGTGCAAAAATAAAATGCTTGCAGTCAGACAATGGTGGAGAATACTGTAGTTCTAATTTTGATAAGTATCTTTCAGATCAAGGTATCAAAAGAAGGCTCACGATTCCTCACACACCTCAACAAAATGGTTTAGCCGAAAGGATGAACCGGACTTTAATGGACATGGCTAGATGTTTGATGCTGCAGTCTGGATTGAGTGCTGGTTTTTGGTCTGAAGCAGTTGCCACGGCTTGTCATATTCGGAATCGCTGCCCAACAAGTAGTCTGAATGGTGAGATTCCATTTGTTAAATGGAATAAAAAGAATCTTCATCTTAACTATCTGAGGAAGTTTGGATCTAAGGTCCATGTTTTGGATAAGAGTCCAGCAAAAGATAAATTTGCAGAGAGATCTGTAGAAGGAGTATTTGTTGGATATCCCCGTGAAAGGAAAGGATATCGAGTGTGGCTACCGAGTAAAAAACAGATTATTCACGCTCGTGACCTGAAATTTCTTGAAGAGAGTTCACATGCTTCAAGAAGTACTCCTGTGCTAGATGAGTTGTTTGTTTTGTTCAAAAACTCAAATCCTGGAGGAAACAATGCAATTGATGAAGACTGTTGGCAGAAGCAATTAAAACTTGAAGAGGTTGCGTCGGAAACTCCAACTGAACCATGTGAGATACCACAAACTTCTGAACAAAGCTTAAGAAGAGCTCCTGGACGACCTCGTTTAATGAGAAATGGAAGCAGAGGGCGACCGAAGAAGTTATTTCAAATAACAAATCCCAAGAACGAAAAACAAGACGGGGAAGAATTTCATGGTTTTCCTGAAAGTGATGAGGAAGATGAACATTACGCTGGGGTTGCTGAAGTAAGTGTTGCAGATGCTCTTAAAAGTGATGAATGTGAGGAATGGAAAGATGCCATGGAATCAGAGGTGATGAGTCTTCTCAAAAATGACACCTGGGAAATTGTTGAAAACAAAAAGAAGAAAGATGTCGTTGGATGCCGTTGGGTTTTGGTTAACAAATATAACTCAGATGGCAAAATAGACAAAAGGAAAGCTAGAGTTGTGGCAAAAGGATACAGCCAGAAGTTGGGGGTCAACTATCACCAAACATTTGCTCCAGTAGCAAGACTGGAAACATTGCGTTTATTGTTGGCTCTTGCAGTTCAGCTTGATCTAAAAATATGGCAGTTTGACGTTGTGACTGCATACTTAAATGGCACTTTGGATGAAGAAGTTACGATGAGAGTACCTGACATGTTAAACGAGATGTTGGAAAGAATTATTTCCAAACAAGGGGAAAAATCACACTTTGGAAAACGAGCGATGGAGATGATGAAAAGTCTAAATAATGGAGGAAATGTATGCAGATTGCGGAAGGCCCTCTATGGACTGCGGCAGGCTGGTCGTCAGTGGTATCTCAAACTGACTGAAAAGTTATTGAGTTTGGGACTGAAGCCTACAGTTAATGAGCCATGCCTTTTTCAAAATGATTCTGAGGGTGAAATTATGTTCGTGTTAATATATGTTGACGACATATTGGTTGCATCAAAGGACGTCAAGAAAAGCCTGGAATTACGGAGCCGTTTGCTTGAAGACTTTGAGATAAAGGATCTTGGTTTGGCAAACTACTGTCTTGGTCTGGAAATTAAACAAAGTTCTCATAAAATTGAGCTGTTCCAGAGAGGGTATACATTAGGACTGCTCAAACAATATGGAATGGAAAAGTGTAATCCAGTTGCGACACCTTCCGAAATGAATGTAAGTTTTGAAAATATTGCTGATAATGATTCACAGGAAAAGTTTCCATATCGAGAGCTGATCGGTAGTCTGATGTATTTATCGGTTGCAACCCGACCGGATATTGCAAACACTGTATCCAGATTGGCACAGTTTACGAGTAATCCGAAGAAGTGTCATTGGGTAGCAGCGAAGCGTATTCTAAGATATCTTGCGGGAAGTGCAAACTGTGGACTGGTCTATACGAAAACTGATAAACCGTTAATTGGATACACGGATGCAGACTGGGGAAGCTGTACGATTGATCGTCGATCATATACAGGGTATGCATTTTTACTTAGTGGTGCAGCTATATCATGGAAGTCACAGAAACAACGTACTGTAGCGCTTTCATCGACAGAAGCTGAATATGTTAGCTTGTCAGAGGCTTCAAAAGAAGCTATTTATTTAAAAAGTATTTTGACAGAACTAAGATTTCCTGATTTTACAAAAACGACTATTTTTGTTGATAACCGTGGAGCACAGTGTCTGGCAAATGATCATGTGTTTCACGCTCGTACAAAACACATCGACATAAAACATCATTTTATTCGTCAATCGATAATTATGGGATTGTTTGCATTAGAGCATGTATCAACTACTAAGATGGTTGCAGATGTTTTGACAAAACCGTTGACTAGAGAAGTTCACTGGAGATGTCTAAATAGTCTTGGATTTGGAAAGATTGGAGAATTATGTAATTGAACGTTTGTCTTGAGAGGGCGTGTTGGAGATTGATTTTTCATCTATCAATATCTTTTAATTACAACACCAACGTTAAATATCAATCTTAATACTAAATCACTTTGCATGTTTTATTTTAACTTTACAAAACTTTCAAGTATTCTTTGTAAAATGTGTTTTGTATTTTTTCCTAATTTAATTTTTCTTGTTCATTCTTATATCGTCGTTCAATAAATAAACTGTTGTTATATAAATTCAAACGCTTTTCTTCTGGAAACATCTTCGGCTCAAACAATATTTCACATGAGCACCCCATAAAAATTGTTGCATAAATGTGAGAAATAATCAGCTGTCACAACTAAATGTCACAAATTACTTCTCGAAACTTTATGAGGTTTATTTCTTCGCTTTCTGCATCAATTCCGTGAGATAAATTTATCTGGTTTGCAGAATATTTTTCCCATACAAATTTTGACAGCTCGTTCCTGCGGAGATAAAATTATCTGGTTTCCGAGGTTTATCCGAGTTTTCCACCGTTGCATAATACCCCTAGTGTTAACTCCAATAACGATTGCTTTTGTTTTTTTTTTTGGAGCATATGTTCTTTAAAGTTGCTTATAGTAAAGTTGATTAAAGCCGCCTGTAGCATCTATAGCAGCTAACACTGCAGTTAATTATGTCACCATATACTCTAATAGGTTTTGTTGTTGTTGCATCTAACACTTGAATTATTTAGCCCAGCTGTGATTTTTTTCATCATGTCGATTGAGGCTTTGAAAAAACACACCTATTTTACGAACACGTATGTATGTATCCCACTTAGAAGTGACATTTCGTCCCTCTGGCGATCACACAACTAACTAATTTTCTGGTTGCTGTTTCTGTGTATATACAAGTGCGCCCCCAGACGACCACACAACACAACTCAAAAATCATCGTGATGATAGTACTATAAGTTTTATACACAATGACCACACCTGAAATCGCACTGAACACATTTAAGTCTAAACCACACTACTCTCGTGTAGTATGTGATATCAGTTTATTAATACAATTTCAGCGGATTTCATTTACACAACTGATATCGAATAAATGATGAACGCAAAATGTATTATTAAATATTCCGAATACATAATCAGAATTAATAATACAAAATAAAATGACAATGTTCCTTTGCGCCAATATTGAAGAATTTTTAAATTTAAAAACGCCATATTTTGTATGGAAGAAACGAATGTTGAAGTTTTAAAAGTGTTTGGGGCAACAGGCCATAAGTAAAGTAAATAAGTTCGTATGGTACCTTAATAAAAGCTCACAATCGTTTTACTTTTTTCTTTGGTCGCATTCACAAAGCTAGTGACTACGTAGTTGAAATTCAACTAGATTTGTGAATGCAAAACTTCAATACAAAGCTAGTCAATCCTGAGCTGTCATATTAATGACAGATGCATTTTGTGCCCTCAAATTTTATTCCATGAATGCTGCGGCATACACTGGATCTGAAACAAAATTGTTAAGTAAATTGTTTTGTTTATTGAACTTAAAAAACATTACCTGTTAAGATTTGATTGCAAATTTCTTCAGCTGCCTTTATTTCGTAGTTTATTTCTAAGTACTGAACTATAAGTTTCATTTTGAATGTTTGAATCTTTTGTAAATTTTTTCAACAGCTGATTGTGAAACGTCAAAATCAATGCCAACTAACTTTTTAGCCGAAATTTTTACACTACATCGGAGGGGAAATTTCAGCTACTTTTGTAGTTAGATTTAGCCAATCAGAACCCCTTGAACACGTACCCAATAGCTTTATGAATGCGTCTATTATCTTCCTCATTCACATGCCTGATGTTCATTCAAAATATTGCGCTTACATCATCCCTGTACAAAAAAAGCTCTGATACAATTTTACATTCCAGTTGGCATTTTATTCCAGCGACACATATATATCTATCTCTTTTTCACTCTTGTTTAACTAATCTGCTGGAATAAAAACAGAAATAATTGAGAAAAAAAACATACTGTTGCTGTTGCTGTCAAAAGTGTGAATTCTCGCTGCTGTTAGCTGAAAATTTTCATTGTGCGATTCAATTTATCATTTCTTTAAAGTAAAATATTTTGATCTCTAATTAAACGTTACATTTAAACAAGTGCATTTATTGAATGGAATATTGTTAATTTGTATCAGATTTCATCGTGTTATTAGTTGAATTTCGCAAAATAAAAAGAATTCAAGAATTCAATTATGCATACTGCCGTATTCTGGAGGGATGGGGGTATGTACATTATGTAAATATTGTATTTTTTTATTTGTTTCTTCAAATATTTATAATTACTAACTTCATTCTGTTGATTCAAATGATTCAATCTAGATTATGTAGATCATTAGTATTTTTTATTTTTATATTCTATATGAAGTTATTTCGTTTCAAAATGGAGAGGTTTTGTGAACATACATACCTTTGTATAACTTGAGCTTACCATGTTTTTTTTCTTTTGTTATTTTATGGTTTATTTATTATTCCTCATGCAGTTAAATACTAATTTTGACGTTGGTAAACAAAGTTTTATTTTAATATAAGATATCGCAGTGTCTTATTGTACTTGACTTTTGTCGACAGAAGCATTTTTAAAACCGGTGTCATTAATTTCATGTTTTAATTAAATTATATGCCGCATGTGGGTAGAATTCTTGACAAATTAATTCTATGATTATGACGAAAATCGAACTGGTGTTTGAATATAAATGAATCTAGAATTATGTGTTTTGGAAATGATGGTGGTGCTTACGTTGTAACAAACTTAGAAGATATTAAAGCTAACAACTTTTAATTTCGTTAGTAACAGTTGTATTGAACTAACAAAATGTTTAAATGATGACGAAATTAAAAAGCTAGTTCCCGACTGCAACCCACTAAGGTTAAAACAAAGGCTCGGCAAGGATTTTTGTAAAATATACACAATACTTAAGCATTAAGGTGAATGTATTCACTTTGGAGCTGTGATTAACTATTCGAGCGGCGGCGATATGACTTGAGATCAGAAATCAATAGCTAAGTTTTCACAGCTGTCACAAATTGAATTGATGCAACGATCCTAACACAGGAAAAATATTATTTAATAAATTGTATCCTAGTATGTGCTTTCTTAATTGAATCTTATTGTAGTATTCTTATCTTTCGTTTTTAATAAGTAGGTACATATATGATATGAAACAAAATCATCTAATGTAATTGGTCTCTTAAATGATCAAAGGATGTATTTCTGAAGTTTCAAACAGTGTATATCTAAATGTTTATAAATTATAATATAATTTATAACTTAACTCACAACAATATGTAGGTCAAAAAAAAAAAAATTCTTCGATTATCTTAGATATGCATACTTTTAATTTAAATATCAAATTAATATGCCTTTCATTATTTATTTTACTTATACGTAGGTACTATGAAGTGTTTATAGGAAATTCAAAGTCAAGGGGTCAAATGTTTAAACATAAATTAAAGACATTTCCAAACCTGACATACTCATAATCTTGGAATTATTATTAAGAATTGTCTCAAAAAAAAAAACGTGTTTGGTATAAATGAGATATGTAACTCTAAAAATTGAATTTTTCTGTTTGGACCGCCATTATGTTTCTTTTTAGCTATATTTTTATTCTATATTCAAACGAAAGCTGTATCTTCACTAAAAATAACTGTAATTATTTGGTCCAAAAATGATGAGTACGGTTTTTATATTTTAAATTTGGTATAAACTTGATATGTACACTTATCATATTTATACCATTCAAAATTGAGTTACAAAATAATTATACATATGTCCACTAGGGTGGGGCTTATTTTGTCAATATCGGTATTTCTTTCATGCCCGGGCCTAAAATTGTTAAGGATAATAAATAAAAAATCTGTGCAAAATTTCATTGAAATATGTTAACGTTAACGCGTGCCACCGAGCAATTGAAAAAAAAATTAAATTTGCATTTTAAGTGCAGATACATACATATGTACAATGTACATACATAATATGCATAAACTAAGAAAAATAATTCCATTATTTCCAAACACTTTTTTATAATGCTTGAATAAACATTCAAATGCGTTTTCTGCAAAACTCAAAAAATGGAGTTATCTCATTTATACCAAACGTCGCAGAAATTCTTTCTATCCTCCTGTTAGTTTTTTTATGTAGATTGCATTTTTTGATAATCCAACAATAAGCCACAAAAATAAATGAAGCATTCGTTTTTAACTAATAAATTTGCACCTTCATTTGTTGTGATAAAAATGTTTGTCATTTTGAGATATTTTAGCAAATGGGCGTGTGTTGGTTTATTTTGCCATAGATTTACGAGAACGATTATCTTATCTAATTGAGCTTAAAATCTCGGTTTAATTTTAAAAAATTAAAAAATATAAATGCTGAAAAAAATATAACAATCATTTGATCTTGTTTCCCAATTTGTAAAGATCAATAAAATTATATTAATATTTCACAATTTTCTGTTATATTTATATTTGCTTTATAGATATTCTCGATGGCCTTCGACCAGGATCACCAAAACCTGGACACATTGAACGCATCTCACCTAAAAATGGCTCCGAATTATCTGGTGATGATCCAGTTATAACTCAACGTTTCCTAAAGATCAATGTGCGTCATATTACCGATGGCCAGGGTGTTGTTGGTGGTGTGCTTTTGGTTACACCCAATGCAGTAATGTTCGATCCAAATGTATCTGATACTCTTGTTATTGAACATGGACCTGAAAGCTATGGTGTTATTGCTCCTATGGAGTTGGTTGTCAATGCTGCTATATTTCATGATATCGCTCATATGCGTGTCGCTGGTGGTGAGGCGAATACTACAGAAAAAGCTGAAATCTACTATCCAAAATCGGTGTTGGACCAGCAGCAACAACCAACATCGTCTAGTCATTTAGAAGGTACGCGCTTTAATTCTGACAAAAATTCATTGATGATGGTTAAAAATGGTGATCTTTCTGAACTAGGTGTAGGTTCGATTGAGACATGTGATGATCAAGAATCGATTTGTTCTGGATCTGGTCGTGATGGTGATGCATTTCCCAAAGCATTCGATAGGGATCGTGTTACACCGATAGATGTAAGTTAGTCGATTAATTTAATTTAGAATAAAATACATTTGTTTTTTTTTTTCATACAGAAGGATGATGCTGAAGCCAAAGAAATGTCAAAGACTGAATCAAAGTCGGGGGCTGAAAGTGATACTGAGGATAAGATAAATTTATCAATAACTGATAAACGTACTACACTCGAAGAGAGACGAAAGAGTCTTTTGGATCATCACTGGGCCATCCCCAGTAAAGACAGGTAAAATTCGTTTTTCAATTTATATTTTAAAAAAGTAGAATCATTTTTCACACTAAAAAACATTTCACAAAAAAAAAACTAACCCATATGACATATTTTTTGGTTACGTTTATTTTTTCATTATTTCAAATATTAAATTTTAAAAGTTGCATGACGGTACTTATCCAATAGTAATTAATCTTAATTTGTAATCCGTTTTAGTATGTTTATTTCAAGTTTAATGTGTTTAAAATATTTTTCAAAAAGAGAAATACAATGCACAGCACTGATGTTTGTTTTATTTAAGTGAAATAATTAAATTCAGTTAAATAGATTATTTTTGGCTTTTTGACTCAGTGCGGCTATATCAACAGGAAAGTCAAAGCTTTTTGCGAGTCAACAACACTTTATCCTGACTTTTTATTACAAAGAACCCCTTATCCTGACGTTTCGGATTCGGCAGGTCTCTATGAACACGAATGGTTTCTAAGCACTGGTTTTTTTTTTTCAGACTGGTGACATGTTTTGTTTGGATTTATTTTGAAATAAGTGAATATTAATTATAAATTTTCTTCGCAACGATTTGCTGTCGAAGAAAATATTTGAAATTGGAGAGGCAGAAAAACAAACACTTAATTTTTAATTTTTTCATTTCATTTTTTTTAGAAATCAAGGCAAAAATTTTCGAAGTGGACGCCTTGGTAGGTCTGATTATGTTGCAGTTAAATCCGCAAATATGAACATTCTAAAATATATCGTTAATAGTTAGGCCTTCTTTTAAAATTCTAGGTAAAGAGAATTGGCTGTATTTTTTTATGATCAATTATTAATTTGATATTAATCTATGAACCTTTGTATATGAAAAATATACATAGTACTATCGTGGTGGAAGTCGAATGGGGCGACATCTAAAAAGTGAGGGCAACCCCTAATCGCAACCGAAATAATGGTCTCCTCTTGCTCGTACTCCCAATTTCCGATGCTTAAAGACTCCCCAAATCGAATTCTAAACCTAAAATTTAGCAGCGCAACCACAAGGGTCGGGGCAACATTAAAAAATACTCGCTATGATACTACTATGCTTTTCATACACAAAGTAAGAACTCTAAAATGTACCCTTACGATTTAGACCTTCTGCACACAGATCTTCTTGTCAAACACACATTAAATATTTGTGAGATATTGACGATTAATCTATGCTGACCATTTTGACCGGCCATTTTGAATTTAAGAACAATTATTTAACTGGCAATTATATTTCCATAAGATCTCAGACATTTCTGAGAATTTCCCCAATTTTGCTGTCAAATAGCAAAAATATTATCTGTCCAAATTAAAAAAAGCACAAGTTACTAAAAGTCAAATCCTATCAATTCTTTAAAAATGAAATTTAAAATAAAGTTTTAATTTATTCAAAATCAAAAACGTAAAACGTAAAAGGATTATTAAGTTTCAAAAGTGTAAATGTTCACTATTATTAAGCTTGATCACTGTTAAAGAGAAGTTTGTAGTTCTATTCTTACTTTTTTTTATCAAATGGTGTTCGTTTTTTATTTACTAAACAAAGGTTAAGAAAAACTACGTTAATGATATTGCTCTATGGGTTAATCTTTCTCTTTCTTATTTCCTCATTTCTACGTTTACATACTTAATAGCTAATTTCAGGAAAGCAAGATATCAGACATTTCGCTCTAGTAAAGAGTTAGCGAGGGAATCCCATTTTAATTCACCAGTATATTCAAAGCAAATCAGAAATTTTTCTGAGGCACCCTACCATGAAACTGAGAGATTGGTGTGTTTTCTAGATATTATTGTTCTGAACATGCGCTACGTATATGTTTTTGTACGTAATGGTATATGACATAGAAAGCTATCGTCAAAACTTAGTTGAATTAGTGTAGTCTGTTAAATTTTGTGCAATAAGTTATCAGATAAATCTTTAAATGTGCATGATATGTAGTTTTTATAAGCAGCGAATGCAATAAACTTAATGTAAGTTTTGTTCCTGGAATGCAAAGATAAAGAAAATACTAAACAATGTTTTAACTATTTAAATGTTACAGTTATTAATAATTTTCTGTTTATTTTTCATCTTCCTCTCAACCTCCGTTTCACATTTCCTTTTCAATTTATCATAATTTTCACCCAACCAAACAATCCTCATTTCCTTATTTGTTACAATCAATAATCAAACACATACATACAAACCACCCAATACACCTTCAAAAAAAAACACCCATCCGATCGACAAAAAATCATCTAGATTTTCTATATCTATATCCCGAAGATCATCGGACGAAGAAGCCGATAATGAGTCAAATACAACAGTTGACAGTGCACGCGCTCAGGATCCCCATTCGGCCACATCATCGCTTTGCGGTGTTGTTGGTGGAACGGGTGTTGGTACCTTAGCTGGTGGCATTGCTGCCATCGATTTGGAACACTCGGAAGAACTATCGAAGCAGACCCGCTATGATTCTGGCATTGATATTCGTGATCCTATTCCAAATGTACAACCCATACCAAAGAAATCCGTCTATAGTGACGCTGACATTGTATTAAGCTCCGACTGGGTACCACCGAAAACTATTTCACCGACAAAAGTAACAGAAACTACAACAACTGCATCCAGTTTGGATATGCCATCGTTTGGTGGTGGTCGTAAGAAGACTTCTAGTGTGAGTTTTAGCGTTGATGAAAATGATTCTCAGCAGATACAACAAGGACAACAGCAATTATTCAATCAGAGCCATCTTGATAAATCTAATGAGAAAAAGAATAAGGTAAGATTTGATTTGTTAAACAATTACATAAATAAGATATTTTTGATATAGTAGTTTCGGAAAGTTAAGAACCTTTAATACTTAGGTACGGAATAAAAGGTCTGGCAAATGGATAAGGCGTGTAGATTTGTCGTTGCGGGAGGGGTAACACACTAAGAGCGGTTATAACCAATATCTCATAAGCTTATCAGGCTCATAACTCAAATAGTTTACATCGCCTGATCGTGTTGATTCTATATTATTTATTACAATTATTAATTACAATTGCTGAATCAATTGTAATTTCAGCAATTCTTCGCTTTTTTCGATACCGAAGAACAATATAAACGTTCTATGTAAATAAAGTAATTTTTTTTCTTATATGCAATCCATAGATTTCACTCTACAGGCCAATCGCTATTCGCTAAGTGTGTACTAGGATCAGTTTATTAGAAGAAAAGTTTCTAACATAACTTTCAGAAGTTATAATTTGGATCTAATAAACCAAAAACAGTTCATTTGCTATTTCTACAATTAATAATTTATTAAAATTTTGTTTAAAAGACATATTGGAGGAGTTTTAATAATCACGAATTAAAGAAGCTGGAAAAAACTGAACCAATATTAAAGTAATCGAAGTCCATATGTTTAAATAACCTTAAATTCAAAAAGCGAAAGTGATGTTTTCATAGACGGTGCAAATTGGGCATCAAATCTGCAGCCGCAGATATGTGGTTGTTACAGTATGCTCAACGCTCTGACTATATCCGATCGATATCCATTGCCTATTGAACCCCAATTATATAATATTATTGAAATAAATGATTTACACAAGAAAACTATCATGGAAACCTTTGGGCTTTCGAAACATCTTTAGCATTTTCGTAAAAATTTATATTATTTTATGTAATGTTCATTTTTAGCCACTTTCCTTTGTCTGATTTTGACAGATATTTTATTTAGTTATGTTATTTATTTATTATTTTTTCGTATCTTTCCTGTTTTAAAAAAGTTTTAATGTTAAAATAAAAAAAGATGAAATATTTTTTAAATACACACAACTTGAAGATAAAAAAAACCACAAAATTTATCAAAATATTGAATTTACAAAGAGCATAAGAATTGTTCGGCCAAACTGAGATAGGTATGCTTAATAATTAAGAAAACAATATACTATCGACCGAACAGTTTCATGGAAATTTACTTAAGTTGTCCCACATATGAACTATACTCTTCCATGCCATTGTCCCTCTGGTTTTTGAAGGAGTATTTCAGCTCTCTCCAAATATTCTCCAATTCTGTTTATTCTTCTTCGAAACGTTCTCCACTAACACTTACGTATTCGTATAATAGAGACATAAAGTTAATCATTGGAAACATCTTGAGCTCTAAAATTGAGGAAAAAGAAAGAAATTGTATAATCTTTGTTTTTCAGATTTTAGATCACGATATGTTTGTAGTATTAATTCCTTCTTTTTTTATTTCTTAGATGCTTAAAAGGTTATCATATCCCCTAACCTGGGTAGAAGGTCTTACAGGTGAAACTGGTGGCACGGCTAGCGGTATAGGCGGCATTGGCAAGTCCACTGACATTGAATCAGCTCCAAACACTGGTGATTCAAATCAAAGTGTCTTTTCAAAAGTATTCTCAAGGTAAGTGTGTTATTTTTTTTGTGTTGATAATTATTTCTTTTTGTTTATTTGTTGGATTGTGCATCAATTTGAAACTTTTTTGGCAAAAATTTTAGTAATTGGAAAAAAAAATAATTTTTTCTTTTATTTTAAATGCTCACCCTGGGATTTGGCTATAAAATTATTTTAAAAAAAATACTTGCACACATAAAAACACTTCTTCTCCAAACACAACTCTTTATCCCTTATTCTTATTTTCATTAAAAAAAATGAACACGAACTTTTAAACAAACAAAATCAAAATTGCTTATAATTTATTTTTGTTTCTTTAAAAATAAAAAAACATACAAACAAAAAAAATAATTCAAAATAAAAAAAATAAATAGTTCACCCATTACTTTGGTATCTGAGTTGGGTGGCAATTTATTTTCAAAAACGCCATCTGAAGAATCTGGTGGTTCGCCAGTGCCTCCATTGACTCCACATTCGACACATTCTGAGGGTCATGTTACCCCCGGGTAAGGGATCAAAATGTTTAAGTTATTGTTTTCCTGTCTTTTAATAAATTATATTCGATTTTACAAAGAATCTTTATTTAATTATTAATTTATTTATTTATAAAAAAAATTATCTTTTAACAAACAACCTTTGTCGATGTTTAGGGAATGATTAAATTTATTATTCTATTTTTTGTTCGAAAACGTTATTTTAAGTTTTGTAAATACATAAAATTTAAAGAATTTTAAAACATTTCTGTTGTTATACCTTCCAAAATGCTTAAAATTACCTAATATGACTGTAAGGTACATCATTTGCCTTCCTATATACCAAACTTTATAATGTTATATCTTAAACTGTTTTTATTATTTAAAAAATTTAATTCATTTCATTGAAAACAAAAAAATCGTAAAATTTTGCACGTAGTCGACTTCGTAGCACCATTTCATTATTTTATCTCTTTACAAACATTGGTTAATTCACCTTTACGAGTACCGATTGTTCGTGATATTTGTTAATATAAATGTAATAACGTTGTTTAATTAAAATGTTAAATAATGTAAATTTTGTCAATAGTGAAAACAAATTAAATATTGAAAATTTTTGTTGCTCTATTTTTCATTTGTATTTCGGCGTTAGGCTGTCCAAACTAATATTAGGAATGGCTTCGTTCCCTGCCTCATCCATTAAAAATATAAATGTTTTCACACGCTGCTGCCTCTTGCAAATATTGACAAAAGTATCACTTGTCAAGAATAGAGTGGCTGTCACGTAGCCGTTCGGATTCGGCATAATATTGTAGGTCCTCTCCATTCCCGCAACAGGAATGGTTGAGATTTGTAAGTAAGGCCCTGGTTTTTCATGGAATGTCGTGTGATCAAATTTACTCGCCAATTTCGTATATGTTTGTGTTATAATCTAAAGATTTTTAATGTGGGTAGGATGAAAATAAAAAATTACTGAATTTTCCTAGAACAAAAAAAGCCCCCAGATATGAAGAATATTTTTACTAACAATTTCAAATTTATTCCAACCTCCAAAAATGATATCAATTTAGGGGGTATTCTGTAAAGGTTTATACCTTCTGGTTTACTTTTTTAAACCAAATTCATCACTTTATATTATCCTGTAATTATAAAAGCAGTTTAATCGATTTGAGTTTATTGTCACGATATGGAGTATTAAAAATTGACCCAAAATCATGGTACAATAATAACATTTTACTAAAAAAAATATTTCAGTTTGATAAAACTGCAACTACAACCATTTTCATGACCCTTCCCAAAATTAAATTTCATGTGTGCATATGCATTTTAGAATTTTATTTTATGGTTTTATATTTTGATAAGAGGGATTTCTTTACCATAAATGCCTCCTTCTATTTTACTGACTAAATTTTAAATTTTCTCCTGCCTTATCAACTAATTTATTAGTCACCCAATCGTAATATAATACGAAAATTTGTTCTTGATAGCATTGTTGTCCTCGGAGATTTCGTTGTGGTACACTAGCTTGAATCCTATTTCTAATTCAAAATAATTTTGCTCGTACGACAATCTTGTTCTTTTTGGCGAGTAATGCAAATGAATACTTGTTTATATGCCTTTTTTTGTTGATTTGAAAAATAATTATTGACGAGTGGCCTTTAACACAAATATTTTTTTGTTTGGCCCACTCTAATCCAACCCTTTCCGGTGGTTAATAATATTTAATTTAACTTGAAAAACTAATTTTGAATCCGATTTTTTTTTACAAATCAAATAAATATGAGGGTTTGTGTAGCTAATATAGAGCAAGATTATTTTAATTTATTCGAATAAAATAGTTGTGATAGATGGATTACTCTACAAAAGAGAGTTTCAAGTTTTTTTTTTTTTTTAATTGAAATCATAGACAAATGATGCTAAGGAAATGTTCCCTCTAGCATTTCGTGAACTATCCTATTTCTGCTTTAATAAACACAGCTATTATTTTATTGACTAGCACACTTTGTCTTGCAATTCCGTAGGTTTTCCTTATGTTGCATTAAAAAAAAAAAACTAAAGCTGTATGTTTATGTGTCCAATAAAAAAAATATTAATGACTATATAACTTTATCAACCCTAAAAATATCAAAGAAAATATTTTTTTTCAGCCACTCAATAAATGTTGAAAAGAAACAAAAAAATCTTAAATCATGTGTATGTGAAGTTTTACTAATAAAATTTGAATATTTTGTAGGCGCTCATCGATTGGTACATTTATGCGACCCCATTCATCTGAAGGTACACAATCGACAACGAAGTTGAATAAAGAAAAACCACAAGTACCCAAATTGGACTATCGCTCAATGGTGTCTATTGATGATAAACCTGAATTATTCGTCAGTGTCGATAGTAAGTATTTTTTTTAAATAAACTTAGTATTAGTTTTAATTTAGAAGTATTATATAAAACAGCACTAACATGTTTCTTTATTGTTAAATATTTTTAAAATTTCATAAACACTATCAATTATACAAATAAAAATATATCTTAAAACTTGAATTATTTGTACTCAAAAAACAAAAATAAAACATCACATTGTAGTTCGGGCACCATTTTTTCCAAATCTCGATCAACTTGGTATGTTAAAAACTGTACATTGTGTGCATTGTAAAACAAAATCATTTCAACTACTTCTACTTGATGTTTAGTCCTTCTTTTTCACCCTCTGCATGCAACAACTAGTTAACTGACTATTTTTTTTTTTATGTTTGAAAATGATAAACATATTATTATTTCTACTTCTTACTCTTTACATTGGAATTGGACGAAAGTATTCTGACGAAATATTTAAAAATTAAAAATCGAGTTATCTAGTTGTTGTTCTCTTGGAACAATTTGATATTTTTAAGTTCACATTTCTTTCTTTTGCATTATGGCTATTTTTTTTCTCATCTTTTGTTTCATTTTTCTTATTTGAGTTCAAAAAAGATGGCAAGGATCCAAATATAAATTTGACACAGAAATCAGATTTGATTATTCTGACCGGATGAGCCGGGCCTCCCAAATTAAGATATATTTTTGGGAAGTACTCTTTGTCTTTTTCACTCTTCCTGAACACACGTTATTTGTTAATGTCCAAAATATTAAAAAAAAATGCCTAGTCTTTTCCTACTTCTGCTATTAACAAAGATTGTGAAGGTCTTGAATAGATAATGCCACGCGTCTCGGATGCATAGGATCCGTTTCGTCTCGTTTCCCGAGACGCTGGGTTTTTTTCAGCAAATGCTGACAAAGCCTACTGGTTTTAGATTGTACTTTTCCAAGGCTATGTTTAAATGCACATGTCGTTGCAAAAGTTTCTTATTTTAGATATTTCCTGCGATTTCATACACCGCACGCTTACGCAATGGTCGATTTCTTCAACACATGGATGGAAAAACAATATTCGTCAAATCTCCTCACTTCTCAAATATAGGCATTCATTTTGTTCATTGTTTTTTTTTTTTTTTTTTTTGAGTACATATTTTCATTATCTCGATACGTGGAGAGCGTATATAGACGATATATTATTAAAAACCTCCTTGTATTTATATTTTATAAAAGCCATCGCAAAATTAGTGAAATGAAAGTTCAGAACACTCTTGCTGTTTGTTGGATCTTTTATTGTATTAACTCAAAGAATATCTAAATCAGACTCGTCACCTTCAAGCTAAAAGTCAAAAACTGTACTAATTAGCAAAGAACTCAAGACTCTTCCCTGGAACATATCAACTTTGTTTAGAAGCCGTGAAGTTATCTTGACTCTCTAACTTTCTTGTACTTATCTATGATCATCCGCCCACAAAACTCCTCGTTGCCTTAAGGCCACCCATATTAGGTCAGGTAGTTATCTAAAGAATGCTTTCTCAAAACAATCCAGCGCAAATCTCTTGAAGAATCGTGATATGCCTGAAAAAAGTCTGCCCTCGTCGTCGTTAGTTATTATTATTTCAGCAGATGTGTTATATCACCTTGATTGAACTGAAGCTGTCGCAGTTTCGTTTTTTTAGTAACCTTCCATTTGTGAATTTTGAGAGGGTAACTTCCTTTCACTGATTGGTGATTAATTAGACCATATCATCATTTACCATAGTCATTTGTTTATGGGAATCGTGAACTATCTAGATGTTCCCATCTTATTTCAAAACTCACAGGGTATCTCGTCTTGCCTAAATGCCTTTCCGTTAAATTTGTAAATATGATCATATTTACAAATTTAAATATAAAATTTTGCATTAAATTAATTTAAATTAAATATTAATATATTATATGCAAACAACAATGTGATCTTCGAACTGTAAAATGTGAATTCGAAGCCAACAGAACCAAAACGAATTCCGCAAATAAATAATTCGGAGGAATTTATCCTTAAAAAAAATTGTTTGTCTGCTTTTGTGTTGCCTGGTTCGCAGCTCTCTGCAGCGTCGACCCATATGAATGAAATTTCAAATTCACATATGGAAAATTGGTCATTGATAATTGAAAAATTCCTCAGTTACTGATTCCATCTTCATCTACAAGTTGAATTTAAGTGGGCTTTGGTGAACGATATTGCCACGATACTTGGGTCTTTTAATAGTGATACCATTGCAATTAGAACTTTATGTCCATATTTTTTCTACGCGCTATCTTGCTACCTTGGAATTAACCACGAACCAGGTTTTATTTTATTTTATTTATTAAAATAAATATTTTTTTTGCCATTTTAATCTTTGCTGTCTGATAATCTTTATACTCAATAAAACAAAAAGTCAAGAGCATTTCAAATTAAATACATGTTTCAATTTAAAAGTTATAATATTGGTTACCTATATATTCATTACTAATTGATAAGAATATAATTTGTCCACGAAGTCTTCCTTATCATTGACGTAATTACAATTGCGTAGAATTAATTTTTTTATAGTGGAAATTTTCCAAAAATATTACTGTTAGATCAAGATTCTGAAATTGAATTAATTGATGGTTCTATAGCACCATCAGTAAATTAAAAAATTAATAAATAAATCAACATACCTATATAATTATAGTTAATAAATACAAATTTAAATGCTACTTTCTTAAAATCTTTTCAAAGTAGATAACACATTTTGCCTTCGTTTAGTTTCTTATAAAAAAAAACAAGTTTTTTCAAGGTCAACTAGTTTAAATAAAAGTTTTTGATTCGATATGGAGTTTCTACTGTGTTCCAGATTCCACCAATATATTTATTTCTTAATTATGAAGTCCATTTTTTGTTTGTCTCATTAATTTATTAAATGGCGTTTATACAAATTTGTATTAATAAAAATTCTCAAAATATAAATTCACAATATGTATTGTGAACTCTTTTATGTACTTAAGGTCCCTTCTAAGACGCCACCTACTTCTATATGTTTATTTACAAAATGTCTCTGAATTGCACCGGTTTTATGAAAAAAGCAACTTCCACATTTTGTTTTTGATTAAATTTAATGATATCAAAATAAATAAATTTATTATGTGAACAATTTGTAGCAACAAATAAAAACAATAAAAACAAAAACAGCGATATCTCGAGATGTTGTTTTTATTGACTTGTTCAATTGATGCTTTAAATATCTTTATACATCAGTTAACATTTATTCCTTATTATTAATTTAATAAATATTTGCAATAAAAATATACAAATACCGAATACAATTTGTAAACAATAACCATTCAGCTAGAGCCTATTAAAACAAATGAGTTCGGCCTCTTTGTTAGGAGAAAAACATTTGAAAATTTTGATTAGCACTTAACTGTTATAATTAGCGTATTTAAAAGATGTTTCTTTGCAAAATAAAATTACATAAACAATTCCTTTTGTTTTCATTTTTACAAAAGAATGACACATTCAGGAAACAGTTTTTGATTTTTTTAAACCTTTTAAAACCATTAAATATTTTAGGTTAAAAATAAAGTGCCAAGAGAGACCGTAACGTATTTATAAATTGAATATTTTTCTTTCGAGGCGCTAAAAAATAAGCGAATTTAAATTCCGTTACAACTTATTAAAAAGATTATACATTTTTTTTTTTTTTTTTTTTTTTTTTTATAATATGCGCGCGCTCAAGGGGATTTTTGGTTTACCCTTTATATGCATCAACACAGCGCGGGCGTGAAGGATAGGATAGGATGGGAAGGGAAAGGTGTGTGTGGCGCGAGGTACTAAGACTGAAGGTGGTGGTTGTCTCAGATTTTATCTCCAGGGTTGGCGGCTGGGCTAAAGCGGAGAAATTTCCGTGTCTTATATCTATGTCCCTTTATAATTCGCATTATTTTGTTCATTGTCATATTTGTTGGGCATACTAGTATTTACTCAATCACATGTTGTTAGTGTTATGTCTGAACAACATGTAATGAGTAAACCAGCGGCCCAACAATGATCAATGATAATGGAAAAAAACAAGACATAGAACTACGGCTGAGATCGAACCTGTGACCATTTGGTTGACAGGCGACCATGCATACCATCGCGCCACGGCCAATGTATGTAAATACATTATATACTTTGTGCCTTGAGCTTTTTTTTTTAACTTCTTTTCTTCATCACCGGTTCTTATTATTTTTAATATCGATATTTTTAAGGATATCAAGTATCTAGTAAATTGTTATAGAATTGTTTTAAATGCATTGATTTGGAATTATCGAAAGTTAATCAGAAATATATTTTGTTAATTTATAACATAATCATGTCATGTCTTCCTAGAATTTGACTCTAAAATAGTACTTCTTTTCAAGAGTAGAGTGCCTTTCACATTATTCAATAGGTTTTTCCATTCCTGCTATAACACACCACATGAATTGATGAGAGTCTGAATTCACCAGCAGTGTTGATATTAATGAAAGAAAAGTGAACGCTCACTGTTGATTTTGTAATAAACCGAAATATAAACTTACTTTTCACCCCAATTCAAAATAATATTTGCCCCCGTTGAGTGATTTCTAACTCTTGTTATGTGTATAACATTAACTACTATATTTTGAATTTAATATGAAGTGTTTTGAAAAAACATGCCAACTTTTACTTATGACTGAACCAAAAGGATTTTCAGAAAAATCAATTATTTGAAGATTCCTTGTTAACAACTTAAAGAAACCTGCACATATTATATTTGTCCCCAACTGTCAGATATTAATACATATAATTAATTCCAAAAACTTTGCATACCTTAAAGAATGGACTGAACATTATGACAAGATCGTTGTGGATTACTTTTGATAAGATGAGATTTTAGTAACCAAAAGTTTCTTTAAAAAAACAAAGAAAACAATATTTTCTGTGAAATTTGCTTAAGCTTCTTTAAAAAGGCTTGTAAGGCTAGTTCGAAAGTTAACAGGATATAGTGAGATATACATATGTACATACACTGCCGTCCTAAGAAAAAAGAGTGTAAGTGCCAAAAACCAAAAAATGAGTTTGAGGCAATTTTTGAATCGTTAAACAGTGTTTTTTTTTTTTTTGATAAAACAAATTTTCAACTGCAAATGATCATTACAAAGTTTTATGTGTTTAATGTATTTAATTGATCACAGCAAGCAAAAAAAAAAGCATTTAATTTTTCAAAGTCATCTTTAAAATTGTTATATATGTTATGTAAGTTATGCCCAAAATATTATAGACAACATTATTTTTACTAAGAAATTCATTTAACCGAAATTATTGAATTTATAAAAGGATCGAGGAGCAAAATTCATAAAATGCATTTTTCTTGCTTTTGAATTTGCAATTATTATTATTGTTTATTATAAATAATCGAAGTCAGATATCTGACAAATGAGCAAACAAAAATGAATTAAAAAAGACCAATAAATCAAGTAAACTGTTCCGAAAATTGTTTAAATCCAAAAATGTCTATTAAATCTTTTTACAATTTTTATTCATTCTGTAATTCCGCTTTCAACTTAAAAATATTTTGTCCCCTTATTCTTTAGACAAGTGTACATAAAAAAAATTCAAAATTAAATCTTCTTCACCTCTGATCTTTCTACCGATTAAAATGTGTTTTTTACGCATGATTTATTTCCAACTGATTAATTATTGTTTGTTTTTTTATTGTATATACAATTTATCATAAAAAGTCTATTGAATTGCATGTGCTTTACAAAGAACACCCAAAGATTGTATACCGCTGTGTTCTATCCACTTGTATTGTATGCACCTATTCAATAAATATCTAAATCAACTCAACCCGTAACTATTTATACTCTACTCATGTCTATAATATAACCACCTTCTCTATCCACACCCACAATATTGTATTGTTGTAATTTTTTTGTTGCACTTATGTATTTCATTTTTGATTAATTTCTTATTATTTTTCTTTTATTTTTTCCGTTTACTTCAATCAACAAAAAAAAATAGAATTGATTCCAAGACCAGCAAGAGCCTGTCCTGATCCTCCACTTTATCTCCGTCTACGTATGGGAAAACCTATTGGAAAGGCAATCCCACTACCAACGTCAGTGATGTCTTATGGAAAAAATAAATTGCGGCCAGAATATTGGTTCAGTGTACCAAAGAATCGGTAAGAGTAAATTATGTTTGAATACAACTGAACCCAATACTTCATTTACACCTGAAAGGGAAGATTTGATGAATTTAAATTTTATAATTGACTATTTATAACATATTTAAAACTCCTATCGGCCAATGGCGATTCGACTTTTTAGACTGATAATTGACTGTAGTTTAATAATAATAAAAAAGTCACTGATTGCCATCTTTAAGAAAGAAGAACTTTAAAATCTTATAAACTACGCAAACATTTATATGCTAGTAAGCCTTATTGTCTTGTAAACCAGGCAATGTTTAAAGGAATAGAAGGATGAGATAGAAATTTGTTGGTAGAGTGGATTATAAAATTAGACTTTTATTATCTCATTAAATCCAACTAATAGCGTTCCCTTGAAACTGTGAGAATACAGATTTAGGTTTGAACCCACACATATTTGCCATCCGTATAGAGAAGCTTAATGTTTATTTCATTGGAGTCAGTTTATTCAATATTTAATATAATTATTTTTATTTTCTCAAAATATATACATAATAATATTAATCATATATCTCTAATTACTAGCGTCGATGAATTATACCGTTTTGTCAATACATGGGTTCCCCATTTATATGGTGAACTTGACGAAGAACAAATTAAAACACGAGGTTTTGAATTAATTCAACATGATACCGAGTGGACAAAAAGCGGGCACATTAAAAATGGCCGCACCAGTAGCGAAGAAGGCGAAGGAATGGGTGACATTACACATGAATCATGGGAGGTGAGTTGTCTCAGTTAAATTGTCATACTTTAATTAATTTAAAATTATTTATTAACTTAATATTATATAGGTATATGTAGCTTCTAAGTATTTAATTATAATGTTTTCATATCGTCCTCATCATTGCCGATGAGATAATGATGGTGAGGATAATAGTGTCAAACAAATAAGCGAGATATTTAAAATGTTGTTTTTGTTTATAAAATTATTTTATGTATTTTTTGTATAATAATATTTTTTTATTTCTTCATTGAAAAATCTCTCAAAAACAATCAAAACTAAATTACTAAAATTGTGTGCTCGCAAAAAAAAAATGCTCAGCTTATAAAGGCGCCGTACGTTAAAATCTACAACATAATTAAAACTGCGGGATCTCATGATTTGGATTTATTGGGTGGCGAGGTTAGGATTTTCGCAATTATATTTTCCAAACTAAAAAAAAAGAAACATGAACATATGTGTTTTTTGTTTACTAAAAAAATGCTTAGTAAAACACAAAATTAAACTCCAGCTAAAACATTATACCTATATGTATTATAAATATATTTTTATTTGTAGTTAAACATAATTGATGATGGAACATATACTTTTTATTGCACGATGCACATACGTCCAAATGTTCCATCATCATCGACTTTTATGTGTTTTTTCCCTGTTTTTGAGTTATTTATTTTTGTTGTTGATATTGTAAAAAAAAAAAAAACAATAAAAAACACCCACTATTAAAAATTCTATACTGAATGTTAGACAGCACCTGTTTTTATTGAATTTTTTATATACCTATATTATTCATCGAGTCCCAGTAATTATAATTAAATTGTATTAATCAATTTTTTTTTGTTTTTCAATTCAAAATTAATATGTATGTATTAATAAAAACAAAAAAGCTTTCACTCTATTAGTGATGATTGTTCTATGTACCTATTATTTTTTTTAAATCTTCTATTTGTAATTGGGTTACGTTTTAGTTTGTGGTACGAATTATTGTAGTATATTCATCTCTAGAAACAATTTAAGTACATAATCCAAAAAAAAAAACACACACAGATCAAACTGTAAAATACCAACTAACAAAAAGGGTAATTTTTGGGTCATTTTCATTAGACCCAAAAAAAATTTCTTAAAAATAAAAATTCTTTAAAATTAAAAATTCTTTAAAAATAAATATTATTGTTGGCTCATGGCGATGTGATGCTATAACATTGAAATTATAAACTTTATTGTCTTGTTTCCAGATGAACTGTATATTTTTACTTCTCAGAAAATTTGCTTTCTGAAGTTTTATAATTTAATGCATTTGATCTTTTCAAACACTATTTCATTTCTTCTTTTTTTTTTAAATAAAATGAAGGAAATTGTTTTGAACAAATAAATGTCTTGACTATTTGACAGGGAAGTTAAGCCACAACCACGCGCGCCGCCGCTTTCGTGTTGTAGAATTAGTCCGTCCCTATCGCTCCAATGTCTGTCATATCCGTAGAACCATTCATATTTGTATCGTGTTATGTGAACTATTACGATACTTCACATGAGTGCAGCATTCTTCCGGCTTTGATAAAGTACTCGTAGAAACATGTCAAACATTTTATACAAGATTGCAGAAATTTATAAGAGACGGCTTAAATATTCGAGTGAATTAATGGTATGGATACCAAGCATTCATTGGTATGTTTAGTCTTATAGGGAGTCCTTAAGTTCAATTTATAGATCATTATTTATAACCCTTGAAGACATTTAGGTGACATGTTGTTTGGTTTATTATTAAAAGTCCATGCCATTTATTCCTCATTTAACTCAAATATTTTTTTAAAGTTTAAGTCGGCGAACCACACAAATGGTGCCATAGGTTTATCTATTATTATAATATTCAAACTGATATTGCGAATTTGTTTTTTTAGCACATGTATGCTTCTGCCAAAAGGGTCGTGTGTCATCATCACAATTATCTGTTAGCTCCAAAAGATTCTTACAGATGGTGATATCTGTTGACTGGATTGAGACATGAATTGAATCAGACAGAGTATTTTCCCGGATATACAGACACAGAGTAATTACTTGAATCATAAATGGCTCAGTGATCGGGCTATTTTGGCAGCTAAAAATGTTGATGTTTTTGAAGTTAACTTCCAGATACAACAGTTGTTACCATCGATACTGTTGTTGATGAAAATGAAAGTGTAAATTTTCCAATTGAATTTAATTCAATGCCACCACGAAAAGTATATTCAAATGAACCGTGAATATATAGCATCAATTTTAACAAAGTACCTACTGAACAAGGAAATCAACTATTGAATTTTATTTTTTCCTCGTCAGCTCCATATCAAGTCTGTTTACAATTATTTTCAATTGATAAACAAACTAACATAATAATATTAACTCTTTTTTTTAAATTTCAACTCTTAATCACAATAATGTTTTTGTAATTTTTTTCGACCTTGATCTCATTCACACAAAAATTTAAAATTTATAGAGAGCTTGTAAACAAATTGCTAAAAAATAATATTTGAATTGCAAATTAAATTTTTTATGGGTTTAAAAAAAAAAGAAGAAAAAGAATTTATTCACTAAATATGTATATGATGTGCATGTAGGTACAATTTATTAGATAGATCTCACGTGCGTGATAGGATGCCTCTTCATCTTCACACAAAAAAAAAATAATGTAGGTTTTATTAACTTCCAAGTTTATTTAATTGATTAGAGAATTGCATTGTTTATTTTGATATGATGGCCACTTAGAGATACACTCAACATTGCTTGATTAGGATTTTCAACTCAAGTATAAATATTTGGTGTTTTTTTTTTTACAAAAATATATTTAAAAAATTATGTATTCTTTAATTATAGAAAAACGGCTATACGATTTTTGAAATTTTTTTTTCAATTATTTTTATTTTTATGAAACTTTTAATTTTATTTCGTGCAGTTTATTTTTTTTTTAATGTATTTGTATTAATAATTATAATAATAAATTATCTTAAGAATTCTTCTAGAAAAGAAAAATTACCCTACATTTATCTTTAATGGCTTGTGGTCCCATTTAAATAATGAAGAGTGTAATCTTATGCGAGGTTTGCGTCATGAGAGTTTATGTTTATCTTCATCAATTAGAATTTAAACAAATTGAAACAAGTTTCAAATATGAAACTTTTAATTTTATTTCGTGCAGTTTATTTTTTTTTTAATGTATTTGTATTAATAATTATAATAATAAATTATCTTAAGAATTCTTCTAGAAAAGAAAAATTACCCTACATTTATCTTTAATGGCTTGTGGTCCCATTTAAATAATGAAGAGTGTAATCTTATGCGAGGTTTGCGTCATGAGAGTTTATGTTTATCTTCATCAATTAGAATTTAAACAAATTGTAAATATGTACTCCTCAATTCAATCACGTTTATTTACTGAAATCTTTGTTTGGACTTTAGTTGGACCATAAATTTAGAATCAATCACGTGTGAATATGGATTTAGTTCTTGAGGTAAATTAATCGACGAAAATACATTTCCATTGGACAAGAGTTGCCTTTTAAGACATTTACGTTTTTTTTTGTTTGCAGATTTACAAATAAATTTACATGTTTCGTTGAATTTTTTTTACTACCCCGATAAATGTTAACAACAAGTTATCTCAAGAAAACAAAATTATATATTTTAAATTGGTTTTATACAAAAATCTGTCGAGTTTTCTAAATGATCATACTTGTATAATTGTATGCGTTTGTACTTTTATTTATTTTTATCTACCAAACTTCATGTATGAAATAAATATTGACCTATGAACATTTAATTACAGAAGATCCACCAACGTCCCCTGTGGTTGTAATAAGAGGTTGCTTTCGTGCTTTCATTTAACAAAGGAGGGCAATTATTATAATTGTTGTCATAACATTATTGACATGTAAACAACACGTCTATTCACCCAAATTCGGGTCAACAATAAAATTGAGATCGTATGAATTATTTTAAGGTCGAGTTGGTTGTTTTTTTTTTTTTTGTTTTCTTTGTAATAGTGATGCAATACTTGATAAGTCGTCTCATTACCCGTTATGAGGATCCATTGCAAAGATGTAACATGTCTGCTTTCAAAAAACATAAAAATACAACTGTCTCTCATAGTAATTCTAACCCTTATTTATAATCAATTTTAATTGATTATATTTTTATTGAATTTTGAAAGCTTTTTGATAAGAACCAAAAACTGGTGTTACTTTTTGTTATCAATCTTAATAAAAGTTTATTAGAATGTTGACCTAAAAGCTAATTTCAATGATAGATGAGCAAGTTCATTCTTTTTTTTTTTGCCATAATTAACAAAATGACAAATTAAGAGTGTTTAGAGAAAAATTCCGATTTTATAAATAAGATTCTGAAGCATCAGATCAAAACGAAAAATTAAGAAATTGCTATTTTGCAATGCGAACGCAGCATTTTTGGCAAACAGTTTTTTAATTGGATGTAATTTTGTATTTTTGTAAAAAAAAACGGTAAAATCAAATTTTTAACTATGTACCTAATAAAAATTTTAAAAAGAAAAAAGTTCTTGTACATTTTGAAAAAAAAAAACGCATTTCTGACAGTCATTTTATACCTAACGGTATTTTGTCTGACAATGATATTAATTTTTTTATTTCAAAAAGACAAAATTCATGTAAATTTGGAAGTTAACATCAGTTACTTTTATAAAACTTTTTTTTTAGTACAATGATAAGCCTACAAGTGACCAATTAGTAAAAATATAATGTCGTCGGATTTATGATAAAACTGAAAAAACCGGTCTTACAAAATGATATGCTAACTTGGAAAAGTATTCTAGAAAAAAACAAGAATTTCAGTAGAGAAAAATGCTAAAATAATTTATAAAAAAGTTTGAGCTCAAAACTGAAGTTGCCATCTTATTTCATCATAAAAATGCGAATTAAATAATTCATACTTGAAAACAAAACTTCATAAAAAACTACTTTCCGTTTTCAATATATTAAGTAAGTTTTCAAAAAATTATAAATTATAAAAATTTATATCGTAATTCGTTCATGAGAAAATCGAAAACCAAAAATTCGTTTCTATGGCAGAGCGGTTAATAAAGTTAATATTTTTTTAAAAATGATTTTATCCCAGATAATTTTAATTACTTACAAAACCAAGCTAGAAAAATGTATCATAATCGTTAGAACCGTTTTGGAGATACATAAAGAAGAATATCGCTTCAGTAATTAATGTTGTAGGTCGAATAGAGGGACCCACTTTTTTGGCGTTCTCATCTTAATGTTAGGTCTGATCTCGAGTTCGATTGTTTTCACGATTTGTTTTTCACTCCGGAAATAACAATAGCATTTTGTCAATAACTACTTTCAATTCAATGTTGGGTTTGATCTATCAGTAGGATCTTGCTACTGATGCGAAAGATTTTTTTTTCTGAAGTCGCCAACAAGACAGAAGAAAAAGTGTATGAAAAACACAGTAGTTGGAGATTTCTCCAAATAATGTGCTGCATAAGTCTTCTCAGGTAGTTTCTAGCTTTCAGTTTTTATCGTAAGAAAAGCACGATTTGAAGAGATTTTTTCATATTTCACGTTTTGTAAAGATTCCGAGAGACCATCTTTAATAAGTCAATCATCTTTGAATCGAACTTTTATGTTTCTAATAGAGCTCTTGATACCCGGGTACCCGGTACACTGACGGATACCCGGCTATTCCGGGTATTACCAGGGTACCCGACACATTGCCGGGTACCCGGGATTTTGTATAATTGGTCCCAATGAACCATCATAACTCAAATGGGAGATAAAAAAAATAACAATAACAACAGGGTGCTTCTTAAAGTACAGGTAGAAATAAAAAAGTCGTTTTCACAAAATTATTTTCTATTAGGGTGGTGCAAATTTTTTTTGTCGTTTTCAAAAAAATATTTTGTATTAGGGTTGTTGAAAATTCAATTTTTTGACGCTTGCTCAGTAAAAAATGTACTGTAACTCTTAAACAAAAGCAGTTATCAAAAAAAGTTATTTAACATTTTTTGTAGATAATTTATTGTTTTAAAAGTTTTCTTTTAGAATCAAAACTACGCGAGTTATATGGGAAAATCAAAATTTTCATAAAAAACAAGATGGCGGCCAAAAAAAACGTGTCACATATGTGAAAAATGTGTGTTTTCAGCTTGTGTAATGTTACACTTTGAATTTATATTGAAAACGAAAAAAAAAAAATTTTCACCACCCTAATACAAAATATTTTTTTGAAAACGACAAATAAAAATTTTGCACCACCCTAATAGAAAATAATTTTGTGAAAACGACTTTTTTATTTCTACCTGTACTTTAAGAAGCATCATTTTGTTATTGTTATCTTTTCATCTACCATTTGAGTTATGATGGTTCATTGGGACCAATTATACAAATTCCCGGGTACCCGACACCTGTTTACCCAATCATGTTTCGGGTACCCGACACCTTGCAGGTACCCGGGTAGTACCCGAAAATTTGGTTACCCGGGTACCCGTTCAGTGTACCAGGTACCCGGTCGATATCAATAGCTCTAGTTTCTAAGGAAATTACTTATCATAATTCAAACCTCCCTTATGCGGAAATACAAGGTTTTCATGAAAATTATCAATTCATCAAAATTCAGCATATCTAATACAAAATGTTTATTTTACCTTAAAAACAATTAATAAAATTAACTTTAATAACAGTTCATAATAACTTGGCGATTATGTAATCCATCATTTAGTCCAAAGTTATAAATAGTTCTTTTTTTAAATTCTTTGAAATAAATGTTTCCGGTATTAACCAATTATATAAACATATAATTAAGAAATGCACATAACACTGCCAAGATTAAACTGGTTCTTTCAAACATATACTCAGTTAATATGCATTAATTAAAATATACTTGGTTCTGAAGTTCCAATTTATGGCATTCCAGTTGAAGACTTTCCAAACGAGGATAAGGTGTGGGGGCACGTCGTCTATTTACATAGGTAAACATTTTAAATTAATTTAAATATATGTATTATATTAATTATATTATATTATATATTCTTTTTTTACCTGGACCTGATTTGGTGATGAGTTAAAATAGATCTTAGACAAATGCAAATTATTTTAAATGATATTCGGTAGAAATGATTGTAGATTCTTCTTCTTTAAACTTCAGCTGTTCTATAAATAGAAATACAATACATGTACACACTTGGTTTGACAAGAAAAAAATATAAGTACATAATAAAACTTGAGTAAAAAATCAAAGATGATTCATAAATCACAGTGAATCTGGTAGGTAAATAGTTTTCGAAAATAATATTCTAGAACATTTTAAAAATAAATTAAAAACATCAGTGTTCTTTGAATGGCACAGACTCTACTTAGTATTTCAATTCTGTTTGCCTGCTGTCGAAGAACCTCTTTTGGAACAAAAGTGTAAACAAGCTTAAACAATATGTGGAGTTAATGTGAAAATTATCCGACATTAGCTTAATTTACAATTAATTCAAAATTATGATATTTGTACTAATAGGAATGCATATTTCTATATAATATTATGGATTTGATATTTTAGAAATGGTTATATTATACCGATTTTGAGATACGTTTTATGCATTTTAATTGTTAATTGTTTGCGCGAATCAAGCCTTTTAATTAAATCGAATTGTGTGAGAGAGAGAGTTTCCTGACCATGTGATTATATGATTGCGGTAGTGTTCTTTTGATTTTAGACGAAAGTACTTGTAGCAATTCAGAGGATTATTTTTTCGTTATTGTGATCAAGTTATTAATTATTTATGAATTAAATTCAGTTTACTACATTTATAATAAAAGTTAAATAAAATGCAACGAAAAAAGGTAAAATTATTATAGGTGCACTGAAAGAGTGTTTTTTTTTTTTTTTTTTTTTTTTTTTTTTTTTTTTTAATCTCAGTAAAAACACTAAACATAAGTTTGAAAACCAAATCGTGCTCTTATTTTTTTTTATTTGTTTGGACTCGTAATATTAATCACATCAATGATAAAGAACCCGAAAAAATGGGTCCGCGTAACTCCTAAACTACTGAAGCGATTTTCTTCATACTTGGAACTTTAATTATTTTTGATAATTTCAAAAATAACTACACCTGTCATAAAACCATTATGTCTAATTTATCTCGAAAATGGCTCTAACGGTTTTGATAACATTTTGTGGGGTTTTTTTTTACAGAAATTAACATTACTTGGTTTAAAAATAATTTTAATTTTTTGTTTTCATTTTTCCTCATAAACGATTTGAAAGATTCCGATAAAAATTTTAGTGAAAGAGGTCCCAACTAATAATTGAGCGAGCTAAAATTTAAATATTTGTTAGATTTTTGAAATAAAAATAATTTTTTTTAACTACTTTAATATGAATATTTTTTTGACACTTTACTTTCAAGTGTACATTATTAAATACCTACTAAAAAAATACATTTTTTTGTGTTTTAATTTTTAAGAAATTTTAAACTATAAAAAAATTTAAAAACAAAATATTATCAAAAGTTCGTATTTTTTAGATACCTACTTACTTCGTTTTTGGATTATTTGAACAATTCAAATAAAGAGTTTTGTGGTTTTACAATTTTTTTTTTCATAATTTAATTTTTTCTTTCTATAGCTTAATTTTTAATTACAGACTAGCTTGCTCTGAAAACTCTGTTTACGCTAAGAACTCTAGTCAGTTGTTTTGTCAAGCCAAAATAATGAATATTCGAAATCCTAAATTACTGCTGTCTTATAAACATGTAGGTTTCTTGCTTTAATTACTTCAAAATAAGGTTTCAAATTTCTTAAAAAAAAAAAAAACAATAAAAAATCGAAGCTAAACCTTCAAGCTTTATGTTATCATATCGTGGAGAAACTGATGCTGAATGTCAATGAAATATCTAGGCATGTATCTATTTATCTCCTATACCAATAACACCTAGATGCAGATTGTACGACTTAGTATAATAGATTGGAAATTTGAACATGTAAATAAAATGCATTTTTCTTGACTGAAGTTAATGCACTGAACACCTAAATAATTCTTCGCTATTTTGACAAAGGCTTTAGTTGTTTTCCTTTATGCCAAAATTAGTACATCGCTTGCTTTGAAAATGACAATAAAAGTATTTACATACAGTGCCGGTAAAAATAATAGCACTACTGGTACAAGTTTCATTTTTGCTTCTGCAATTGAGTGAATAGAAAAATATTTAAAGCAACTATACTGTTAATTGTTATTGCTTAAACTGTCATCTCTCTGTATTGTGTATCTCTGGCACTAAAAAGGTAACGGTTTTTTGTCACTACATAAGTAGTTAAGCACGGAGGTTCGAGCATAATGGTGTGGGCTTGTTTTTCCTACTATGGAGTTGGGCCCATATATTGGATTAAACCCATCATGGATCAACACGTTTATTTAATATAGTCGAAAACATTATACTCCCTTATGCAGAGGAAGAGATGCCGCTTTTATGGTCTTCCAACAGGACAATGACTCCAAGCACACTAGTAAGAAGGCAAAAAAATGGTTAGCAGATCATGAAGTTAATGTGATGGAGTGGCCAGCGCAATCGCCTGACCTAAATCCCATCGAAAATCTTTAAGCAGATGTTAAGATAGGAGTCTCTGACGCTAGGCCGTTAAGTAACCAAGCACTCTGGTCTGCCGTGAAGGTCGCCTGGGAGAATATTTCGATTGAAAGGTGCCAACATTTGGTAAATTCGATGAACAGACGTTGTAAAGCTGTAAAAGCCAACAAAGGCTATACAGCAAAATACTGATTTTGGTGGGTTAGGTACTTCTTAAAAATAAAATGATAAAAACAAATTGTATTCTTACGATGTTTTAGTTTTAAGTTGCATGATAAAGCAATGGTGCTATTTTTTTTACCGCCTATTAATAAGAGTTTTTGGAGAAAATTTAAGTTATTTTAAAAAATTGATGAATAAAAGTTGCAATTTTTTTTTAAATGTGTTCTTTTGATTAAATTTAGTCTTTTTGCATATCTAAAATTTCCCTCAAAATATTGACATAAACTTTATTTTTAAATGAAATTGGGTTCTCGTACTGGTGCTATTTTTTTTACCGCAGCTGTATGTCATTTCCTATCCAAATTCTAAACGCCAATCATTAGAATCATTAGAAACTATTTAATTCGTTAAAATATTCATTGTGGTCTTTAATATCATTAAGTAAAATATTTATTGTTACCTTTAATATCATTGAGTAACTTCTAAAACTCTACAATTTTTTTTGTAAATGAAAACGCCATTAAAAAATTAAACCTCAGCCTTCAAACTTTTAAAATCTCTGGTGTGTCATCTCAATGAGAACATCTTTCAAGTCCTTAAAAATAACTTACCCTACCTTTTTTTAATATCCCCTTCATATTTTTGACCACCGAAATATAATTAAAATGATAATATAAATGTTTTAAGTTTAAGCATAAGGTTTATAATAGTTTTTTTTTAATGCTCATAGCTTTATACAGATTAACGAGTAGTAAATACATTAATTGGGGTCGCTTTTGATACATATATATTTTCTTTATAATCCGAATTTAGTATGATCTTTAGCCTCTTAAATCAGTTCTATAAAAATAAAAAAATTAAAATAAAAAAAAACTTTCAACCATCATCTGTGATGTCATTGAAAGTTCGGCTACTAGGCTATTTGCAATAAAACCCATTATTATTATCTACAGATTTCTACGCTATTCTATTTTACAATGAATGCTCAAAAAAATTCCACTCAAGTTAATTATTGATAACAACTTTCCCTAGGGGACATCTTCTTGTTTAATGAATATTAAATTTTCCTTTCAATCTATTTAAAGTCATAAAAATGTGTGTGGAATTCGGATTATCTAAAATACATCTATTACTCTTTTGGTTGCAATAGGTTTGATTTTATTTTTGTATACCTGAAATGCCGAAATGCGTTTGTATACGATGCACCTGGTATTTTTCCACTGTCTAATTAAACCCTTGAGTTTCAGTGTGTATTGATAATGGAAAATTTTGAAAAAAAAAATTCAAACTGGTAATGTTTTGTTTAAATTGTAGATTTCTTTCTTCTCCTTGCTCAATTTTTGAATTCCTTATTCTAAACCATATTTGGTGACCCTAAATAAATTGTGATTTGAATTCGAGTTCAGGACTCAGTGGAGATCGGGAACATAGAAAAAATTGATTTTTTTAATTAAATATTATTAGTAAATTTTAGGATTACCTGTATGATAAGTTAAACAAAAATCTTGGATCCATTAAGAAGAAATTTATCTATTTTCTAATCAAACGTAAAACCGCGATATCTGTTATGCGATTTTGGGCAGTTCAAACAAATTTTAGCAACTAAAGTGTTTTAATGGGAGCAATAAGTTGTAGACACTTTTGAACCATTTTGAACTAAAATGCACCACCTATATACAGTAGACGCGCATACATAAATACAAACGATATGCTTTATTTTGTTTACTAATGCTGATTTATATACATATACATACATATACCCAAAAAATCGAATTTAGTATGATATTTTTTTTTAGAGAAAATAAATATGGAATGAAGATTACTAAGGGAACCCAAACTTTCTGTCTTATCATATTTTGCTTTATCCCATGACCCTGATTTGACTCTCATGTTGAAACTTCGTCAAAACCACCCTGTGCTAAAAATATCACAAAACCTTCAAATTATTTTTAAAATTTATATTCAATCGAATTCATGAATATTGTATTATCTTGAATTGTGAGCATGTTATATGTATATGCAAAGGCAGGTATTTAACCTTTTCCGAATAAAAACAGCTGATTTTTGTTTGCCTTATGTTGTGAATTGTTTTTTTTTTTTAATGTATGGCAAACATTTCCGTAGATACTAGGTTTTTTAAGTTGCTAATAGTATTTCTATGACTGAGTACTCTATTTATGATGCCAAATGAGATATTTTAACGCGTCTTACAAGTGTGTGACTTAATATTTATTCATTGATATAATATTTTTGTGTAGTCGTTAGTCCTTGAACATTGCAATTGAAATTTGAATATTATGTACATGTGTAATTTTGACAATATATTTTTTTAATTAAAAACTATAGTAAATAAAACGTCTCTTTTGTCTTAAAATAGAATACTAGTTACTTTAAAGATACAAAAAGACTCCTTGATGATTTAAAAATAAACAAATTGTCTAATTGAATCCAAAAAAATATCTAATTAAAAAATATATATTTATATATTTCTCAAATTCGTAATTAGTTCGATTAATCAACTTATTGGTCTACGTGAGAAAGTTAATAATAATTCTTTAAATCATCATTAACCTAAATATACACAAATATATAATTGATACAAAAATTTGCTACTCAAATACAGATTTTCTTTAAATTTATATACTGCGAAATCTCTGAAAAAATGCGGTCTTCAATAATAAAACGGAATTTAAAAACAAAAAAACATTGTTTTTATACTACAACACAAAAGTAAAGTAAATAATTTGTTTTCCAAACTACGCACTTGTAAAATAGGCATATAAAAAAGAAAAGTAAAAAAAAACTGTATAAAATTACCTGACTTTAAAGTCTATACCTATTACTTACTTACATATGTATGTACATAATGTTAAGTACAAATGTACATCACATACCGACATTATAATATGAGTCTATTGCATTTTAAAATTTAAAAACAATAACCCCACCCTTGTTTTTGTGTACATTCTTTTTACATTTTAAATATAAACTCTCCTCATATACATATTGCCAAGCAAAAAAAAAACTCGTAAATTCCTATACGTCGTGTGAAGTTGATTGGTAAATGATTTAAATTAAAGTTGATCTACTTGCGATCTAATTGTCGTTCAATTGAAATTGAAAAAAACCAAAGCCAAAAATGAGAAAACAATACATATATTTCTTTTTTATATTTTTTTCTCTTCATCCATATAATGTTCCCTATATCATGCTTAATTTCAAGCAAAACAGAAAAGAACAATCAGATTCGTTTGATTAGATACAATCATATATTATACAATTGGTGGTAGTGCCTTAAAGTTGTTGTTGTTGTTCACAAAAAAAGCAATGCAATTGACGGAAGAATGGTTAAGTCTAATAAACTGACATTCTATGTACAAAATAGTACAATAAAAAAAATAATGAAATTATATTTTTTGTTTACATTAAAATGCTTCTAAAAAAAGGTTTTGGCTTTAAAATATTCAAAGTAAGTAACATTTATTAACACTACTAAAATTAAGCTAAAATGTTGAAAGAAATCAGTTTGAACAGTTTTTTTTAAATATGTATTGAATATAATTTTTTTTTTTCAAAAAGATAACTAGCGAATAGATTTATGACTTTAAAAAAAATCTATGGCTTGACATTGTGAGTTTATTTGTTGTTATTTTATAAACTTGTTTTTTATTATAATTCAATTATTTCACATGCGATATAGTACAAGAACTTACTAGACCAAATAAACTTAGCTAACTGCATTCCTGGTTTGAAGAAGAAAAACAAGTTTTGATTTCCAGATGGTAATAAAAACCAGGATCAATTTTTGCGAATAAAGAAGTCAGTGAATCAAAAATTTTATTATTTTAGGAATCATGAAGAATTCCTATTCTTAATTTAGTTCTAAAATTACTAAATTAATTTTTGTTTAAGAAATTTTGAAATAAATTATTTATTTCTTATAATTTAATATTTATTTCTATAAACAAATTGAAATATGAATGATCGTAAACATGTTCAACGTTTGTAATTTTGATTTTCAGCAAAATAACATTCCATTCAAGCTGAATTCACTCACATCCGGGCTTCTCTCTTCTTGATTGACTGTAAGAACCCACCCCAATATTTTTTATTCTTACATAGTTTTAATTTTTTTTTTCATAACATAATTTTATAAAAAAAAACGTGACAGGTTTTCTGTTGAACTTTTTTTTATCAAAACTAAGATTTCTTACACTCAACGATTCAATCCAAATTTTCGCATCCTTTTTTTTATTAAAAATAAAATATATATAAAGAGAAATCCTGTTTTGATCAAAATAATGATCAATGATTTCTGGATTTCGAATTTTTTCTTTTCCAAACTACAGTTTCAATTTAAAAGAAATTAACAAATAACATTTAAGAACTAAAGAAAAATGTACTTTATTTTGTTTATTTTGTGTGTATAAAACCAAACAAACCGCACTGTATAATACAAAAGAGGCACATCTAACTCGAAGCTATATGAGACTGAGACATCCTCAAAAGCAAACTTGTTCCAACCACACCGATCAATTGGTGAATTTGTGCTCTGTGTTGATCATCATCGCATTTTAGTTGTCTTTTTTCTTCTTTTTCTGCTGCCGTCGTTGTTGTTGTTGTATTTTTTTCTTGTTGAAGATAATATTATAGCGTGCTGTGAGGAGATTCCATACTCTTCGTCAGTGTTCGTGGTTGTTTGTTTAATTTTTAGAGGGCTTCACTGTTCAAGTATACTGTTTCACGTCACACAACTCAAAACACTGCTGGCCGCAGTAGACGGATAATGAATACCTGCTTCGCGCGCTCCATCTTTCTTTGAAAAATATATCTATTTACAAAACAAACAAATCTATTTATTATTTTAAACAAAAAAAGAACTAAAATTGTGAATGTCAAATTTTTCCAAATACCTATAATAATTAAATTTTTAATACGCGCTTGAAAAATATATTTGTTTATTTCTAGAAAGAAATACCTATGAATTGAATAAAAATAGTTTGGCGTTGTTTTTGATTTAAGTGAAATTGGAAATTGTGTAATTTTTTTTTTCTAAGCAAAGTGCAATATAATATTCATTTGAAAAAGTTTATTAAATTAATATAGATTTTAGCGACTTAAGTGTTTAGTGTAAATTATTTTACCAAAGAAATAAAATAAATATAAAAAAAAACCAACAAAAAAAATATCAATCACAATGGAGCAATCATCAACAAATAGCACATCAACAACAATGACAACCACAGCTTCTACTCCAAAAATGGGTGGCAAAAATATCAAATTTTCAAAACTGGCAAAATTTATTAAAAAGAAGGTAAATTTAATCGATGCATCGTTTTGAATCGCAAATTCGAGAAAGTGTACCTACGTATAATAAATTATAACGATTCTTTTAATATTTGTAGGAAGTCGAAAATAATTTTACTTTAGAGAAATTATGTATTAGAAAGTAGTTTCGTTGATTCACATATAAATTACAAGTCCGGACTTATGTACATTAGTGTAGTAAATTAGATAAACAAAGAATTAAAGCAGGAGTTTTTTTATTTTTGAATTATAGAAAAACTACATAAAATGTGTTAGATAATAATATTATACAATTTTTTTTATTAAAATACTCGTTCAATTATTTTTTACTAAATACATCAAGAGAAAAAAAAATATTTTTTCAGATTCTCAAAGAGAAATTGAATTGAAATACCTAGATTATAAATATAACATCAGCATAGTACATGATTAAATTAGTGTCGTAATTTATTTTTATTCTGTTCTTTGTGCAATGTGTACAAAAAGAATGCCTTTTTTAAGGATTACAATTTTTCAAAAATTAAAATCATAAAAAATAAACAAACTAACAATAATGCTGAATTCATTTATATATGTTCCATCTTAATGAAAAATTTTGTAAATAAGTCATTCCATTTCCGTTAAATAAGCCTTTAAAGAAGAGAATATTGTAGTTTTGAAATCCTTGTCAAAGAGTCTTTCATCTATCTATTATCTATGTGTTCCTTATAAATTAAAAAAAAAATGGTCGCTTAAAACTAAAAAAAACTGTTGTTACAGTGGTTTCCACAATTACCTTCTGAAAAAAAAAAACATCTGGAATTTAATAAATTTAAAATACAAGAAGCACAAGCAAAATTATAATGTAATTTACAAGTGCTATAGAAAACTTTAACACTCAAGGAAAAATGTTTACAGCAATATTTCAAATCAAATGGAATTTTGTAAAGATCTTGTTCAAATGCTTTGTCACATAAGATTACCATATATTTTTATATAAATTTTCAATAGATGGTATGGTAACAATAATGCTAAGTAAATAAATAAAGGTGGTCAAAATTGAAAAATATATTCCGATAGCCGTAAAAACAGACATATTTTTGTTGTGCTTACTCTTTTCTCGACAAAAAAACCACCAAACAAAATAGAGAAACAAAATGATTTATTGTTTTACAAAAACAGTAAAACAGTAAATAGTAAAACAGTGGAATATCTTTTATCAAAGTGTAAACCAACCTGGAGTGTCTTTTCTCACGCAAACCCAAAACTTTCAATAGTTTTATTAAAAAAATGGAGTTTGACATATGCTTAAATTTTTTTCACCACACTAGGCTATAGCTAATCCGACGCTGGTACATATTACAACATTTTATAATCCACAAATTTATATAAAAAAAAAATAATTTAAAATTTATAAAATTGACTCGTAACACTATGTGTGATGCATTTTTGATTAATCTTGTTTATCTATTCGTTCGTCTTTTGACAGCGTGATTAACATAGATAAACAATATCGCACTATGAATAGTAAATCAATTTAATTCTTCACATCCACCTTGTTTTTTTTTTAAGTGGAAATAAAATAAAAAAAACAAAAATTAAAAACTGCAGTCAATGTCATTGTTGTTATAATGCAATTTTGCGTTAAGGTTTTTATTTTGAATAAAAATGTGCATTAAATTTCGTAAAATAAAAATTGTGCGTTCACAGTATACAAATCATTGTACACTTTATAGTGTTGCAATGCGGTTTGTTTACTGTAGGCTGTAGGTACCTTCATAGCGGTTTATATTTATGAAATATATATCCCATTGGTTTTGTTTCATGAATTCGATATGTTAGGTGTTACTATTATGTAATATTTTTTTAAGGTGTTGATTTATTATTGAAATTCAATATCACAAAAAGTTTGTAATAATAAATGATGAAAATGAAAATATGCATATAATTTAGTAAAGTATGAAGAAAAGGAAATACGAGTATGAAAAAACAATTCGCAAGTACCGCCAATCTATCTGATCACATATCAAAAATATATTTTATACGCATGACCATGCTGGTTCGTCTGTGTTATTCCTTACCACATAATATACAAGATGTTCAAAACAGAAAAAACATGAAGAAATTCCTCAGAAAATGTTACTTGCTTACAAAGATCCTCTGAATTATTATTATATGCGTTAGTTTCCCCTTAGAACTCTTCTACTCCTACACGCCATCGTGTACGGTGCCTGGAGATGCATTTCAGCTCTCGGCAACTCTTCCCAGTTGTGCTGATTCCTCTTCGACCGTTCTTCGCCAAGTGCTCCTGGGTCGGCCTGGTCGTCTGCCCGTCCGATTGAAAGGGTTCCGTTGCATCTCTTGACTCGCAACGCACTCGTTACCCTTTCGTAGCGTATTTCCAATCCACTGCCACTTACGTCTTCGTATGATAGGGTCAATGGGTCCCTTCCCTTTTCTCCCATAAAGTTTATCATCTTACGAACATTTGCAGCTTTCTAGTGACCGCAGTTCTGGCTTTCCAAGTGCTGCAACCGTAAAGAGAAGCACGGATTCAACTTTAGAGTTTAACTGTCGTAGCTTGGTCTTTAAGCTCATAGAGTTGTTTCTCCTTATTTTGGACAACATAGCGGAGTTCTGACGTCAGAAGATACAATCCAATAATAATAAGACACTGAAAATTTACAACAATCTCTACTGTTTGTCCAGAAATATCTACTTGAACAGATGAGTAAGTTCCAAGACTGATCCTTTTTTGGTTTTTTTTTCGTGTTAATCTTTAGCCCAATGATTTCAGCTTCACTCTTGATGTCATTTGAACATATGTTAAAAAATGCCGCAGACTCCAATAAGAAAACCCATATGAGTTATTTTCGATCAGAATACGTGCCTAATGACTTGGTAAATCAAGTATATATAGTAGGTTTTTAAAAATAATTTCTCTAATTCCTCATTTAATACTTTTAGTTAGCTTTGTTATGTTGAATCAGGAGTCAGACATTAAATTTTCTATTTATAAATAGCATTGGCTTATTTCACAAAACTATTTTTAAGTTTCACCTTGGCAGGTAATGGGTTTTGTGAAATTTAGGCGAGTAAATAAAAGAATATCTTCTTAATTTTTGAGAAACAATTCAACGCTAATATTTATGGTGTCATGGTTTAAATAAAATAACGTTAGTTTTTTTAGTTGTTGTTTTCTACACATTTTGGTAATTAAGTACATTCGCAAGTGATTAATCTAAAAATAAAACGCTTAATTAAGAAGATAAACAACAAACAATAAAGGTATATCTGAAAGTTCAGGGCAAATGGTTAATATAGTCTTATTTTGTATTTATTTAATTTTAAATGTTTATACGTAATTGATTGGCATGCCAATGGAAATGATTTTGCTTAAAAAATTTATTAGTTTACTTTGGCGTTTCGCCCAAATTTAAAGTAAAGAATAATATGTATATACATTTTATTTCTTTTGATTTGTACAATATGGAAATGGGAACATGATGCGGAGAGGAACAAAAATTGATTAATGTCTCGGACATACCTTGAATGGAGATAAAGTTATTTGGCTTTGGTCCAATCCAAATAGTGGTTCAATAGAGAAGTATCATAAATTCAAGGCATAGATATAAATCTACAAGGCATCAGAGTTTACAATTTTTAATATATTCATTTCTTTCATATATATAGATAATATAGTTAAAAATGTAATTTCAATGGTTTTGGCTTAAATGACATGCATATCAAACATGGTATTACAAAATAGGAACAAATTATAAAATTTTAAATAATGCCTTGTCGTGAGTTTCGGCTAATTTTCCTAAATTGTTGAAAATAACTACCGAGCAAAGTACAGGTGTTTTTTCTCTGAAATATGAAATTCCAAGAATTTGATTACATATTTGTAAATTGTATTGAATTTTTTTATTAAACCACTAAGGATCTTTCAACTTCAAATAAATTATTGGGTGTCCATATCTTCATATTTGATATGTATTTTTAGTATAAAATGTAAGACCTTGAGGCGTAAATTCTATAGATTCTATTTTTTGTATGGATCAGAATTTAATCAATTAATTAGCAAATCTAAAAACTATACACAAAACAAACCTTGCCTTAAATATTCTGACATTCAGATCAAATTTGTGAAATTGGTGAAGAAAAAGAAACAACAATTTAGCAATATTTATTTTTGTCTTACATTTTTTTGTTGTCTTCGAAATGGCGCGTTTCAATTAAAACCATAACGCGTTTTGCAAGACAGCAGATAAAAAATAAAAATATCAGATCATTTTATCAATTGATATAACAGCTGGAAAAAAAAATTTCAAACAACGCCTTGTTTACTATGGCAGAAATGTTGTTATTTGTAAATGGGAAACAAAAAACAATTTTATAGACATCCTTGCTCTTAATTCACCTGTTCACTCAAATAAATTTTTTAACACGCTTAAAATAAAAGCAAACATAAGAATGACTAAAGCAATATCGTTTTTTTTTTTTTTGTATTACGTCTATAGTTTCAGCTTTACGTTTTATACCACGTTTATTTAATTTTTTTTGTCCAAATTTACATATACATACATACATATAAAATATTACTAAAACAAACGACCTTCCAATCTGCGTTTATTATTTATTCAATGAAACGTCAATACATCAGGTAAAGAAGCGCTTTAAACTTAAAAGGGATGCATTTGAAAATTTTAAGTGATGGAATTTGCACTTGTTGAATGGAATGAATGAACTTAAAATTTAGGTCGCTTAATTTCATATCGCAAGATTTAAATCAACTTTTTTTTCAATTTTTCCATACATATAGTTTTATTACCATTAAACTTTGCCTAAATATTTGCTAAAATTGTAAAAATTGGTAGGTACATATAATTTGCATCCAAGTCGTGGTGAATACAAATTTTTACTTGCGACTATAGGTACTATAGCCTTATAGGGCAAGTTTTGGATTCGTGCAAAAAATCGAACTCGAGATATTAATCAGACCTAACATTTCGATGATAGATAACGCGAAAAAAAGTGAGTCCCGCAATTCTGTCTGTATGTCTTATTGTCTTTACCTCGACCTAAAGCCTAAATTACTGAAGCGATTTTCTTCAAACTTTGGACATAAAGGTTTTGGGGAGATTGCCTAGAGGGGAAATCGAATTTTTTTAGCTCTAAAAATAACGGTATCAGATGGATAGAATAGATTTTCTCGTAAACTATTGAATGGATTTCAATGAAATTTTTTCTAAAGGAGGTCCTATATAATCTTAATAATATTGCATATCAAAATTTTCAAAAAAATATTTTTTGTTTAAAAAAAAAAAATGAAATTTTTTTTGAAAACTAATAAATATTTTTTTTTTAATTTGGTTTTAAGTGAATGTTATCAAATATCTACTAAAAATGTGAATACCAACTTTTTTTATAAAAAATACTAAAAACATTGTATATATAAAAAAATATTTTTTGAAAGAACAGCTCTAACGATTATTGAAATTTTTTTCTTCAAAAATTTGTATTTTTATGATGCATAAGATGGCATCTTCAATTCTAAGATTAAACTTCTTTTTGGCTTATTTTATCAATTCACATTAGAGCTCTTGATTTAGACCGGGTACCCGGTACAATGACCGGGTACCCGGGTACCCGGGTAACTAAATTTCCGGGTACCCGCACGTGTCGGGTACCCGGGTACCCGAAACATAATCGGGTACCCGGGTACCCGAGACATTGCCGGGTACCCGTCAGGTGTCGGGTACCCGGGAATTTGTGTTATTGGTCCCAATGAACCATCATAACTCAGATGGGAGATGAAAAAATAACAATAACAACAGGGTGCTTCTTAAAGTACAGGTAGAAATAAAAAAAGTCATTTTCACAAAATTATTTTCTATTAGGGTGGTGCAAAAAAATTTTTTTTGTCGTTTTCAAAAAAATATTTTGTATAGGGTGGTGCAAAAATTTTTATGTCGTTTTCAAAAAAAAAAAATATTAGAGTGGTGCAAAAAAATTTTTTTTTTCGTTTTCAATATAAATTCAAAGTGTAACTTTACACAAGCTAAAAAACACATTTTTCACATATGTGACACGTTTTATTTGGCCGCCATCTTGTTTTTTATGAAAATTTAGATTTTCGCACATAACTCGCGTAGAAGAAAAAGTTATAGGCAAAACTTTTAAAACAATAAATTTTCTACAAAAAATGTTAAATAACTTTTTTCGATAACTGCTTTTGTTTAAGAGTTATAGTACATTTTGTTGAAAATTCAATTTTTTGACATTTCCTCAGTACAAAATGTACTGTAACTCTTGAACAAAAGCAGTTATCGAAAAAAGTTATTTTACATTTTTTGTAGAAAATTTATTGTTTTAAAAGTTTTGCCTATAACTTTTTCTTCTAGAATCAAAACTACGCGAGTTATATGTGAAAATCTAAATTTTCATAAAAAACAAGATGGCGGCCAAATAAAACGTGTCACATATGTGAAAAATGTGTTTTTTAGCTTGTGTAAAGTTACACTTTGAATTTATATTGAAAACGAAAAAAAAAATTTTTTTGCACCACCCTAATATTTTTATTTTTTTTGAAAACGACATAAAAATTTTTGCACCACCCTAATACAAAATATTTTTTTGAAAACGACATAAAAATTTTTGCACCACCCTAATACAAAATATTTTTTTGAAAACGACAAAAAAATTTTTTTTGCACCACCCTAATACAAAATATTTTTTTGAAAACGACAAAAAAAAATTTTTGCACCACCCTAATAGAAAATAATTTTATGAAAATGACTTTTTTTATTTCTACCTGTACTTTAAGAAGCACCCTGTTGTTATTGTTATTTTTTCATCTCCCATCTGAGTTATGATGGTTCATTGGGACCAATTACACAAATTCCCGGGTACCCGACACCTGACGGGTACCCGACACGTGCGGGTACCCGGGTACCCGGCGACCCGGGTAATACCCGGAATGTCCGGGTACCCGGGTACCCGGTCAATGTACCGGGTACCCGGGTATCAAGAGCTCTAATTCACATAATGAATTTCAGGGTTTTTTCATATTTTTACTTGTGACCGTAATCGAGAGTAGGTAGTCGGGTAATATTGTATTTTTTTGATTGGACTTTAAAACCAAGATGTTATCGCACATAGGAGCAAGTACGTGCGACCCAGTCGTGCATTTTATTTACTCCGGTTTGTTTCACAGTTCTATAAAAAAAATTAAACGTGAACAAATTTTGTTGTGCAAAAATCGCTCCCATAAGAAATATGTAGGTATGTACATTTATTTTTTTTTCGTTGAGGAACTTAACTAATATAAGTAACAGGCTTTGTACAATAAACGAATGTATAAACATATGGCAAAGTAATAAGGATATATGTATGTATGTATGTATATTTAAAAAAAAACATATGTAGGAGTATGTATATTTATTAAAAAAAAAAATCATCTGAATTTGTTGGTGATGTTGATCATCAATGTATCCAAATTTATAGCATGTTTTAATATCAATTTTACCTACATATTTATTGTACATATGTACATGTTTTGATTCTTAATTAATTTCAATAATTAGTTTAAACTGATAAATACCTAAATATGTAGGTCTAGGTACATACATATACGAGTATGTAAAACCAGTTCAAGATCACTTTGTTTGGGATTTAGTAAATGCTCCAAATATGCGGTCTCGAATTGATGTTGTTTTTTTTTAAGACAATAAACAAGAAAATTCTTGAATTTAATTATCGTTTTGTTAAAAAAAATAAAATAAAAATTATTTCCTCTTCTCGTTTGAAAGTCAAAAAAAAAAAAAATATTATCTGCTGAAACCAGTTTTAATATATTTGTTAAAATGTGCATGTCACAGGATTCAATTTATGTATATAATGTAGATTTGAAATAAATTTTTGATTATAACGTTTTTTTTCTTGTCTTTTAAATTAATGATGCAGCTACCTACCTATATATTTTTTGAGTTCTAGCTCTGACTAGGAACAAGAACATAAAACGCTATTTCGAGATTAAGGTTATATTTTTTTATTTTTATTTAAAAGACCCGTCGAACTAGACGAATCAATTATCAGCAAACATTTATTTTATATGTAGCAGAGCCTACCTTAAATATACATAAAACAAAACTTAAATTAGGTTTTGGGTAATTTTTTTTCTAATTTTGCTATTATTTTGAATCGTGTAGGTAGGTAGGTATTTGTTTGCTGGTGATTCTTTTTTATAGCTATTAATTTGTCTCGGAAGTTATACTTCATAATCATGCCATCTTTTGGGAATTGGGATGTTAAGCAATGATACTGTGTACACACCCCGAAAATTCTCTGAAACTTATTTAATAAGCTATAAGCATAAAGTAAATAGAATCTATAACTAAAGATTGTCTTTCGTTAAGATTATCTTAATATATGCACATATCTAGTACCTACCTATTCTTTAAATTATGGCATTCAATTGGACGCTTAGTCTTTCAATTGCCAACTTGTGTTGTAGGTATGTATCTACTTTCTATAAATATGTAAACAACTTTTTGAATGCAACTTTCTATTTACTCACATTCAAGTGCAATCTATTAGTTTCAGTTGCATAGGTATTTTGTTTTTACTTACCTGCGAACTGTTATTCATTCGATTTGCAACTGCAGATTTATAAATATTATTGCCGAATGATTTTCTTCCATTTTCCCTCAATTCAAAGTTAACTCTTTCTCATTTTATTTATTTATTATTTTCAAACATAGGTACCTATAAAGATTTGTTAAAGTGGTAGGCATGTTATGAGTTCAATATCCACACCCATTTCCCACAACATTCCAAATCATCATCATCTGAAATTCTGAATAAAAACCAAACATAAACTCTCAGCTGATTTCATTTTATTGAAGCATATTTTCCCCACACTAGGCAAATGTTTGTGTGGATGTTTGAGTGGTGAGTTTTTTCCTATAAATATATACACATACCTATAACAATTCCTTCCAATTTAAATCGACGATATATTTGACATTTCCAATTTATCTATTGGTGCTTTTCACAAATATCACCTTACTTGTTTCACCACACCAACCAAATTAACCAAACCCCCTCTTCACAAGCTCGGCATACCCATGGTGAAACCAATAACTCAATAGCAAGAAAAAAAAGCACAGCCATAGTAGTTTTGACAGCAGCAGTACAGGTATTTGTATTTTCTTGGTCGTGCCGAATTCGCCTTCTAATCGAAACGTGTTGAGAGAAGTCGTTTGATATGTTATTCTTATTATATTTTGTGTGAAATCATGATAGATGCTTGCAATAATCTAGTTGAAATAATTTGTGCATTTCATTTTAACTTTTAACAAAAAAAAGTTTCTATAATCTTTTAAAAGTCACAAGACTTCAAGAAAAGTTAATAAAATTCTATCGATTGTGTGTGTATGTGATAAAAAGTGACTTCATTCCAGCTGAGAAAAGATACAATAAAAGCTCATATATACGAAAAATATCATATAAACGATGAAGTGTGCGAGAGAGAAAAAAAAGTGTTAAACACGTTTTAGAGTGGAAGTGCAAAGCTTTTTTGGAAGTAATTCTCCCCACATTGTTTATTTGTTAAAAAAAAACACCGGCTCTGCAAGTAGACTGCTAACATGTACTCACATCGGCTTTCAAAATAAACATAAACAAGCTATTTCATTAGAAAGCTTTAATAATTTCAAATACAATTATTTTGTTTACAAACATTTCATTTCCCAAGCTAAAGTAAAATAATCCAAATAGATATTTGGTTCTTACAGCACCTGTTGTTGTTTACCGTAAAATTAATCAATTAACTTATTCAAACCTCCCACTTCTATACATACGTTTATAAATAGAAATACCTACATACTCCCTAAGTCATAATCGGTTAAAGAACAAATATGTGGTTTTTTATCGCAATGGTTGCGGCTGTCGGTGTTGTTGGCGCTGTCAGTCGAAAATGGGGTCGATGGTTTTATGTACGATACGGTAGATTTATTCTGCCACGATCGGTTATGGCCCCAAAAAGTCGACCAGCCACACCACCATTACTGCATGATGAGAGCAATGATGGTGGTAGTGTTGAATGTCGATTAGATGCAAGCGGTGAAATACTAGAAACGGTGAGTGTTAATTGTTTCTTATCAATATTCGGTATTCGATTATTATTTGAAGATAATAGATAACACTAGTTTACAAAATTTTGGTCACCGATGCTACCTAAAAAAAACAACTTGCTTTTACTAATTTGGGGTCCCTGAAAACGAAAATGACATTAATTTTTTTTTCAAGGAACCGTTTTCGAGATATGCTCAAAAAAAAAAAACATGTAGTACATTGACCCAAAATTTTGTAAACTAGTGTAATTGGTCTTATACCTATGGTCTTGGGTTTCTTTTGCCCTGATAAAAGTGTAGGTACTTCTTTGTGTGCTATGGGTCATTTAATGTTGAACTAATATTTGCGGAGCTGTTTTTTAAAGTTGTTTTTTTATTCTATAATTGATTTCGAGGCGAAGAAATTGCGCATCACAAATGGAAAACAAATTTATTTTAATGAAACAAAATAAGAAAAATGCGTTTAGTGGCGTGTACGCATTATTCTTAAGGGTACCTACCTATACAGTTTTAATTCGTAAATAATAATGTGGTGAATTTTTGTGAACAACAACAACAACTTTAAGGCACTACCACCAATTTTTTTACGAATTAATTTTTTTATTAATTCGTTTATAATTTTTTTTTTTAGTTTTTATTAGTAATGTGGTATGTAAATTTAAGTACCACCTTCTTTTTCAACAATTCTTGATCCACCGAAGAGTTTCGGAAGGGTATCCAAATTATTTAAGAGATCTTACGCTGTGCTTTGAGGACGCGGGGCAAATTTCCTTTTTGAAAATTTACTTAAACGCTTTAATGGACAAAAAAAAAATAAACCTCTATTTTAAAAATTAATTTGCTTTTGAGACTTGTTTTCTTCTTTGTGATGACGTGCCGAACACGACGCACATCTATCAAAATGCCAATGTTTTTCAAACCATGATGATATTGATTATTATTTTCTTAATCATAACCCTGATTTTAAAGATAGAATCATCTATCCTTGACACATTAAATTAAGTATTTCTATTGCTTATTATTCTGATTAGTATGTAGTGGCTAAATATTTCCAAGTTAAATTTGAAAGCTTAATTTCATTGTTATTGTTAACAGAATTATGATATTTGCTTTTTAAAAAAAAAGTACATATTTGCTTTATATGCTTCTTTATATACTATACAATTCTGTATTCTGTGTACGAAAGGGTAAGATTATGATAACCGGGGCGCCGCCGAGAAATGATAACGGATTTTTGTAGAACACGGCAATACAAGCATTTTTTACTACATATGTGAGGGCGGGAGGGGCAATTTAAAAAAAATATGTACGTTGAATGGAAAAAAAATAATTACAAAATAACGGTAATACTTACAACTAAGTTTTATACATTTTTTTAAAGCCAACACTTGTCTATTAGCTTGTTTTTAAATCAAGTCAAAAGTATGCATAGTTTTTGAAAAAATTGTTTTAAACTCAAAATTTGGGCAAACAAAGTTAAAAAAAAAACAGGTTTAAAGTGTGCTTTTTCAAAGCTTTAAGATTATCTACTACTGTTTTTTTTTTTAGAATTTGTTGCTCTTATTTGTTTTTGATCAAAAACTGAAAACTAGATGATTTATGCCTTTTAGTTTTTGAGAAAATTGAAAATAACCACAACTAGTAGGTATTTTAATTTAATAATGTTTTTTTTTTGCTTGAGCGGTCTTATTTTGATAGTAATAATGGTAGGTGTGATTTTGGATGTATGCAACAGTGGGGTGTGTGCTAGTTTGGGTATATGCAACAATGTGGGGGCATTCTGCCCCACTGCAGCCCCCCTGCTTGGGCCCATTATAGGATTTGGGATGGGTGCAAGGTGGGGTGTAGCAAAGTTTCTTTTGCATTTCAATAAGCTGGATTTAAGAAAAATTTAATTAAATTAATTAATCATCTAGTTTTCAGTTTTTTATCAAAAACAATGAATTCTAAAAAAAACAATAGTAGATAATCTTTAAGTTTTGAAAAATTACACTTTTTTTAACTTTTTTTTTCAAAAACTATGCATAGTTTTGACTTGGTTTAAAAACAAGCTAATAGACAAAAGTTTTGGCTTTAAAATAATGTATAAAACTTAGTTGTAAGTATTACCGTTATTTTTTCATTATTTTTTTTTCATTTAACGTAAATATTTTTTTAAAGCAGAAATATTTATAATATTTGACTTTTAACATTCAAATTGTTTTTTCCAGAACACCATTGCCCCTCCCGCCCAAACGGGGGAGATAGTAATTGGTAATTATTTAATTAATAATATTGTCTAATTTAAGAGTTCTTAAGGCATCTGTCAATATATTATGTACGTAATACTTGTCAATAAGTTAGCTGGTTAAAGTCTAATTATTTTCGACAGCTTTTGAATATGGTGACGGTTACCCATTTACCCTAAACTGTGTAAAATAAATACTTAAATCTATTTTTATCTTTTTTATGTATTTAAAATGACGGAAAAGTAGTTTCCTGTTGGTATAAATAGAGATACTCAAAACAACTTTCTCCTTTATGTTCGAGTATCACTAAATTTCTTATCAAACCAAAACTTGTACCTCGACGGGTATGCATTTTTCCATCTGATGTATCATAAAATCTAGATACTAGAATCTCAAACCCGTTTATAAATAATAATGTACACTGTTTAACAATTATTCCTAGCAAATTTTCAAATCGCATGTGGTGTGGTAATCAGATACATATACCTACATACGTTAACGTAAAAATTCTGCTCGCTTATATTTTAACTGTATGTTTGCTGACCCACATAGAATATGTATATAGATGTAGATGTAGGCGCGTAACACGGAAACAAAAGTACCTATATCAAATTTTACCTGACCGGTTCTCCAGTTATAGTACCTACGTATAATTTATTTTAAGGATTTTGATCTCATAAAATACACAAAAATATACCCAACAACCAGACAGAATGAACTATTAAATAAAGTTGGGTACGTTAACCTTTGAAACCGGCTTCTTACCTATGTTTTTTCCCTAAACAGCAAAAAAAACTTAGATATGTTTTATTGGGACTACTGTATGACTTTTGTAAATTTGTTTCTTTTTTGTTTGACTTATTGTAGCTTTACTTCATCCAACATGATAATAAGAATTAACTAGATAGACTGCAAAAATATGTGGGTATTATATACTTTGCACTTGTTTCTCTTCGTCGTCAAAAAAAGCTTGAAAACTGTCGATTAGGTAAGTATGTAAAAAGCACCTTACAAGCAGCTTACAACAATAAAAAATAAAATTGTTTGCGAAAGAAAAAAAAAATTTTTCGTCATAAAGATCTACACTTGTTGATTTTATTTTGGACTAGCTGTACTCGGCGCGCGTTGGTACGCCACCTGGTGGCGAGTGGCATCAATGAGCATATTATACAAATCTTATCCGAGGAAAAATATATAAATTAATATTTTCAACTCGTATTGATTCAAAAAAAATCTTTATTTAAATCTCAATACAAATTTTAAATGAAAATAATTTACTTATTCTTTAATCAAATCGGCAGTGTTACTGGTTGAAGTTGGATATGAACAGCGGTGCTGGTTCTGGGATGTTGTGTCTTATATAGGTTCTGATTGATACCGATATACGTGATATATGGTTGGATACGTGATGCTTTGGTATTCTTCATAAAGAAGTCTCTATTGTTCTTCCTGTTATTGTTTGCGACGAAGAAGTCTTTATCGTTATTCCTGTTATTGTTTGCGACGAAGAAGTCTTTATCATTATTTGTTTATTTAAGACAGTTATACGTATCGTATGCAATATTTGCATGTTGATTACATATGACTTCTCTGAACTGGATTCGGGTAAGTTGATAATCTTAACTCCCCCCTTGGTAAAATATTGAACTCCTGGTCAATGCCGGATGGTTCTTTTGGGACCTTTTCCATTTACGTATGCCATGTCTGCTAGTAGCATTTCGTGTGTGTAAACATTTTTCTTGGTATTTCTATATTTGATATATAGATTGGTGAATGCGTATACTAAAGCGATTAGCCCGATGAGGATGAAAGTATTTCGTATGTAGTGATCTTCATAATCTTGTTGTAGGAGTGATATGACATCATTATTGGTTATTCTTAGAAGTTTGTTGCTGGATTCTACATAATTCTCGATAAGCGTATCTGTCCCCTTATAACCTTTGATAAATTCTTTAATTTCATTAGTAGGATTATAGTATGTTTCGTTATTTATGATAATAGTTTGGTTAAAAAATATTACATTTATACCAGTTATGGTAGTATTTTGTACATTATGCGTACCGGTTAATAATAAGCTTCCTTCTGATATTTTTTCTATTGGAAGGTTTTTTTCTTTAATCATGGTACAATTAGATTGTATATGATTTAACAAATTTGTGAGGCAATTATTATCCTTCTTAATTTTACAAAATTGATTATTTAATTCTTGTTTACAAGTGTCTATTGAAAAATATTTATCTTTACATTTTAAAGTGTCTTTAGGAATTAAAAGTTTTCCATATTCATGGCTTATGGCCTTAGTTACATAATAGTTACATCTTTGTGTAATGATCGGGTATTTGATTAAAATGACAATTATATCTTTGATTTGAACAATTTTGATAGTGGAAGTGTCTATTAGATCCGTTATTGAAAATTGTGTATTTTCATCTTTAAGTATCTTATTAATTTCTTTAATGTTTAAAATATTTGGATTTATAATATTGTTTTTAGCAAGAGTAATTGTGTTTACAATATTTGTTAATTCTATAGTTAATGCTCTGGTTTGTCTAAAAATTGCATCTCTAGTGTTTATATGTGAATTTAATTGAACTGATAGTCTTGAATTTATTACATGTTGTTTATTATTACTTACAATTAGTTCATTAATCTTAGTTTCTATTGCTATTTTATCGTAATAATCTGGTGATCCAGTTATCCATTTCCAAGCTACTCCTATAAATTCAAGAGCTCGTTTTTCTCTATTTATTTTTAATTCTTTTATTAGTAGTTCGATATGTGTGAAGTCTGTTTCGTACAATGAGTTATTGTCAAAGACTCGCATTACTTTTTGTGCTTGTGTTAGTAGTTCTTCATATCTAGTTAGATTGGTGATATGGAATAAATTTCCGAAGTTTTCGTATATTAGTGCATCATTTTCTTGATGTAGTACATAGTCATCTTTGCTATGGTTAATTATGGTGTATGATGTAATCATCATGAATATGTTTAGTATGGTTAGTATTCTGATCATTTCTGCAATGAAGAGATTTTAATGTTATCTTTGTGAATAGTTTTATTCTTACGTTTAATAACTATTTTATTTCCTAAGTCTTCTTTAATAGTCTCTTTCCTAAATTTGGGTTCGAGTTTCCCTTGTTTTTCATTTAGTCGTTTGGTGTATACTACTGCATTCTGTTTTAGTTTCACGTCGTCGTGTCTATTTTTATTGTTATATTTCAGAGTCTTCTCTTGTGCTGAAAGTATTTTTGCTGGTACGTCAGTATGCGTTATCTTGTTAAATAGTACCTGAGTTGGTTGTTTTTGTGTGACTGAGTGTATAGTCTTATTGTATTCAATGACTGCTTTTAGTGTTAGTTCAGTTATTGATAATAGTTCATATGATTTTTTTATACAACGTGCAATTTCTTGTATGGTTGAGTGTGTTTTTTCAATTTGACCATTTGATTTTGAGTGTTGTATGGGTACGTAGAATATGTCTATAACTTGGCGTTTTGCCATATTTTTAAATATGTGTGATGTGAAAGCTACATCGTTATCGCATATTATGTTTTTACAGTATGGAAAGGATTGTAAGATTTCTAAGAATTTTTCATCCATATTTAATTTGTTATCTATGGGTTTTGCTATTAAATATTTGGAGTACCTATCGATGGCTGTTAGGAATTTAATGTTTGAAATGGTTAAAATATCTATGTGAATAGACTCTCCCTCCTGTTTTGGAATAGGTGTCTCACGTATTTTCTCTTTATGTGGGTGTCTATCGTATTTATTTTGTTGACATGCGTCACATAAATGAGTAAGTTCTTTGAAATCTTTAGCCATATTTGGCCAGAAGTATATATTCCTAATCTGTCCTACATTTTCTTTGTAGTTGCGATGTGCGCGATTATGAGTTTGCCAGATTATCTCTATTTGGTCTTCTTTATTTCCTACGTCTTGTGCCATTTTTGGACAAAAAATGAATTTAAAGCTGAAATTCTTTATAATAGGTTTAATATTGTAAAGTGTTTCGGGTGAACAGTGTATACCCGTATTTAATGGTTTTAGTTTTTTTAGTGTTTCCATTAAGTTTTCTGGATTTTGGTAAGAAATCAGGTGTCTAGTGTAACCTTTAAATGGTTCAAGTATTTCGTGTTTAATTTCCTCATCATTATTTCTGGTGATGAGTAATTGTTGTTTGAACGAGTTAACGGGTTGTTCTATAGTTTGTGTTACAGATTCTGAAGATTCTGCGGAATGTATTGAGCATTCGTCATCGGATTTATCTGAAATATGATTTAGGTTTTGTCTACTGAGTGCATCAGCTACGACATTTTCCTTACCTGGTTTGTATGTGAATTTGGGTGCAAATTCTTCTATTTGAGTCAACCATCTTTTTAGTTTTGGATTTGGATTTTTTGGTGAAATCGCGAAGGTAAGTGGTTGGTGATCTGTGCAAATTTCCAGGTTTGTGGTACCGTAAAGGTAATTTCTTAAATTTTTGAGGGCGTATACTATTGCATAGAGTTCTTTCTCGTTCGTTGCATAGTTGCTTTCAGTTTTATTTAATGTTTTGCTAATAAAAGTGATAGGTTTGCCTTTTTGCATGAGAACAGCTCCAATTGCGTCATTTGATGCGTCAGTTGTGAGTGTGAAGGGTTCTTGGTAATTTGGTTGGTTTAGCTCGATTTCGGCTATCATGTGTTGCTTTAAGCTATTAAAAGCTTGAATTGCTTCTTCATCTAGGTCGATAAATGTTTTCTTTGCCATGTTAGATGATATGGGACCGTTTTCACTTTGTAGGTATTTGGTCAATGGTTTTGCTATTTTAGCATAATTTTCTATAAATTTACGATAATAGCCTATCATTCCCAAAAAACTTCTAAGTTGTCTTATAGTTTTAGGAAGAGGGTGTTCGTTTATCGTCCTTACTTTTTCTGGGTTAGTTTTTATTACATTCTGTGATATAATATAACCTAGAAATTCTACTTGTTTCTCGAAAAGTTTTGTCTTTTCGATAGAAATTTTCATATTTGCATCATGTAGTACTTTAGTTATGGTGTTGATGTCTTTGATATGTTCCTCGATAGTGTTTGAGAATACGATCACGTCATCTATGTAGACGTGACACATTTTTCCTATATGTTCCCTAAGTATATTATCCATGGCCCTTTGGAATATGCTGGGTGCATTTTTGAGTCCGAATGGAAGTCTTAGGTATTCGTATTTTCCGTTGTTTATGGAAAATGCGGTTTTTTCTATATCTTGATCCGACATTAGGATTTGGTGGAATCCTGATTCGAGGTCGATTGTAGAAAAGTATTTTGCCTTTCCTAAATTGGAAAGTATAATACTTGTTTCGGGTATCGGGTATTTATCCGATATAGTGTGTGCGTTTAGCTTCTTGTAATCGATAACTAAACGATTCTTCTGGGTACCGTCTAAATTGGTTCCTTTTTTTGGAACAATCCATATAGGGGAATTATATGGACTTTTAGAAGGCCTAATTATGCTCTTATTTAGCATGTCTTGGATTTCTTTGTTAACAAAATCGTTCACAGAAAAGGGATAAGGATATTGTTTTGTCCAGATGGGGTTGTTATCAGAAGTTCTGATTTCTGCCTTGATATCTGTTCTAAATGGTAGGGAGGTATCGACCTGTGTATGGATACTTTTTATTTTCTCCAAGGTGGATTTCCTTAAGTCATCCATTTCCTTTGTTTCCGAAACGTTATTAATGATTTCTTGATCTTCATTGAATGAAAGTTTTTCAATTTTGTTATTGTATTTAAGTTTCTGTGAACCTAAGTCTATTTGTGCTTTTGCTAATTTAAGTAAGTTAGTGCCTATTAAAGCATCTAGATCTAAAGTATTTATTACGTAAAAACGTGTAGTATGATCGAATAGTAATACTTCGTGATATGTTCTAATAATTATTTCTCCATTAGGAGTTCTTGCTTTTTTTTGTATGTCTAGATGAATGGGGTCTGTGAAAACATCGGGCCGGCAATAATTACTATTGGCACCTGTATCTAACAAGAGTTTGATTTGTTTTCCCCGTATTCGTCTGTGTATATAGGGTAATCCGATACTTCTTCTAAAAAAGTACTCTCGTCTTCATTAATGTTATTTACTCTTTCTGCCTTTATTGCAGGTCTATAAGATTGTTGGGAATCTTCTCTTTGTCTTTTAAATGGTTCCCTAGCAGGTGTAGGTGGAGTGAATTGTTTCTGTATTGGTCGAGTATTATCTCTGAATTGTGGTTTGTGAGCAGTTTGTTCACGATACCTATTTAGTGATGAGTCAGTTTCCATTTTGTCGGGCTTTTGTTGGGATTGTACTCTCGTAGATGTATGAGGTGTTTGAGTTACTTCCTTTTTTGGAAATCTTAGATTGTTTGTGCCTTTTTGCGTAAAAGCATGAAACTGGTTTGCGAAAGATGATCTTTCGTTGTTGGATTGTAGTTCTTGCGCCTTGGCGAGAGCTGAAGGTAGGTCTGGAGGATTGATAGAGAACAATATGTTTGAAAGTCCTCCGTTTAGTCCTGAAATAAATATTCGCAGGGCCTTTTGCCTGTTTAAGTCGTTTAATTCGTTAGTAAGTACCGTATTGCCGTGCGTCATTTTAGTTTTGTTAATCAGCGCGGTTAATTTTTCGTTAACGTTATTGTAATATTCTATCAAACTAGTATTGTTTTGTTTAAGAATACTCATTTCTTGCTCGATAATGTGTGCAGGTCGCTTGTCTGCGTATGCGAAATCTAATCGTGCAATAATTGCGTCGTAATTAAGGACGGTGCCGTGGTTCGTTAGAACATTGTTGGCTTCTCCTACAATTTTATTCCTTAAAATTGTTAGTGCGGCAAAGTAGCGTCTACTACCTTTTGTATATAAACACATGCTATTTTCGGAGTTTTCTCTCCATGAAATGTAGCTGTAATGCGAACCGTTGAATTCTGGTAAGCTTTTTACCATGTCTAAAGGTTCATTGTCTGTTATAGCAATGTCAATTGTCTGTTTTGTATAGTTAGTAGGTGTATTTGGTTCATATTTTTGTCTTAGTTTGGCTAATTCATGCTCAAAGCAAATTTTAAGTTCGTGTGCGTTGGATCTAATAAGTTCTATCACTTGTTCTTGATTCATTTTGACACTTTTTACTTAATTTAATGAACTTATAATACCTTAATATTTTGTTGATTGATGAATTTCTCGAGTTCTGGATTCGATACTTTCTTCTGGTTGCACTTTCTCGCAGTCTTGGCTTCGATACTTTGGCTTGTGTTGTTTTTTTTTTTTTGGCTGGATACCGTTGGTATTTCTTACTTGTTGTTTTCAGAAAATTTCCTGGTTAATTTTCGTATAGGTAACTTTGGCAGGTCCTACTGTCAGTTCGGAGTTTTATAGCACTAGTTTCACTTTATACTACTTTACATTAACTTTAGGATGTGAGGTATCCCGGTTGAGCCCCCAATTAATATTTTCAACTCGTATTGATTCAAAAAAAATCTTTATTTAAATCTCAATACAAATTTTAAATGAAAATAATTTACTTATTCTTTAATCAAATCGGCAGTGTTACTGGTTGAAGTTGGATATGAACAGCGGTGCTGGTTCTGGGATGTTGTGTCTTATATAGGTTCTGATTGATACCGATATACGTGATATATGGTTGGATACGTGATGCTTTGGTATTCTTCATAAAGAAGTCTCTATTGTTCTTCCTGTTATTGTTTGCGACGAAGAAGTCTTTATCGTTATTCCTGTTATTGTTTGCGACGAAGAAGTCTTTATCATTATTTGTTTATTTAAGACAGTTATACGTATCGTATGCAATATTTGCATGTTGATTACATATGACTTCTCTGAACTGGATTCGGGTAAGTTGATAATCTTAACTTATATATATATCAATTTTCATAATAATACTGGACCAGTAGTTTTTGATTTGATCGATGACATACAGACAAACATTCATTTTTATATACATACATCTATGTATGTATAGAAGAAGGTTTTTAGTGCGAGGTTGACATGATGTAAGAAAAAGAAATTTGTTTCCTTTTTGACTGTTTTAATCTTTCGTATACTAGAACAATCACCAGTGAGAAACCAAATAGTATTTCAAAAATACAAAATATACATACATACATCGATAAACTATAAGTGTTGTTCTACAGTTGTATTTTTAAAAATGTCTTTAGTCTAAAAAACGAGTCATGCCACTAAACATTTGTGAAGCAACTTACTGAAAGGAAATTTATCCTTCAGTTTTCTTATATAAATTTTTTTTGCTATCAGAATTAAAAAAGGTAAAAGTAAATAATATTCTTGTTAAATTGTTTTGTTTTGGTCAAAACCAGATCATCTTGTTTGCGATTTAAAACTGGATTGCCATGCCTACACATTCTGACCAAATATTCTTTTTAATTGTTCATGTTTACTGGAGGCTTATTTATTATTTGTAAAACACATCTTAAGTGAACGAGACTAAAAAGGGGTTAAATTAAGTTTTTCAAAATTTGTTCAGATTTTTTTTTTATAAAAAGTTCAACTGTAATTTGTACATCTAATAAATAATATTCCTTCACATTTAAAAAATTCACCACCGTTCAACTGAATGAATGCACCACAACATTCAGCGGAAGAATTTACTTTTCTCGCCCCAACAGTTTAAATGAATACAACAACAGCAGAAATAAAACAAGAAAAAGTATCTTTTGTACCGGTGCGGTGTCGGTCGGTCGTCCACCAAATAATGTTTGGCCGTTGTGCCCACTCTCTTGTGACATTTTAGTTAGTTATACTTTGCAGCAACTAAAAATAAAACGAAATTCTACTTTAAGTGACACACAGAAATTAGTGTAGGTAAAATTCACTGTTGGCGAGTTGAATTTGAAAACTCAGTGTAAAATAAGTGTTTATATTCGAGTGAAAAAAAAATTTATTTGTTAAAATCGATCAAACCATGCCACAGATTAAAGGAATTTCATCGGAGATAAATCAGTTGAATCAAATTAATGAGGTGCGTGATACACTGTGTGTTTAATTGTTACGCTTTTTAACATGAGGGGTGTAGTTTTTTTTTTAAAGAAGCTCAATAAGTGATTTACTATATAACTACCAAACGTGCATGAATAATCTCTGAATTCAGTTTTTGTAATTTGATATATATGTACATAAATAATATATGTACAATATTATTTCTAAATTTTTTATTAAGTTATGAGATGATGATGATCCTAAAGGCTTGTTGTCACTTATTATTTTGTCATTGAATATTAATGGTATATCTAGTATAGTATGATGAGAGCTTTTGCATCAAACTGTTTAGTGTAAATTTAATAATAGGAATGTTTAACATAAAAGGTAATTCATTTGATCGGTTAAGGTTTCATATTCATTGTGTGTCAAGTTACAAGCAAAATTGTTGTTAAATTATGTCAACTTAAATACAACAAAAAAAAAATTAACTCATTGATTTTAACAGATTGTGCTTGTACGATTAAGATTAAATTACTTATGTATATACTTACGTAATGTATGTGTTTATAGAAACTCAAAAATGATCCCAGGGGCGGCAGATATAAGTTATTTTATCACAGGAAAAACGGACCAATTTTTCTTCTGCAGCTTTAATGTGTCTGGTTCACTTAAGGCCCCACTGCAGGTGTCGGCCAATGTTCAGCAAAGTTGGAGACATTGTTCTCTTTATCTAAAATCAACTTTGATAAAACAAGGTAAGTTTGCATCATTTTGATAAATTTCTTATTATCTCCGAATCTCCCTGGATTCAAGATTTGCAATACCCATTCGTTCGCTCCTATGACGGTATATAATTACAGGAAAAAAAACCCGCTGTGATAAAATAACGTATGCCTATCGCCCCTGGGATCTTAATATGTGCGAACTCACGGACAATTTAGATATTTGTTTTTCGTATTATAAAATTACAGCAAAGTATATTTGACCTTCTTTATTATTAACACGTAAATAAGTATTTAGAGGTTTAAATTGGTGTACTTATTTATCGTCTTAAAATTCAATTAGTTCAATTCCATTAGTAAGTGTCTTGAAATTCGCTCCTACTGATTTGGAGTTAAAAAAAAATTAGAAAAACAATTAAAGTCAAAAATATTTTTGTTTATGTTTCTTTTTAAGAAACTGGAATTTAATTGGCTTCTCAACACATGCTAAATTACTAAACCATAAATCCCTATAATTATTATTGTGTTGTCTTTGTTATTTTATATTAATCTGCCAATGACCAGTTTCAAGACAAATCGAGTTCAGTGCATCAGTTTAAAATAGTCGTTAACCAAAAAAAAATTAAAACAGTTGTTAATAAAAATCGATGTTAATTAAAATTGAAAACAAATTCTTATAACAAAAAAAAAATAATAAAATGCGAAATTCAATTTCGAAGGAATGTTAAAAGTCACGTTTTGCCAGTTTAATATGTTATAACGTGTCGTTTGGAATTTCAAAATTATGTTACATTATTTAATTTGAACGTCTGTTAATAACAAGTCTTTGCATTATTTTTTGGCTTAATTTATATATTTTGACATTAATTTAAAATTCACAGCTCGATATGCTTCATATCTCAGTCATACACAGAGAAAAAAAGTGCCGAAAATACAATAAGACTCACGTATTGAGCTTTTTTTACTATAAAATCTTATTTATTTCTAATTGGATTAATTTATGAAGAAAACTTATTGAAATTCATTGAGGTTTTTGTATTATTTAGAAAAGACTTATAATATAAATTAATAATACAAAAAGCTTATTGTTTTAAAAAGTTTACTTATTAAAATTCAATACTTCCAAATCCAATGTTCAGACAGAGATATGATATCTCTCTGTTTCCTCAATAACGTGTGTTCATGACACATCTTGTAGAACAAAAGAATTACCATGCCGAAATATGTTCTCAAATTGAGATTATTTATTTTAAACTTGCATTTTAAACAATCTTGTGTATGTATTTTAAATTTGTAAAAACTGAAATTTCAAATAAAAATTCATTCACAATAGTTTGAATCTTTTAATACTCTCAGCTATAAAAATAATAAAATATATCAATTAACGACTATATTACTTAAATATTAAAGAGCCTTAAACTGTTTTAATCCGACACTGTATAATAATTGTCTATCTTACGCCATGTTATTTCTGCAAAGTTCCTTACTTTGAATTGTTTACCTTAACAATTATTATGCGAATGAATCCATAGAAAACATTTCCAAATCAAATAATAAAATAAATATTGAGAGAAGCTGCACATAGCAGAAGAGAAAAATAAAATTGTATACATCGATCAACAACATAAGAAAAGGTAACAAAAATAATAGAAGCAATTTTAAAGACATCGTCGTCAGTCTTATTGAAACCGTAGTACAATTCAGACGGTAAAATAAACTATTGGATGAAAGATTTCTTTTTTTGTTATTTCTTTTCACGTTTTTTCTATACAAATTGTGTCTATGTTTCTACAAATTTCGTTTGCAGTTGCCAATCCAAAACCCATTAAACTCGTGATTTTTTAAAAAGTGTCATATCTACAAATTTTCTCTGTCAAATATAATTGGAGAAAACTCGATATTGGCAGCAAGACTTTAATTGAATTGATTTTTTTAAATTTGTGCTTGTGTTAATCGAAATATAATATTGATTAGAACAAAAATGTGTGAATTAATAAATCCGATTGTGGATCGACAGGTAAACATTTACATATTATTATGCATACTTTTATGAATGAGTTAATTTGAAGTTTAAGAATGAAACAGTTCAAAGTAAGTTAACTTAACATAAGTTGTATTGAACCCGGGTCCATAATCTTTTTAAATTTATTTAAAAAAAAAAAAACTGTAAGATCATTGATGATGACATTTGCTTACCAACTACATACATCACTTACCATCATCATCACTGTCATTGGCTATGTTCACTTATTGTGAATTTTTAAGTTGATCAGACTTATAAACATACCTACATAGCTGCTAATGTCTCTGAACGATGTCAAGGTAATACGGTGAACGATCATTGTTAAGGTCAACAAAATAAAGTTTTTACATGAGTTCCCTATATGGGCTTATTTTTTAAATACTGTAATTTCTATTTTAAGAAAAATTAGACAAATGTAAAATTCTTCTGCTTTTCATAGCATTTTTGTTGTTGCTACTATTTGAATTGCTTTTAATCATTTTTAATTGCTCAAAATATAATTAATTTTGTGCTAAAAACAATTATTTTGCATCATGTACATCATCGTAAAGGCACAAGTGACACATGTTATTGTAGAATAGACTCGAATGCAAATTAGCGCTATTGTGTTTTTAGTTATATGTGGTTTAGTTAAAAAAATACCCGTGAATTGCAATTTGAATGAACGATTGCTTATTATAAAATCAGTAGGCCATACTAATTTTTTATAATCTAATGACGATATAAAAAATGTAAGAAAACTGTTTTCGTTAATGTCTTCTGCAGAAGAAGCTAACTAGCTAAACTACATTTCAATTGAGATTTAATTTTGGGAAAAAAATTTTAGTCGTTTTTGGTAATTTTTTTTGCCCGAGACTTCGAAAATTGTTATTTTTTAAAGTGAAATTCAATATTTCAATGAAAAATGACACAATTTTCAGATTTAAGTTGTTTCACATTATTTCCACCAAAAAAAGATGAGACCGAAAAAATGTTGAGCCAGTACCAAGATTAAACTTAATTTATGAGACTGAAATGGGAACTAAATTTTTTGAAAATTTTTTTAATTTGATAAAACCGGGACTTGTTTAGCGATTTTTTTCAAAATATAATCAGGAAAGACACACGTGTCTCTTCATTTGATTTATGTTTTAACATATTTAAGATAATAAGATTAATATAACAAGTGCTATAGACTTATTTGTAGTTATGTATATGTACATACATACATACATATGTAGATACTTTCGTATTTTACTGTTTCCTAGCATCATCACTTTTATCTCGCAGACAGATAATAACTTCTTTCTTAAAAAAAAATTGTTTTATATAAACATATAAATCAAAAATTATCCTAGAACAAATTTAGGAAGAAGTTTAGCATCTTGTTATTTTTCACAAAAGTATGAAAGCGTAGCATGTCTACACGCTTCAGAACAATTTATCAGCTCATTATTTTATTTAAATTGTATTTATCCATGTTTTGAATTCGTATATGACACGCAAACGAATCTTAGTAAATATTTTAAGAAAAAGTAACCCAAGGTTGTTTAAATCTGAAAAATAAGTGGATTAGTGCCGATAATTATCATTAGTCCTTTTCAAATCGAATCTTTTAAAATCAATAGATTTATAAAATTGAATTAACCTTTAGACCCACATTACAATAAAATAGAACTTTTTTCCCGTTCGTTTACTTCCGAAAATAGCTTATTATCGCTTATTTTCGTAACAAGTTTTAAAACCAGATTCAATTCAGAAATGAACGAAACAAAAGTTGACTGCATGTCTTTTCGTTTTTCTTTAAATTATTATTTGTATATTGTTTTAATCGTTATTATGGAAATATTTAATAAATAGCTCCGAAATGCAGTTCGGTTGTGCAGACAAACTAAATAAGTTAATTACGATTTGGATTTCTTCTTCTTATGTTTGCAAGTTTTAGTTTAAAACTTACAAATGTGCAGTCTGAACGCTTTTTATGTGAAAAGATTATAAAGTTCTGTCAAATATACATATATAAAAAAGTGTAGTTTTTTTTCACACCTAATATTTTTCCTATTAAATCTCATTTGCCTTGTTATTTCTAATAATTTAGTATACAAAAATGTAAAAAGTTTGAACTAGATTTTTAATTTTAAGCGTTTTGTGCTAATTCTTTTTGCAATCATTATACATAAAATTCATAGTAGCAAATAAAAGTTAATTTTGATGTTTTTATTCTAAATCATGTCAATTTAACAACTCCCGTGAACCATTACAAATGATCCAAATTTCTTTCATTACCTATATGTATATTATTTTCAAATACAAAAAAAATATAATCAATATTGACAAGCTTATTCAGTTTTAGAGATTTAAGAGATTTACCCTCCTTTTTTATAATTCGATTCGAAAAAAAATAGGTAATTCTAGATAAAGATAAAGATAATTCGTTCATGGCAGGGATAATAATTTTATAAATCAAACTAACTAACTGCAAAGATTGTTTGAATTTAAACCAAGATGGACTTGAGGTAAAAATATATCATTATTTCAAATTGACATTGATGTAGACACATTCAGTGTGCCAAACGATTAAATAGAGTTCAAATTTAAGATAGTAAAACACATGTAGAATGTGACCATCACAAATGAAGTCGATAACCTCTGGCTTTTGTACTTTTTATCTTAATTAATTGTTATACACTAAGTTACAAAAAATTGGTGCACCTTGAAATTTCGCAATAATTTCTAATACATTAAAAAAAAAAAGTTTTTTTTTTAAATACAGTATTGTTTATTAACATTTAACATAAGTAATTCATATAAAAAATAAAAATAAATAAGAAGAACTTTGAAATAAAACATAAAATAACAAAAATGGGCAAAAGCTTCATAACTTAACATTTTAATCTTTTCTTATTATTTTTTTTTTCTAAACGAGTTTTCGTTCCCCTAGTAGTGGGCATTGGCTCTCCTAATATCTATCAATTACAATTCGCCCTGGCGTGAATAAGGTTTTTAGTGTTGCGTCATCCAAATTATCCCACTCCTCGATAAGAGCAGATCTCAGCCCACTGAAAGCATCGGAAAGGACAGGCTGCTGTCTTATCATTTTTCCCAGCAGGGGAATGGATTCATGTCCGGGCTCATGGCAGGCCAAGCAATCACATCGATTTCCACTTCCTCCAAGTAGTCGGTAATGCTCATGGCAACGTCAGGTCTAGCATTGTCGTGCATCAGCAAGAAGTCTTCACCAATGAATGGTGCGAACGAAACAACATATTCCTCCAGAATGTTGCTAATATAATAATTGGAGCTTACCGATCATTCCACGATGCACAACTCAGTTTTTCCGTGCACAGAAATTCCTGCCTACACCGTGACGGAACCTTCCCAGAAATGCTCCCGCTGGGCAACTGTTGCTGAAGAGTATCTTTCACCTGATCTTCTCCACAATCTGCTACGTCCATCTGGTGAGCGTAGACATTTTTGGCGACGTTAAGTATGTGATCATTCCACAAAAGAAGATTTGTGGTACACATACATATGTACCTAAAATCGCAAGGTGATTAGTTTCTTCGATGCAAGTCCCACTCATAGATAATGGCAGGGGGGGGGGGGGTACGTCTCGCTTTAACGACAGAAGGCAGCATTGAGTTTTCGAAGCATTAAATTCTATGCGATTTCTAAATACCATTGTTCAATACTGTCTAAGCCGTTTCATTTCCACATCCGAAGAGCAGGGATGTGAATCTGGACGAATATGAAAAGCTAAGGGTGCTATCGTCAGCGAAACAATTTATTGGATTAGTAGTTACAGACAGGAGATCATTAATGAAAATAAGAAAAAGGGTCGGAGACAAAAAAAACCCTGTGGCACACCAGCATTTATGTTTTTTGAGCATTTACGGCTGCCCTTCTTATTGAATGAAGTCTGTGAGACAACATTTACGGGATTTCGGAAGCCAAAATTGGTCTATTTCGTCTTGTATGAACAAATGATTTTAATGTGGTTTTCCTTATTGTAATGCACGTATCACATGGAAAATGGAAAGAAATTATGCAAACGGGTACACAAATATATTAAGGGTATTCATGCAACGAGATAATTTTCCGTTTTGCAGAAAGATATAATTTTCCGCTTTACGTTTGCATGAGCACCCCATAAAAATTCTTGCATAAATGTGAGAAATAATCAGCTGTCACAACTAAACGTCACAAATTACTTCTTGAAACTTTATGAGGTTTATTTCTTCACTTTCTGCATCGATTTTGTGAGATAAAATTATCTGGTTTGCCGAATTTTTTTCCCATACAAATTTTGACAGCTCGTTTCTGCGGAGATAAAATTATCTGGTTTCTGCGTTTATCCGAGTTTTCCACCGTTGCATGAATACCCCTATTGTTAAACTAAAAAAAAATAAAGCTCTGCCAAAACAAGCGGCATATTATCAAAATGATAAGAACACATCAAAAAGTACGACTGCACCACTTTTTTGTAACGTAGTGTATATTTTTTAAATTTAAATCTTCAGCTTTTTGAAATTTGGCTTTGGCGTTCCAGCATTAAATTCGTTTTAATTTTACAAAAAATCAATATTTTCCAAGGGCTACGAAACTTAAGTATATAATGATTTCGAAACAATGAATTTTTACATCAAATGTACAATAAATCACAACAGTTGAAATGTTTATGATAAGTTTCAGAAATCATGGGGCATATTTGCATTTCTAAATGCAAAACAAAAAAACAATTTAATTTCCTCAACGATTAACCATTTGCAGTGCGTGTATCTGTATACCTTGATAAGTTTCTGATGTGCACGTCATTTTTCTATGTATATTGCATTAATAATTCATGTACACATTGTTGTTCTCTAAGTTATGTAGTTGCAAATTACTTTGACATGATCTGATTTGTATGCAATTTTTTCTCATTAATACAAAAACATTAATAAAGAAAAAAATTTTTTCTGGGAATATTTTCAAATATAAATACAGTGACTAGGAATAAACAAAAGTAAAAACCGTGATGTCTTTTTTTTGCTTCCTATAATTATTTGGACAAACATATCTCTGTACTTTCCAATGCGTGTTAAAAATAAAAACGTGCTTCACATTGTTGAGTAAAAATTTTTCAATTTCAAATGTTGAATCATTTTTATATCAGCAAAAAATATAATTAACACGTCAAAATCGGTGTTATAAGCTCAGAGTTTAAGACCTATCTTTGACGTACTTGCCACATCATAAAAACAAAATAAAGATTACTTTATTATTGATTTCAAAAAAAAAAAAAAATTTTTAGTCAAGTCTATTTTTGGCCTTTTCTTATATTTTTTCATGAAAAATATTATGAAACGTAAACAAAAGGTAATTTCACAATAATTTGTATTTCTAGAATGAACTCAATTTTAATTCTGAATCGTTAGAAAAATATTCCGCTATTGTTTTAGTAAAAATGAAAAGATAGTAAAGATTGATATCTTTTTCCAGAAGGTAATTCAATTTATTTATCTCCGCACTAATATTAAATTGTTTTATATGACGATATCTTTTGCGTTGTGATTCTTATCTTAATCAACACAAATTAAGGAGAAATAAATCAAGCTGTTCACCTTTTATAAAAAAAGAAGTACAATTTAATCATAGATGAATAAAACAAATAGGTATACACCTAAGAAATAATATAAGCAAACAGTAGCAAAGGGTATATTAAGTAGCTACATATGTGCCATTAATTAAGGTCTTACTAATGAGTGAGGAAAATATTGAGTTAAGAGTTTCTTAACATAAAAATACGCCTTACTGTCTAAACTAAAATTGAGTTATTCGATGTCTTCACATACTTAAATACTTCGGATTATAGATGCGTTATATATATTATGTACAGTACATAATAAAATTAAAGCGATTTCAATTCTTACAGTTTCGCTATAAATAACATCCAGCGTGTGAGATTTAAAATCCATTTTAATTCATAAAGTCTAGTGCAAACCTTCGAGGTATGGATAAATAGAAGGTCACACTTTTTACACCATTTTTGGGTTGCAAACACATTCATTCGCATACTTCACTCAATACTTTTCTATTCGGCGCCAGCGCTAGAAAATGTTGTTCAAGTAATGCGCTGCCAAACTAAATATAAGAATTGGTAAAAGTAATGGCCCGTTGCGTAACACTTACTGCTGCGTAAGAAATCTGGGTTTGATATCCTGTCGCGTCCATATTTGTTTTGCAGTCCCTTATATTTCTTAACGTACCCATTTTTACTGTTTTTGCTGAGGTTTTATCGCTGTCTTAATCATATGGGGTACTGGATAAAATTAATCAAATTTCGCATTTAGAAAATTAAATTTTAAACTTCAATAGTAATATGTTAAACAGTATTTTGACTAATGGTTTTAATCATTAATATCAGCTGACAATATAATTGGACAGTCTCATGTACAAATAAAACCTAAAATAAATTTGAACATTTTTTTATTTTGCAACTGTAAATGACAAAAAATAATAAATTATTTTATAATACAATCACATATAAAAAATCATTTATAAAGAAAAATGACGACAGAAACGTGATTGTAGGAATAAAAAAGATGAACAATTTAAATAAAATAAAAACCAAATTAAAGTTGACAACCGAAATATTTCGAAGAATGTCATTCCTGTCCATCTAACAGGAAAAGCGGAATGTTCCAATTATTGCAACAGTTTAATGTACCACACTTGATTTTTGTTGCATTTGCAACTTTCTCTCAGTGTAAATCTTCTTTAGTCAGACATTGTTTGCAACTTTCCTCAGAGTTTACTGGGCGTGTCGGTATGCCCTAAAACCGGATATAAGCTATAAAAGCTTTTTAGTAAAGAGGAAACTATATCAACCCTGAGTTTCTCATAAGTCATATGCTCAAAACAGTAGTATTAACGGTGGTTAGTGCAAGTTTGTTGTGCTACACAATTTTCCTGAATTAAATAAAATCTGTACAAAATATTAATGGTATGCTGAAATAATACCTATTTAAATACTTACCAGAGTGTTTAAATTTGAAATCGCATGACGTAAACATGTACAGAACATTGTTACCTTTGTATGTATACATATCGACCAACTCTTTGTTTTTCAATATAAATGAATGACATTTTTCATGTCAATTTAAAATCAGTTGAAATCAATGATGGCCATAACTATCCAGACCACTTTACCTAAAATAGTATCTACACATAAATAATTTTTTATAAATACATAATATGTAATAGAAAGTTTTATTCTATGAGCGTTATTTAGCATTGCCCAAATAATCACATCACAGCCGCAAAAGGAAATAGCCACCATTAAACGAATTTGAAAAATGTGAAATATTGCGAGGCATATCAATCTTTTCAATCTAACGGCACCGAGCGGCGTGTTGATGTGCATAAAGCCTATCCCAAGTTAATATTCTATTGAATAACGTTCCCATATTTCTAGCTGTTTTAATACAATAAATAAAAAGTAGAATTATTGAGGTTAATGGTTGGAAAATAGGAAAGGCTCAAAGTATTTTTTTTTTAGTTTAAATATAGTATAGCTCCTTAAATCAAAAGAAATACCATAGCATATCACATGAGGTATGAATAGATACATAATATAGATTTATAAAATCAAAATCCTCATATCAAACGAAAATTAAAAAGTGAAGGAAAAAACTTTATAAGAATAACAAAAATTAATTTATATTTGCATGAGTATATTATAATAATCTCAATTATTCTTCTACCTTCTATAATACGTAATGATAAATAATAATAACATACATATCACTGTTATCTTCACACATTCTCATATATGACAAAAGAGAGCCAACGCTGACACGCTGAAGATTTTTCGGTTTTAATTTATTTTATTATGTGTCTTTTATATTTTTTTTTTATTTTATTTCTCGTTGTTGAATTTAACCCACCTGACTGCGTTTGCCTTGCTACCTGTTACAAAGCTAAGAGTTGTGGGTTAATACCTTATATTCATAATGTTAAAGTTTAGTTGGAATCATTCGTGCTAACGTTGATGTTAGTAGAGTTAGTTTATTCTGTGTTGGAAACAAAGAAAAAATATAATAAAAAAAGACTTAAAACAAAATGAATAAGAAAAATACAAAAAAATATCAACGTGACAGGAGCTTTAGTCTGCCGCATTTTGCTCATGATTTAAATAAAAGTGTTAGTACGCCTTTAAAAAGTATTTTTTTTTGTTTAATGATAAAATAAATCTTTTATTGCTCCAACTTTAATCTACAATCAGTTTTATGAGATTGATTGTCATACTTTGACATTTAAATTATGCTTTTGAATCTAAATATTTTGATCACGCGTTATGCAAATATACATTGATATAAACTACATATATTTTATATGGTGTTTTCATTTATTTACTTATTTTTATGCATTGCTGTTTTTGAGGTATATAATATATGGAATTACCATCAGTGGATTAATGTGTCAAGATTCCTTTCGAAAGTTGTTTTCTATAAAGCAAAAAACAAATGTTCAATGCGCTAGTGTATGGAAACGATTTATGAATAAATAAATAAATGTCCGCTTGTGTAAAATAATGCCTATGGGCGTTTTGTAATGATTTGTGTTTCCAGTTTTTTTTTGTACAGGAAAACATTCCTTAAGAAACAAGTTTTTGCAGACGGTTTTGTTTTAAAAACTAATGAAGCCTTGTATCCTTTTGAGGCTAATTTAGTTGTTACTTGTTAAATTATATTTTTAATCACTGAGTTTATCATAAAATATTTTTTTGGCTCCTAAAGATTTTTTTTTGTTACTAGTATCTAGTACTTTCTATAGGAAAGCTGAACTGAACTCTTTCTATGGAATAACTTTATATGCATAACACATATGCATATACTACAGATACGTACTTAAACATTCGTTTATTTAAAGCACAATGTGTTTTACTAACCAACAAAGGCTAACAAAAATATATTTTTAATTTTTCTTTTATTTTTCCTGTAAAATACATTTATCTAAACGAAAAGTATCTATAGGTATTGCACGGGGACATGAAACTGAAATTTAAAAATACTGTCATACATTACACAAAAATTATAATTACATACATCATGATAAATAATGATATCAAAAAAATCATTGGTGAAATGACGGTACTATTAAAAAATTTCAGGCATTACTGTCCTAGTCAAATAATAATAATGTTTAATAATGATGTTTAGTCCAAATAATATAAATTAAATTTTTGAATAATTTTTTTAAAATAAAAATAATGATATGTACATAGGTTATAAGCGCGATATATGAACGTTGCCCTATCTTCTCTGAGATAAAATTGTTGAGGTGTGAGTTTTAAGTTTTATTTTTGTTTTGTTTGAAACTTGGGAAAAAGACATTTTTAAAATATAAACAGAATTAATAAACTTGATAGGATTTTCTATGCAACCATTCTAAATTAGAAAAATAAGAGTAATTTATTTGACTGTTGATTATACTGTGAGCTCCAAAAAGAAGTACACACCTTGAATACACCTTTTGAAATATTTACTAATATGTACATTTGAAGAGGACTTCGTCCTTGATAATATTGCTTTGAAAATTATTAAAAATACAGTAAAAAAATAATATCTAGTACTTATTTCTCACGCGTCAGTTGGAAATCTAAACTAGAATCTTGAAAATAGTAAGTACATATGTATATTGTTTTTGTTGACCATTCGACTAAGAACATATACTTACATATTTATGTATGTTCGTTGAGCAACTTTAAATTCATGAACCCGATAGAAAACTTTCAGAGCAGTTTACACGCATTCCAAATGCTTCTGGATTACCAATTAAGAAGGCCAATAGAAAAAAAGAAATAAATTAAGGAAAAAGAGATAGGTATATTAAAGTATTAATGACTGCTGTCACTTGGATTCCATTTTATCATCACCTTAACAATTTCCTGTTTTAATTAAAACTATAGATACATATATATTTTGTGTATTTGCTATTTTATGGTCTGGTGCATTGGCTAAAGAATTCTAATTAATTTTTATTTGATTTAACATCTAGCTAGCCAATTAATCCTAAAATTGATTGAAATTTTGAAGCAAACATCAATCGAGTAAGAATATCAAAAAACACATAATTCTATCGATTTCACTTCTTCTAGTTACTATTAAACTTAAATTGATAAGTGTATAGGAATTTAAATCTTGTATTAAATCATTAATAAATATATTTTATTTTTAATGTTTTTGGGTGTATTTTTAAATCAAATCGCTTTTCACATAAATACCCACTGTTAAGTTTAAAAGAAAAAACTTTTTTTTCTCACAATTGAGTGCCGTTTTTGTAAAATTCAAAGTCTTTAATATTTATGATAATTGCAATGGTATTTGATGCATAATATATAACATATAGCATGTCAAACCAAAACATAGCAGACACATTTTTAAATTATAGTAATTTCGTTTCTTTTGACGTTGAACGGTTGAACTTTAACTGTATCGATGTTCTTTTTTTGTCTCATAAATAATTTCAACTTAACATTTGAATTGTTTTGATTATAGTGATAGGCATTGAAAAAGTTCATAAAGTGTTGATAAAATAGTGTGTTGTCTCATCATTAATAGATTTCTCAGAAATCTAATACTTAACATTTTGGCTTCATTACTAAAATAACAATAGAGCTAAAATTATTATAAATCATTAAGTAGTCGAACTGCACACATGAAGTGTTACCATTTGGCTCTTATTACATTGGAAATTCACTGGCAACATGAGGCCTCCTTAAACCATCCTGAAAATTTAATGAATTTCAGGATGTTTGATGTTATTGGCAGAGACGAGATATTGATATAGGATTGTTGAAACAAAACTTATTATAAAACCAATAAGTACTGAACATCATGATATTTCCTAAATATTTTACTTATTATTTCCAAACATTTAAATCAAAAAATCCTGTACACAATAATATTTATACACACAATCGCTGCTAGTTACCTATTTAAATACATAAATGTATAGATGTTTATAGTTTTTTTGTTGGAAGCCTTTGTTTTGGAGATTTTAGATTTTTCGTTGTAGTTTTCACAGCAGTAATTAAGATACGCCAAATTTTGAATACCTACACAACAAACACTTTTACATTCACACTTAAACCCGATTTTGAATTAACTTTAACTAATGTTTTTCTTTTCTTATTAAATTTAAAAAATAGGTACTGTCAATAACTACTACAGACGAATACAGAAAGGCATCGCTCTTCACAACGGGATCGTTCGATTTAGACTTTCCAATTCCTGACTTGATTGGAACAACAGAAATTCTAACCGAAGAACACCGGTAAGCATGATGCTGATGAGTTAAAAGCTTATAAATCTTCACAAAAAAAATATTTTTTTATTTATCCTCAGCGAAAAATTGTGTACACACTTACCTGCAAGAGCCGAGGGTTATTCTTGGTCACTAATATTTAGCACATCGCAACATGGTTTCTCGTTAAATTCTCTCTACAGAAAAATGCAGAGGCTAGAAAGTCCTGTGTTAATTGTTATCCAAGACACAGATCACAATGTAAGTTTTGATTTAACATATAACATATTGTTTCGATGTGTACAAATAATTTATTTTATTTTAACAAAGGTTTTCGGAGCTCTGACATCTTGTTCACTTCATGTATCTGATCATTTTTATGGTACCGGAGAGTCATTATTGTACAAATTTAATCCCAGTTTCAAAGTATTCCATTGGACTGGTGAAAATTTGTACTTCATTAAAGGCAATGTTGATTGTTTGTCAATCGGTGCTGGAGAGTAAGTATATACAATTTTATTACATATTTTGTATTCAAGTTATTGATTAGAAGGTCTTTTTAATTAATTAATTAAAATTTCACTAACTAATTAATTAATTTTAATTTCATAGTAAACCAACAATATATATATCTTACCCCAAATTTAAAATTAAACTGAAAATAATTTAAAGATATTTTAATCCAGCGTATCAATTGAAATTTGACCACCCTCTGAAATAAATCTAAGATAGTAATTGTGTGCCAACAAACAATTTTAGTGATATTCGTTTCAATTCGGTCACTAAAGGAAATCAAATATGTTAATGCAAAACGAATTTAGTAAGTCATTATAGAAAATTCCATGTCAATAAAGCTGTTGTTCATTCAAAATGTCCAATGAATCGGATATTTTAGAGTGGTTGTTCAACCACTTTATTTATTGATTTTCTAATCGAAGTTTTTACATTACATTGTCTTGTATTACAGTGTCAAGGAAAAATAATTATAATTGTTTCTACATATTACACTTTTGACAGTTAATTTTTAACTTTAACATGTAAAACTATACCCCTCAATATTTTTGTATATTAAAAAATAAGAATAAAACAACACTTAACCATGAAATTCTACTAGAAATAAATAATTACAAGAAAAGTGTCATTTTTCTATTCGCCTGATTTTATTTAAGACCATGAAAATAATTTATTTATGTTTGGAGTGGTAAAATACTCAACTTATGGCGCTGCGAGACACACAGTTACTATATACACTTAGAAGTATAAAATTCAAATCTTGCCTTAAAATATTTTCTTCACTAAAAAATGAGACAATCAATAAAAAAATTCTTATATACATATGTACTTGTACGTGTCAAAAGACTAGCTGCCAAACTTAACGTTGCTTGGGTTACTTTAAGTATATTTGATTTTTAAATTTATCGAAAATAAGTGGAAATATTTTTTTTTTTTAAATTAAATGTCGCAAATAAATTATTTAAAATAATTTTTTTTTTTGGATATTTGTTGACATTACAGAAATATTGTATTGAATTTTATCTAAAAATATATATTTCTTCATAATTTAAAAGTTATTCAATCAATGCAATATATCAAAATCTTTCAAAATTTATGTTTTGTAAATTTTAAAAGTACTACTAAGTACTAAAATACAATACAAGTGAATTGCAAAGTATGACTTTGATATTTGATCAAATGCCTTTAAATTTAGTGAAAGATAAACAGTTTACTGCAATTTAGAACTTTTATTGTTGTATATTGAAACGCTAAGTTTAACATATTTTCGGTTTTGCGTTTATTATAATATATTTAAATATTTTACTGTAATTTTAAAGCATTTTTAATTCTGAACACAAAAATTTTTTTAAGTGGGACAAATTATTCAACAATCACTAATAAGGAGTTCATTTGCCCCAAGAAATGAAATCGGTTTGTTTTTGTCAATCGAAAGGAATTTGAAAATAAAATCGAATTTTTATTATCAAAATAAAACATATTATAAAGTATTGGACATAGAAAAACATTATTGAATTACGATACAAAAAAAAAAAACAACCTTCAAAAAACGTACGGCTTGAAAAAACATGTTACAAATTAGTTTTTCTTTAACCAGAAGTTTCTGCATATTGTATGGCTTGCCTTTTTGTATAGGTGTACAATGAAACTGTCAGGTATCTGAACCCAAACTTTGGCAAACTAGCTAAAAAATTTCAAATTACCAAACAGACATTTTGTAAGATTTGACAAAAGTCTGTACTTAGCCTTACACTCAGTAAATCATTCTAAATTTGTTATAACCTTTTGAGTGATAAGATGAAAATAATCTATTAAACAAACAAAAGTAAAACAGTGGCGCATTTACGCAATTTTCTAAAGTGTTTGTATTACTCGTTGTTTACATATTTCCCCAAATTTTTTGTCATACATATTAATTTTTTTTTTTTGTAAAACGTGATTTGAAGCATGAACAAAATAATTTAAGTCATCACCATGACCTACGCTTTGTCTGTTATTGAAATGAAAACAAAGCAGATAACGCATGTAATCTAAATCACAAACCAATAAATTAAAGACTGATTTCATTTCTGTTTTATTATTATACACCTATGTACTCGTACATATATTGTACAGTGTACATTGTACATATGTATATACAAATTTCAGTTTGGTGATCTAATTTAAATCTAGATTTTATCGTTTTTATAATTCTCTTTAAAGACAATACATATTCAAATACTGAACAAAACAAACCTTTTGGAAAAGAACAATTATATATATGTACAATTGGCCTTTCTCCCCTCCCTAATTTTTTTCAGAGCTTATTTAAGGAGTTGACTCTTTTATCATGAGTTTTACACTCCTGCTTGAGATCTTTGCAAATTTATTTTTTCAGTAGATGCAAAATGTTTATATGACATGATTCTATTTTTTTTTTTTACTTTTCAGCGGTCGATTTGGATTATGGTTGGACGGTGACTTAAATCAAGGCCGATCACAATCATGCAGCACATATGGCAACGAACCTCTATCACCACAAGAAGACTTTGTTGTAAAAACTCTCGAATGCTGGGCATTTGTTTAAAATGAATTTCTGCAAATTTGAAATTACCTACTAATAATATTATTTTCTTTTTTGTTAGTTATATTATAATTTCTGTAAACATAATCTTATTATTTAATTTAATTTTAAAAGTAAAAAAGGAAAAACATTTATGCTGCAATTAACGATTGAAAATAGAATACTATATTGAAAGGAAGGAAAAAAACGATCGATGATAAAAAAATTATAAGTATAAATTCATTTTTAGGGAATTCCTTATTATTTTTTTTTTAATTTTTAATGTTATTATTTAATTATTGTTATACCATGTTAAAATTTTTATATTTTGTGTATTTTTGCTTTCTGTTTGTTTGTTTGTTTTATATACTTAATTTAATTTAATATTAAAAAAAAAAACTGAAATCTATGATTTTTGAGTGATGTGTTTCTAAATTTTTTAGGATGAATAGAAGAATTAATTTGTTATTTCATTTTATGCAAGATTAATTATGATGATTTCAAGTAAAACGTTATTTATAAGCATCCTATATTATAGAGAAAAAAAGTAATCAAATAGATGCAATTCTTATGTGTAAAAGCTTTTTGAATAGTGCGTTCGTCTTTTGTATTAAGTTGAACATTGAATATTAAAATAAAAAAACGATAAGAAGAAAAAAAAGAGCAAATAAAAACCGAAATATTTAAATGTTGTTTGAAAAAGTTATTTTATTTGTATTTACCAGGTAATCAAAGTTGCTTATTTTTTAACAAAACAGTATATTTTTGTGTGTTGTAAATGATCTTATTACAATCAACAAACAATTGCATAATGAAAAAAAAACTGAAATACAATACATTTTAAAAGTTGTTATACCATTGCAAACATAACGTTCGCTTAGACTAATTATATATATAAAACTATTTAAATGATTAGTAGTGCATTGTATATCAAAATGTACATTTTGTATAAACACAGAAACAACCACTGAAGCATTCTAAATTAGAACTTATGCAAGATTTAAAAAAATGAACATAAGAAAAAATACATTTAGCTTAACAAAAAAAAAAATTAAATAAATTTATATATTTAATAAAAAAGAAAAACAAACAAAAATAATAATGATAAAACAAACAGATGATCAGTTTAGTGTTTAGCTGTGAATCAAAAAAAAAAAAACATGAATACATATAATATCTTTATTAACATTTAGAAGCGATTATATACATTGAAAATATTATGGAAGTAAATGAGAAGAAAAATTCAAGGATTTATTACGTTTAAGTTTATATTTTTAACATTATATTGTTTTAAGTCATCGGCTACTGTGTTATATAGCAGATGTGTACCATTTTATGTGTGGTATTCTCTAAATTAACCGAAGCAAATACGTATATATTATTATTATACATTTAACATTAATGCGTAATATACATACATAATTTGTTTTCAAAAAATATAATAGTTTGATAAACATCTTCAAATTATTTTCACTTGCTAATTACAAGATATTTGAAAGATACAAAACATAAATAAAAAAACACCATTTAAAGTGATAACAAAAAATAATAAAACAAAAATATTTTTACAAAAAAGTTTTTAATTTTCATTTAGTTTTTAATTTTTATTCGTTTTTTTTTTTTAAGTTGCACAAAACTGAACATTTTTAACTTTTTAAAGAGTGTCAGAAAATATGAGGTCAAACATTTTATCAATTGGAGTGGTTGGGAGGACGTGGAGCAATCCTGTTTTACATCGTATGGTTTGGACATTTATTAGGGAAATCTATACCAAGTTTGTTTGAAATAAGGCCATTAGTTTAGTATGCTTTTGCTGGGTAAACAAGTCAGTCTGAAAGATAATTTTAGAAGCGAGATGAAACTTAGACTTACCTTTTAAACCTGAGTCAATGCAGTGGCTAATGCCACTTAGGGCCTCATTATGAATAGCGAAGCGAGCTTAAAAACTTGCGAATTCGATAACTCTGTATTATGAGTATCGATTCGCTTAAATTAAATTCGCTTCATATGTCAAAACATTATCGAACTTGGTTATCGACCAATTACAATTAGCGAATGTTCGCTAATTTAACCTCTCAAAACGTCGAATTCTATCGAATCAAAATATTCAGTGATAAACCTAGCGAATATAGAGTCTGGTGTCTGTGTGCTAACATGAGTGACAAAAGGAAAAGGTATTTGAAAATAATTTGTATATTATAACAAAAAAAGTAAATAAAAAATCATATTTTCAAGAACAAATGCAAATCAATTTGCTAGGCTTGTGCAATTGATGAAAACAAATCCCGATATAGCAAAGGGCATACATAATATGTAGGTGTATTCCGTTCATCGAAAAGGAACCATAAATAAAATACATATATGTATTTTTTTTTTTAATTATTATTTAAGTTTGAAGAGTTCCTACCTAAATGTATATGTGATAAATTATCAAATCAATTGTACTTATCATTTTATTATTTTTCAATTTAAAATTCACAAAGAAAAAACATCAAATTCTTCACTTCTAAAATATTCATTTGACATTTGAGTTATGCCATTTCAGTATGATGATTTATTGGCAGCATTTATTTCTTAGCGAACGATGAAGTTCGCTATTAATAATACAGTGATAATAAAAGTTCGCTAGATCATTCGCAACTTAGCGAATTTTCGATTCGCTATTCATAATGATGGCCTTAATCGCGTGCTTGTAGACATCATTCCCTAAGCTTTGATTTAAAACAGTATGAATGTTTTTAAGGTATTTAATGGGCATATTAAGAAAAGTTGAATTAAAAAACAAGCTCCTATGGGCTTTGCTGATTTTTTTTTTTATATACAAATATGATTTCTTTATTCTTTTAAAATTTAAATTTGCATAAAATACATATATGTATTTATATTTCAATGATATTGATGTAGATTAAAATAGTATTTTGCTGATTTGCGGCCGGACTAAAATGATGAGAAACTTACAGGAAAAACTCACTTTAATTTAGTTGAAGGATTATATTTAAAGCATGTAAAACTAACTTTCGTTTCCAACTTTGCCTGTGTTTATTTTATTTATATTTTTTATCGAACGATCAAGCGCATCAATGCATCCAATAACATCCGATATTTTATGTTTCCCGAAAAATTACAAAGCAGATTCCCTTTTTTGGGATAAACATAAAAAATAACCAATACTTTACTAAAACTTTATTGGGCAAGTCCTACTCTACTTTCTCTTGCAACACGTGTTTTCAGGGGGAAAACAGTAGTTAACTTAATTTAATTTATCAAAACAAACATTTGAAAGCTGTACAAGACAGTTGGGGGAGAGTACGATAACTTTGGCGCCAAAAATTGATAACGGTTTTTTTAGAGTCGTCGAAAACAAGCATTTTTTACTATGGGAAGTGGGTGTATGCGAATATAAGAATTTGTTTTAATATATTTTTGTTTAGGTTTCATGGTAATTTTAGTTCTATCCTTATGCTTTCCCCTAAAAAAAGAACAATTAAATACTTAAAAAAGACAACAAAATAAATTATTCTTACATTTTGAACGAAACAAATACACAGCTAACTACAGCAGCACCAATTTCACAGAAAATTTACACAACATAAACAATGTGATTTGAATTCGTTCAGAAAATGGAATAAAACGAAATGCATGAACATCCATTTTCATTTTTGGAGTTTCAATTCACAATTAATTCACGATAGTGAATTGTGGAACACCTAAATTCATTTTCGCCATGTGAATTCACAATAAGTGAAATGCAGAACGTGGGGTTAGTACCTACTAAAGTTGAAACTGCTAGCAACGAATACCGAAGGAATCTTTGGCGTTTTTTTCTTTCTTATGTATATAAATTGTAAAAGAAATTCAATGAAAATAAGCTAGTAAATGTGAGTTAATGATATTCTGTATTGTTGTCAACGTTTTTACTGTTTTCAATTGTTTTCTCTGTCTCACTCATCGAACATAAAAATTCAAACTTACTCATTTCACTTTAAAGCTGAAACGCTTTTGCGGATAAAATGAGATGAGATGAGTCATCTCATTTTATTCGCCAGAAAAAGTTAAATCCCGACATTGGAATATTTATTACAGATGCCAACGAATTCTTAGGACAACTTCGATCAATTTCACTTTTCCAATATCCGACATAAATTTTATTTCCGAAGGCCCTAAATATGCCTACAATATGCCCATCGTGTATTGTACAAAGTGTTCAGAGATGTTTTATAAATTAAAAGCTTTATAAGTACATATATTTTACCTTATAATTCCGATAATTTTATGTCAATATAATGTTTTAGACTTTGATAGAACAATAAAATCTAGGCTTTTACAAATTGTTTTGATGTCAAAATCTAGTTCGATTCTACTAATGGTTAAGATTTTTCTCTTTTCTGAATTTAATTTGAAACCCATTTTTTATATTTTATAGTTTTGATTTAAAATAAGTTGACATATTTAAAAATGAAGTTAAAATTGTTTTATTTGCCTTTGTTTAATATGAATCTTATATCTAAACTAAAATCTAAAATAAAATTTAGTAAGACTCTAGTCTTGACAATAGCAAGTACTTTTATCGAGAAACGATTGCAAGGAATGTTAAAGTATTTTTTAATTTTCCAAGTAATAACACCACCATTGTACACAGTTATTATAATTTTGTTATTAAATAAAAAATTATTTATTTATTTAAAACAAAAATAAACGGTTGTTTTATTTATAAAAAGGATACCTTACAAACTAATATTTTCATATTCTGTTTTCATTTTTGTGTTTGAAAACTTACATAGAAGCGTTGCACAATTTTCAAAAACTATACAAAACATGTCATGACACGCACATATTAAAAATAAACTCAATAAAAAAAACTATGAGGTTTTCCGTTACCTATCCAAAACCAAGAAGAAAAACCCAATTCGATTAAAGAGCATTATGCTTTCATTCAATAAAAATACGTAGCCAATTTTATGTAACTTTTTTTGTAGCATTAATTAATAGTGAATTTAAAAAAATTGCACCTGAAATAATTTTTTAATTGTAAAAAAAAAAGCTAGTGACTTTTTCCAATTTTGCACCCAAGTTTTTGAAATTTTGATAAAAAAATACCCAAACCTAATAATCCATATTGATAATTTTATACTAAACAGTAACAAGAATTTGGTAAGATTCATAATATAAATAATTATTTGGGTTACAGTATAATATATTAAATAAAAGTTTTAAAATCATTTCAGAAAAAATTGCAGAGCTTTATAATGCAAAAGATACATTGTAGAAAAATGTTATTGAAAAATACTACATACCTACATTTTATACACATTAAGACTTTTTCAATCAATAATTATATTATTCGATATCACCGAAGAAGAACTTTTTTGGTGTTTTATATGAAGAGAAGAATGTGAATTTCCCCGAAAAAACACAGAATTACATAAATTGCTAACTAATTAAATAAAATATAAAAAGTGCATGCATGTATGTATTCTCGAGTGTAACACAATTTTATGGTTTGGCTTTACAAGAAGTAAGCAATGGCGTTTTTTAAAAAAAGAAGTAAAATTGTAGCCGATTTTCGCTCTGATTGTGAATATGCTTTTATTGACTTTGAAATATACATAGAGATTTTGCTAAAAATTTGGCTCTAGTTCCACCTAGCGAGTGCATATACTCACATACGAGTATATGCACTCAGTAATCATCAAGTAACATCAAGTTATTTTTATTTGTATTTATAAACCTAGTTGATTAATTGATTTATTAATAAATAAATTACATGCATTATAAGAATAATAAAAAAAAACGGTTTGGGGCCTATTTCACAGTCACAAAAGTGGCACTTAAGTCCAAATATAAGACACAAGAGATCCAATTATGAAATGTAAATTTAGTTTAAGTCTCTTAATGCGTTTAATAGACCATAACATAAAAATAAAAAAATATATCACAAATAGCACAATCGATTCAAAAGTGGTTGAGTTCATACCAAATGAACCAGAAATAATCCTATGTAACTATAAACGGGTAAAGTACTCTTTGTATTCTTTGTTTCTTTTGGTTTATTAGGAGTTGTTTTCGCTTAGTTAATTGAACTTAAACTTGAGTTTAGTAAAACAAGTCATGAATTTTTTTTATTCCTTTAAAGCCAGGAAATCAGGAAGGTACATACATACAATCTTTTAATAAAACACCAAATAAGTTCTTATCGAAAAAAAGCGGCTTTCAAAATCATTTTTTATACGATGGTATGCATTAAAAAAACACACACACACATCATTATACACTTTTGATACACTAATATATATATATTTGTATACATAAATATACCTACCTACTAAAAAAAACACAAAGAAATGAGACCAATAAATAAATAATAAAAAAGGTTAAAAATATAAAACCTGACATTGATTCATTTTTTGAAAATTTTTTATAAAAATTGCCAAACTGCTTTTTTTTCAAAAATCTGTGGCGCTTATATGAGTTATAAAATAATAATTTAGTAATTTGCTGATAAAATTATTGTAATAGCAAATATTTAAAAGTTCGTATACCTACATATATAAATATACAACTTATAATTATTAATAAAAGAAACATTCATATTGCATATATTGCCTATGTATAAGAAATGCTACAAACCTGATTTTTTTATGTATGTATAAAAGATACAAAATCAAATAATAATTGTTGTACGCAATGTTATGAAACAAACTTTCATTATCATTATAAATGTACGAATATCAAATAAGTTAAGAATTAAGGTCCACTTGGACAATAGTATTTTTTTGTCAGAAACTATCACCGATTTATATATAAATACATATGTTTGCTTAAAATTCTATAAGTCTAATAATCTTTTGTGCAAGTGGACCTTAAATATATATTGTAACTTCTGTCAATTAAAATGTAGACTCGATTATTCCAAATTAAAAGAGAGATGTTTAAAATGATAAATCTACTGTATGCTAAATTGTAAAAATTATGTAATTGTGTAAAAACCAAAATTAAGGAAAAAATTAGTGTGTGAATATTAGAAAAAAAAAACAAGTTAGTTACTTTGTTGCTTGGCTGAAAAAACTAGATATAAAAATTATGAAAAATCTATATGCCAATGTATCAGTTTTTTCGTATTATTGTCGCAAATATTCAATACTAATATTTTTGGTAAAAAAAACCAAAATAAAAATTTCCCAGAGTTTTAAAAACATTTGATATTTAAAAAAAACTAATAGGATAACAAAATATTTGTACGATCAATTGAGATAAACTATTTAAATAATCAACATATGGGTATAAGGAAAACAATTAAGAGAGCATTGAATAAACATTACAAACCATTATTACAATTTATTAATTCAATAATTAAAATAAACCTACATCGTGGAGTTAAAATCGAATGTATTTGATGTGAAATTAAAAAAACATTAAAAGAAATTTTTGCGATATCTTTGATAATTGTCTTTAAATAAATAATATTTTATATTAAACAATATTTATTTAAGATCTTCAAAAAACATGTTCATAAATAAATTATTCATTTATCTCATAAATAGTTATGTATACATATAAATGAATAATTAAATTTGACAATCTATAGGAACACCCGTGGAACTATATTGGTAGGTAAATTAAACTAGACCTCAGTTTATCTTGGCCTAAACTTACAATGTATCTATGCCTTAATGGGCGTTCCTTCTATCTTATTCCTATTGACTCTTTTCTTAAAAACCTACCAAAGTTAAAATTTAATTAGACTCCGATTTAACCTATACAACTATTTGACTGGATAGTAATGAGCAATGAATGACTAACCTTAATAGCCTTGTTTTTTAAAAGATTGAATTGCCAGGTCAGCGCGTTTCTTAACGTACATAAATTACAGCAAACCAAAAGTGAATATAATTAAAAAAAGAGAAGGTGTGAGTACTTTGTTGAGTTCATATCTATATTTACAATGATAATTATATGCAAAAGTTAAAAGTAACCACTCGTACTTCTTGCTGCAGCCAACTACTTTCACTCAGTTTTAGAACGGGTAGTTCATTATTTATAAAAAGAATTTGGGAGAAAGTATTTATTTACTTTACTTTTACCAATTGTTTTTCCAGTCCAAAATAACATGCAAAATTGCATTAATTTTGATGTTAGATTTTACTTGTGGTAAAATTAAAGCGATTATCAACAAAGGAACACAGCTTTAATTTACATTAGATACGCTTCGCATTTTTGCATTCGATTTGTAGGCATTCGACAAATTTGATTTTCTTATCAAATATTATACATTCAATTTTAACTCCACTTGTGAACTTAAATAGCATTCTTATAGCATCGTAAATCAAAAGCAAACAAACAAAATACAAAAACTGACTTTTCAAAAGTTTAAAAAATTTAATTAAAATTAAACAACCCAAACACATGTGGAAAATGCTCAAAACTTGAAAGTCATTTAAAAATCAAAATTCAACCATACAAATATTTTACTTATTATTTTCGATCATCAGTGAGTATTATTTTACTAAAAAACAAATATGTATTAAATTCATCGAAACTTTATACAAAAACTGAATATTAGAGGCAAAAGAAAATACAATAGGTATCTATATATTACCCTGACATTGTTGACATTTACAATTATATTTTTCTACAAGAGCAATTATATAATCATTATATTATAATTATTATAAATTATTGTACTATATTATGTATAGTATCGTGTGTACTTGGATCTTAGAAAAACAACACAAAATAAATAAAAACTTAAAAAAAAGTTGATTACCAACCCATTCAAAGCATATAACACAGTGCAGAAAAACAAAAAAAAATTAAATCTTTCCATTTGCTTAAATAACAATTGTAATGCAAACAAATTTGTGTTCATATTTTTATTATTATTTTCAGCAATTACTATTATGGATAGTTTAAATAAAAACAAAAAAAAACACAAATGAAGATATTGAATGTAGTTGATTTAATATAAATGCACTGGTTACAGAGATGTTGAAAAGTATTATTATTGTTATAGGTACTTATTGTTTTTGGTTCATATGAATAAAATTGTATATGGTCATTAAAAAAATTAATAAAATCAATAAATGCAGAAAAATATCATGTGTGTTGTTTTTTGGATGAGTAAATTTTTACTGCTAATAATACCTCTATTGACGACTGTAAGCGTATTCAAATTATGTGGTTCGTCGGTCGTTATACTCTGCCTTGTATCGCATTACCTCAAGGCGTATACTCATTTTGGATTCATTATTCTTATTCTTGTATTGCAGTTTGAATTATCTTGTTTTCAAAAGATCCCTAATTTTTACATTCTGTACCTATAACAGTCCAAAATGCAAGTTTTGGATCCGTAATAAAAAACCAAACTGGAGATATTAATCAGACCTTACACAACGATAATAGATAACGCGAACAAGTGGGTCCAGCAATTCTGTTTGGGTGTCTGTACGCCGACCTACATCATAAAAAATTCCATCGATGCATTCATACCAAATTCCATTTTCTTGTATTCGTCAGAACACAAGCGAATCATCTCGCGCACCGCAAAGTCTGTCGTCAGGCGTATAGTTTTTACCTTATAAACTATATTTCCAAATAATGTATAAAACACAGAAAAGTTGTAATAATAATTTATTAATTATGTAGTTTGATTTGTTATTGTTATTAAGATTGTTGTTTTTTTTTTTTAATAATACAATATAATACAAGGGCTTAACTTATTATTTTTACACGAACATATAAGAAAATTATTGTAATTAATCTGTTAGCTTAAGAAGGAACAAACAAAACAAAAACTCTTAATTTGAAAACACGTTCTCAACCTTCAATATTCAACAGCATTAACAATAAACAAAATGTTGAAAGTTTGTATTTAGGAGCTACATTTATGTAGGTAAAACTGATCAAACACCCAATAAACAGTAGTATTTTTAATTTTCAACAAAAAACGATGCATAATGTACTACCGCATAAGTGCACATACATACTATTGATTCAAACATATTAAAATGTCTCCGCTTAACACTGCTAGATTTTCGTTAGAGTTTGTCAAATAAAAACTCTGGTTAAAATGACATTTTACATTAATGTTTAGAGATCACTCATCGTTAAATTTTCCATTTTTACTTCTTATCTAATTAATGTACTACTATCAATCTTATTGGTGGTCAAAGTTATTTTCACAGTTTTCCTGATTCCCTCTTAAAAATATATGTTATAGGGTGGTATTTATAAAGGACATTGTTTGATTTTGATTCAACCGCTTCTAATCTCTTCCAAATATATAAAAGAAAATCCCTGCAAAGTTTGAGCTCTTAATATTAAAGTTGATCCAGCTTCCAAGAATTGCTGTTTTATATGGGAAAATATATGTATCTGTTCTTGTATAACTAAAATTTGAAATATTTTAACGTATAACATCCAACAATGAGTTACCTCTAAACATTAAGTCTAAAGACTTATTATTTTACAAAGGCTAGGTAACTGAATATATCATGTTGGAAACCGAAGACATTTTAATTGAGTTGAATCAGTCTAACACATACTCATATTTATTCCAATGATATATTGCATTAACAGAGTTTTAATTAAGTTTGCTTTGACAGCTTCAACAATTGCTCTCATTCAAATTAGAGATACATCGTAATTTTTATTTATATCATACTATTTAATCCTATCTATGTACTTAACTGATATTTATTTAAATAATAAGTAACTTAAATAATAATAATATTTGTATATATGCGTAGTTATATAAAATAAGAGAAATATTGTTTATATAAAGTTTGAGTGGTTAGGTACGATGGCATTTTGAAATTCTTTGTTACGTACAAATATCACTTGAATTTGTAATTGTCGTTGAGTTTGTTGTTGTTTTGCTCTTCGTTGTTGAATTACTGTTATTTGTTTTATTTTTGTATTGTTTGCAACGATTTAGAGCCGTCTCGCGCTCTTTGGCATCGAAATACCATACCGTTATAGCATATCGTGTTCTATGGGCGGGTTGTACTTCATGTGGGTTGCGTTTGTCTGACCAGAAAAATATTAGCCTATCGAATTTCGGCTCAATTTCTGCTATTGATCCTTGACCTTGTTCAGGAAATATTCTAAAACAAATATTAAAAATAGAACAAATGTCAGATCTTCCGTTTTCTATGAATTTTCAAAAAAAAAAAAAAATCACCTTAAAACACCACCACTTCGCATTGTGTCCCAATTAAGATTGAGATAGTATATGGCGGTTATCACTCTGCCGTCTTTATTAGGATTATCAACATGCATCACATAATGTGAACCATAGCCGGGATAGCATGCTACCATTGCCTGAAATAAAGAAAATATTTTACTTAGTTTTGAAATATTTATGGAACAAAAAGATAGTTCAACTCAGGAATCAGTATGCGTTTTCAATTTTTTTACAGATGCGAATGAGAGTTAATATTTTTTTTTTAAACATGAATTTTTATATTTTTTAGATAAACATATATAATATATGTCTATACTCAATTCAATATATATTTTCAATACAGGCCGCATGGCAAATTTTTCGAACACACTAATGCCTGGTGGTGCTCGCAAGCCACTCATATAGAGAAATTGACACTGAAATAAAAAAAAAGAACCACTTAGTTACATTGAAATTGTTTTTGTAATCTTCAATGAACGCACGTATATCCCACCAGGACTTTTCTGCTCCCTTAACTTAAAAAGAGATGTGTGTTCTCGCTAATAGTTTTTCTGTTTTTCCTTTTCATTTTATGAAAAAACGAATATCCTATCTTCCTTTTATTGGAAATATAAATTGAAAATAGTATAAAATAATCAATTAAGTCAATAAACGAATAGTAAATCGCAGATATATGCAACAGGAATTTGAATTTTGTTGTTCCTCGAAGTCTAAATTATATAAAACAAAATTTGTACATTTCCCTTTCTATCGCTTCCCCCATTTTATCCCTTTATTTTTAAAATCTATTTATTTCAATTCCTGATTAACAAAAGAAAAAGGGTAACAAGCAAATTATTTTTGAGCATTTAATGAAATGGGTCCGAAAATAGCCAATATTGTTTAGACTTTAAGACAAATGCTAGCTTTTTCGTTTGACAAAAATCAATTTGACCTGCTAAAAATTGCAACACTTTACATTTGGATAAATTCTCTAGAAGCTTTGCAGTAATATAGATAGTAAAATTAAAGGACAGTAGCCTATCAAATGCAGCAACGATAGTAGAATAGATGTGTATTAAATTTAATCTTTATTGATTTTAAATTACCTTTGTTCTTTCTCTTATTGTGTAGTTTCCTAATTTTCCATTGTTATGCATTGCGTTGGCCCGGGTGATGAGAGCGTCAATCTAAAATTTTAAACAATATAAATATACATATGTTAGAAATATGTTAAAATATTTAGAATTAAATAAAAAAGATTAAAGATACTAAAATCGACTTAAAAATCGTTATTTTATTATTACAAAAGAGAGTATAAAGTATTCAAAAGCTACAATTATTGAAATCAAACTATTATTATGTTTACTTATTTATTTATTTATTTATTTATTTATATATTTATTTATTTATTTATTTATTTATTTATTTATTTATTTATTTATTTATTTATTTATTTATTTATTTATTTATTTATTTACTCATTGATTTATGTATTTATTTATTTATTTATTCGTTTACATATTTATTTATTTGTTAACTATTTATTTATTTTTTATTTATTCTTTATTGTTATAATTTTCCTCGTTTATTTGTTTATTTATTTACTTATTTTTTTTTTTTGATTTTTTTTTTAAACATTTTTTTTTTCTTCTCTCTAACTTATTTACTATTTATTTATTACTTGTTAATCTTTTTTAACTGTTATTTTTCTGTAATTTTTTACTATTATTTATTTTTTTTGTTTTTCCTTTTTTTTTACAATTTTTCAATTGAAGGTTTTTTTTTCGTATTTTCCTTCAATTATGTACTTTATTCAAATTTTATTATTCTTTTTAGTCACACAAGATAATGTTTCAGTTGAAAGATAAATGTATCATATCTCTGAATTGTAAAATGTGCGGTCACAGACTTTTTTGAAAACATTATTACGAAATAAATATATCTATCTATCTATCTATTATATTTACGAGTCTTTTGCTAACAAAAAGTATATATATTTTTGATAGCTTAATTTGAATTATTAAATTAATTTAAATAACTAATTGAAAAGTTTTTTTATGAGGTACCGCAATATTTTTTTAATTATTTTTATAACTCAATCAATTTTGCAGCAAATTTCGTTTTGTGGAAACAATTTGAAGAAAAATTTTATTTTTAAAGAAATTGTTTGGTAACATTTCATTTTTATACCTTGATAATTAGACACATTTTTGAGGGACATGGACATTGAGCAAATGTTTATATTGAATTATTTAATTTTTGTTCATTCGATTTGGAAAGTGAATGCTAATAATTAAGGAATTTTTTGTGTAAATACAAACTTTAGTAGAATGATTATTTTAAATTTTTGCGTAGGATGCACAATCCAAGTCATTAATTAATTAATTTTTGTTAGCTATTAACTGAAAAGAAAAAAATATTATTTTTTCCATTTTAAACAAATTTTCCTCAAAAAAATTTAAATTAAAAAAAAAATGGATAGGTATGCCACTTCAGTATAAGTAAATTTGTCTAAAAATCATAAAGTAAATATTAGGTGCTTCAAAGAGTACCACTTTTTGTTTAACATAATCTACATAGGTATGTATGTATGTATATGAAATTCCGAGATTGAACCAATGCTAGTAAGTTTATTCGAATTATCATGAGTCAACCTAGTAGGTCAGAAAAAATATGATTTTAGAAACATTTATGGGTACATCAGGGAAATTTGTATGTTATTCTTATAAAATATATAGCGAAGATATTTTTCTCAGCGTGAGTTTTTTTTGATTCCAATTATGTTTACCATTATTTTTTTATTTTTGTCGGTCATATTTCTTATAAGCGCATTTGTACAACCTACTATTATAAGTTATATATTATAATCATACAAAATCACCGAGGAGTGAATCACTTTTCTTACAGTTGTATTTTCATACATATTGAAAGATATCGTCAATTCAGTTAATTAATTTCCTTATTAAAAGACATCTTCATCCGATATGAAAAAAACGAAAAAAAACTTGTTTATATTTATAGTAATAAAATGCATGTTCAAAAGTGATTAAGCAAATTATTACTCAAACATCACCAATACTATGTGAAGTGAATGATATCACAATGTAAATCTTTTTACGATCAATAACAGAGAATTTTTTTATAAATTAAAAAACACACAAATATGGTGTACGTGCCGATAACGCACTAAGCTTTTTTGCTCCAGCTTGAGATAAGTTTGTTTTTGTTATATAAATAGATAAAGGGGTATTCGACATTACTAATATTTACAAATAAATTATATTTGAGAAGCATAATATTTTTAACTTATTCTTAATGCGCGGTTAGTGCATTTATTGGCAAGTAGCAATATTTTTTGTAGTTGATTTTATTTTTAAGCTTCACTTAATAACACTATATTTACTTATTACTAATACATATTTACAATAAATTGTATTTGAGAAACAGAATGTTTTTTTTATTTATTTTATGAACGGTAAATGCAATTACTGGCAAGTGCCAATATTTTTTGTTATTGATGTTATTTTTAACCTTTACTCGATAGTCTGTCTCTTTAGCATTATATTTTCTTTTCATATTAAAACAATTTAATAACGACTCACTTGATTGATGAGATATCCAACATTAACAGAGTGCGGTTCGACACCTGTCACCCACGTGATTTTATCACCTCTTATTGTTTTTAAATCTTGTCCAGCCATCTGATCCGATGAAACTAATTGACCATCCTGCAAAAATTCACAGATTAATAATAAGTTAAATATCAGACATCGATTTGAAAAGGCGAAACAAACATACCCTGAAAACTCCAGCATCATACATGCCATGAACTTCATTTATTATTCTTAAACCCCTATCCCTTCCAAGGAAATCATCTACAACCGACAGTCCATATGTATTCATATCATTGATTATATTCCGGCAGAGTTCTTCGTTCCGCTCACTGAAACGAAAAATTTAACTTTAACATTAGTTCCAGTTTATAAGATTTTCTTTTTTTTTTGTAATTTGGGTATTGTTTATTTTTTTTTATTATGCTCAATTTTTGATATATTTTTTCTTATTTTTAAATGGTTTGGTGTGACCAACAATTTTATGAACAAATTTTTCGGTAGTTATATAAACCAAGTTGTCAATATGCCAATAACAATTGTCCAGGCAATCTTATATAAAAAATAGTCCTCGTTTACTTTGGTTTTTTTTTGACTTTTCAGTATTTACCTCTCGTTTTGACTAAGAAGAGGGAACGAGATATGAATAACGAAAAAAGTCGGAGTAAGAATTAAAATAGACTATAGATTCATGCAGCAGTAACTTTCAAAACGTGCTTCGCAGATTTTCTTTGGCTCACATTTAAAGAAAAAACAGTTAGTTTCGTAAAATTTAAAACTTTTAAAATCAAATGAACTTGAAATATTTTAGCAGCGAGGAGTCAGATTTCAAAATATTGTTAAAATTAGATTCTTAAAGAAACTTTAATTTCAAAAATATCATAACTAGTTATAACTGATAAAATAAAGAAATAGCTTTTCAAATTAATGATTATTTTTGAATTTTGTGAGATAACACTGAATTTTTTAAATAGATAAATATTTCTGTAGTATCAAGAGTCACAACTGTACAATAAAAACTTAATTAAATAAAATATATAGTAATTCATTTAAATTGTAATTAAATTCTCAGATTTCCCTTGCATTTCAAAAAGAACGTTCACTTAACTATCCATGGAAAAACAGATTAAAATAAGACTTTTGGTCAAATTTTTTCCGAAGCAACTTTAATATTTAAGCAATTAATATTATACTACAAGTGTTATTTTTAGATTTCGCTAATACTCGTAATCGTAATCTCGAAATTGCTAGACCGCGTTGATGTACTTATGACCTTCTTATGTCAAAAAATGACCAATCTACAACAAAAATGTTTATATTTACCTACTTATATTTTCACAAAAATTAAAAAAAAAAAAAAGATTTGTTGATGCTATTAAGCTATAATTAAAATAGTAACACAAAATCCAGCTAAAATAATTTCTTTTTTACCTTTGTTCTGTACTGAAAAACTGCGAAGCATTTTTAGGATCTGCGGGATATTTGAAAAATGGTCTGTGTTCCGAAGCTATCATATTGGTTGTTTAATATACAAAAATGTGTTTACTCAAATAAAACAAAATGCGTTTAGCACGTCTTTGGTCGTTGTTGAAGGTAATATAATGAATATAAGACCTCGAAATGGGTCAATTACTTTAAAGACACGTTTCCATCTGCTATTTAAAAACAGTTTTTGGAAAATAACATAAATAATAATAATTAAAACACACACTGGAACACGATGAACCGGAGGTATATTTTTATTTGGCGTTGTTTATATTTTGAAGTGAGAACAATGCACCCTTTCGCTAACGTCGCACAATTCTAAATAGAGTCGAATTTCAAAAGCATGTGGATAATATAATCATGAGAGAAGGAGTACGGAACAGAATTCCAATTGGAATCAGCTGGTGTTTACTGTCGCTGACAGAACCAGAAGATAAAGGTAGGTAATTATTTGTGAACCCTCTATTCTTCTAATATTTGATTTCATTGAAGAGAACAAAAATATTGTTATTTCGGAACTACGGATAGTCGGATACTATACGAGACACGAAGTATTAAAAAAAAAAAAAAGAGATTAGAGTAACTACAACCAAGCAGAAGCGACTAAACAATAAATACACACACGGTTTAGAGCTGTGGAGCTTCCATCGGTACCATGCGAACGAGCACGTAGCACAACTAAAATGAGTCGCGCACGAGAGACAAGTAGTAGACGAATGTTTATATTGTTCGAGTGTTTGACCAGCCGCAGCAAGGCTGGCCTGCAGTTTGGCGGTGACAGACAACGTTGACAAACGAAAAGGGCTGGTGTAGTGGCGTGGTTCTATACCCAGCTTCAATTTTTTTCAAGGAAATTTGACAGAGTGGTGGCGACCTTGGGGATATGTAATTTTAATTTGTTACTACAGTGTGCACGTTTTATACATAATTTATGTTTTACTACATGTTGTGCATATTTTGTACAAAGTGAAGTGAGATATTAAGAAATAGACTTTTCCCTAATAAATTGTAATAATTCGAGTGATTTGATTAACGGGTGTATTTTTGGAGAATATTCAACCTACAATGATTTTAGATTGCAATTTGAATTTTGTTTGAATTACAAAACGTTTTTTTATTAATTATTATTATTGGCGGCATCAAATAATTTTGCTTTCTGAATTTGTAGCTAATTAAAAGCATATTTTTCGCGCAAAACTTGAATTTGTAGTACATATTCAAGTCAGACCAGTATTGCGCTTTGATCTCGAATCTAACCAGATTCAATGGGTTTTATGGTAAACAAAAACAAAATCTTTAGTGGCAAAATTTTATTCAGTAAACTGATAAACAAACGTTAATATAGTTCTCGATTGGATCTTCGCAACGTTCCAATTTCTTTCAACTCCTATAGAATATTTAACTATTTAAAAGCCTTTTTTGAGTTGGAGTCAAAATGAATTAAGTGTAAACACAAAAGCGCCAAAAATATATATGCCGTTCAAGGTTTGATGCTTTCAGAAATAGATTTTAAGAAAACTATTATACAAGACAATTAGTGAGGCTCTAGAATCTACCCATGCTTACATATGTAGTCAAGGAGGTAACTTGCCTCCCTGGATTTAGAAAGTACTATATTTCAAAAAAATGTTTGTTTTTTTTTCCATGGAAAGAAACCTTTCTTTCCCTGGAAAAAATAGTGAGTAGCTGTAAGGTTAATTTGACATACCTACCCAAACATTTCAGGCGTGAGAAGGAGTAGAGGTATAAAAAGACTATAAAAGTAAGGGATGAACTTTTGAAAAGCTCACATTAGTTTTTAATAAAAAGACTGGGATAAAAGAAAAAGATCAAACAACGAAAACAGGAGCATGCCAGTGTCGAAAACTTGCTGCCAACCCCACAAGTGAAGGCTTAGTTGGCATACCTCTCTTATCTTATCTCTTTATCATATAAGCATTTCAATTGTGTTCTTTAGCTTCCAATTCATTGTGGTTACTTACATTATGTAGGTTTTTTTCAGTGAGACGGTAGTTCAGTTTAGAACTTTATGTCAATGGTGATTCTCTCTGTTGAGTTCTTTGGATGAAACTTGGATTCAATGAGAAGTGTATAAATACATACATACAGTGTATGATTAACTACTCCGGTCCGAATATCCAAAGAGGTGCAAGGTATTTTGGGGTTATATTTTTCCAATAGAAGAAAATAATTTATGCCGATGCTTTTACTTCAAAGCGAATATTATAAAATGGAAATTTAAATTTGCATCTGATTAAGATTTTATTTAATTATATATTGTAATCATTTTTTATATCAAAAGAGTTCAGCAATAAAAGAATAAAATATTGAGAATAAAGATGAATGGAGTGTTTTTGAATAATAGTTCTTTTGCATTCATGCTTTTATCATGATATAAAGTTGAAGTAGAATTCAAAACTCATAACAATAAGTGGATTTACAGTTATCATTAACCAGTTTCTCAATCTTAGCATTAAGTGGGTGTGTACCTGTACTGTTTAGTGTTTGTGCTGTTACTCGTATGTTTAAGCCAGTGTTTCCGAAAATGTTTCGTACGTGCTCGGCTTTTCGATGAAAATGGATGACTGATTTTTTTGTCAACATTACGTTTGATAGAGTTGAATAGAGAAAGGGCGTGAGAATCGCACGTACGCTGTACGAACGATAAGTATGTAGCAAACTTAAGTGCAAAACAAATGTTGTGATAATGAACTTTTTGAAGGCCAATAGAGAGTTGAGAAGGAAAATGGTGATTAAAATTTATTTGTGTATTTATTGGTTTGTTGCTATGTGTGTAAGTGTGTATTGCAAGCGTTCGACTATTTTAAGGCTTCACAATTAACGTGACTTGATTTTTGTTAATCAGTATGAGGGTTTTCACTGAGGTAGGGTTTCCAGAACATCTGTTTTAAAGAGAACATGTTCCTTTTTTAACTCTGATCTTTCTTATTATTTCTTTTTTCATTAAATTTTTGTTTACTCTTTTTTATTTGTATACTCTTTTTTGTCACTTTTTTCTCAAATATTAATCGGACCCAATTTTCACTTATATACTGTTGTATAGTCTCCTAAAATGAATCATTAATGCACTGAAGTACACACCTACCCATTCGGGAGCCATCGACGATCGACATTTAGCATGTATTGATCACTTAATTTCTAAAGAAGTTTTGCTGGATGACTCAAAGTTATTTGACCAATTATCTGTTTAAATATCTGTTTAAAAGTGGATAAGTTTTTCTAGTTCGTGTACAGATCTTGAATTTTATTCAGAGCTCTTAAAAATGTGTCAGTTCTTTTTTTGTATTCCCGGTCAAAATGTGAACGTGGAACGTATTTTCTCATTAATTGGTTCGAAATAACTTAAAAGATTTCAGTTTTATTATAACTTTTTAAATGAAAAAAGTATCTTAATCAAATTCGAAACGCAAAAAAATATGACACCTCAGATAGGGAAGAAAATTAATATTTGTGTTTTCCTTAACAATAAATTACCTATTAGCAAAACTAATTAAACTGCTGATACTTGTGTACCTAAATATCTTACTGTTATGAATAAAGGTAAATATTTTTTTTTTAACGAAGTTTTGATCATGTCTTTTATTTAAACAACAGTGCTCTGCACGGTGGGATGGGGTGGTAAGCGGTCTAACAGTAGATTTTTGGAGTTTCTAAAATGTTCTCTTTTTTTGAAACACGTTATGGACACCCTACACTAAGGTGGGCGGAGGGTTTTATTTAACGATCATTGATTTTTTAAGTTAAGCTAAGTTAATAGTTTATCAATCGAATGCTAAGAGAGAACTTCAAGGTGCATGTTTGGAAATGTAACAAGTTACACCCGTAGGTAGGCTTACACTTTTTTTTTATTAAAGAAAATCACAAAATCAAAATTTCACAGTAGACGATTGTTTTAACTTAAATTTGAATAAGAGTAACACATTTTTGATTGTATATAAAATCTTTTTGGCCTTGCCTACATACATATATGTTTATTTTAAACTTAAGAGATTTTTATAAACACCATGTTAGCTTTTATATTTTTGAAATAAATTTAATTAACTAACTCCTTTGTATATATAAACTGTAGTACTATCATGGTGGAAGTCGAATGGGGCGACATCTAAAGTGTCTGCGCAACCCTTACTCTTTTTTTTTGCGCAGAGCTTATGGAGGTTTTAAATGATATTTATTGATATTTTTTGGATGCAATAATCCAAAAACTAGTCTCCTCTTGCTCCTACCACCAATTTTCGACGCTTAAAGACTCCCCAAATCGGATTTTACACCTCAAGTTTTGCAGCGCCACCACAAGGGTCCGCGCAACCCTAAAAAAACGCGCCATGATAGTACTATAGTTTTCATATACAAAGCTAACTCATACACTGCGATGACTGACAAACTACTATATCACATTAGAGCAGTGTAAGTTCAACGAACAAACCCAATTAAAAAACAAGTTTTTCGCGAAAATATTGGTTTTGTACCAAAACCTTACCGAGAAGACATATATTTTGTGTAAACGCTTATACTTGTTGGTGCTACGTTGCGTTTTGATTTACGTTGCGTTTTGAATACACAAAAAACCGTAATACGTTCATAATCTTTAATGTTACTAGAAATGCAATAAAAAAAATAAACAATATTATGAGTTCGTTAAAAAAAAATTGAATTATTCAATTGAATTTAATTGAGTTTGTGTGGTTTACATTATTTCAGTTATTATCTTAAAATCATAAAAAAATTCCTGGAACAATTGAATTTAATATGCAAACCGATAACAGAGTGTATTCACACTGAGTATCGTCATTAAACAATATTTTACTTAGCTCTTAAACAAACAAAAAAACTTAAATCAATTGTTGTACTTATAGCACTGTTAAAGGTTTAAAAATACTTAGTTTTCAGGGCGTTTCCCTAATGAATACTATCATCTCATAAAATTGGTATCAAAGTTATTTACCAAAATTGCAATGTTGCAATGAAACTATAACGGAAAATATCTTAATAATGCAATGAAACCACTATAACGGAAAACATCTTAATTTATTAAAATTTAGTTTTACCTAATGTAAAAAATTTGCATTTGAAGCGATTTTCTGGGTTAGATTCCACTCAAATATATAACATGTGTGTCATTGTGCTGTAATTTCGGATTTAGGATACTAAAAATCATCGCTTTCAATACCTGCAATTGAAGATTGAGGAAACTCAAAAAATAGGTTCAATTGATACATTGACATTTATACTCGTAGTAATGATCTTATGAATCTTTTTTTAATCATATGTAGAATTAATAACTCAGCGCCACTTTGATGATCCGTTCGTCTCTATAAATTTTCTCCATACGAAATACACACATATTTGAAGCACTATAACTGGATCGACGATAGATCGACTTATGAATGTGATTAACAGCTTATTTAACATACGGTTTTAATTAGACATTTTTTGTAAAAAAAAAATCCCAACAAACTATTAAATATAAACAAATGTCTTTTTAAAGACGGTGCGGCGGCTCTTCCCTAATACGCAAAATAAGGAAAAAACACATTTGGAGAGTTGGAATTAAAATAGATTTATATGATTTGTTGAGAAAATCTAGGCTTTAGTCAGCACCGACGGCACATAGCGCTCAATTTAAAGCTGCAGGCATAGCAAAAAATTAAAATTAAAGATAAAGTAAAAGATGAACAAAAAAATGCAACATTTTGCTGCAGGCTAGGGCTACAGGTACTCCTTTGTATTAATAATTTTAGTCAAAATCGGATCAAACTTTTTTTTAACTTTGTTATTTCAAATGGCATTAATAAGGCCAAATAAAGCATTACAATTACAATAATTACAATAATTACAATATTATACAGAAATAAAATGCACGCCTGATTCGCACGTACTTGCTCTTATGCGAGTACCCGACTACCTACTATCGATTATACTGCCGTCCTAAGCCAAAAGGCCGTATCTCCATTTTTGTAGTTTGGAGATAAATGCATTTTACTGTTTTTGGTTTTCGCACCTTTAAATTTTTTTTTTTTTAATTTAAAAAAATGATATGTTAATAAAAAAACTATGTTATTTTTTGGTAATTATGAATTTAAGTTATTTTGGTTATTTGTAAGATAAAATGGATTTACCAAATGGAAAACCAAAAATCCGGTTCTATGGCAAGGACGGTTAATAACGGTTTTTTTCAAAAATATTTTTTTTTTTATATTAAGGTTACTTGAAAAACCCGATTTAAAAAATTTCATCAAAATCGTTAGGGCTGTTTTTCGAGAAAAAAATGTTTTGTCTAAACGGTACTATGACAGGTACCGTTATTTTTGGAGCTAAAAAAAATTCGAATTCCCCTCTAGGCAATCTCCCCCAAACCTTATGTCGAAAGTTTGAAGAAAATCGCTTCAGTAATTTAGGCTGTAGGTCGATTTACATACAGACTGACAGATAGACAGACAGACAGAATTGCGGGACGCACTTTTTTCGCGTTCTCTGTCATCGTAATGTTAGGTCTGATTAATATTTCGAGTTCGATTTTTTGCACAAATCCAAAACTTGCCGAGTACCTTAGTCGCAAGTAAAAAACATATATTGGATAAGATCCGTACACATATTTTGGAACCGCTTAAGTGTTACCATTATGTAACTCAAGTCAGGTCTAACAGTAAGAGATGAACATTTTTGGATTTCCGAGAATTTGGCTTCCAACTTTCAAACCAATTTGATCTAGAAGAACGGATGAATCTATGGAACCAGCTAATCGTTAGTGTAAAAACGAAGATCGCTGACTTTCTGAAGTTTCGCTTGAAGTTTACTCTCAAGTCGCAAGTTATTTTTACCTTATCTAGAATTGATTTATGCTACTACTATTACAGCAATAAGGACATAATTAAGGATGATGGAAGTCTTTTGGCTCTTTGAACGGATTAGAAGGAGCTTGTTATAAATATGACGATCACTCAAAAAACATATTTATGTCATTTTGAAGAGATCTACATTAATTGTTGATTGATTCCAAGAACATTAGGGGAACAACATTATTACGTTATGTCATACAATAGTCAGCCTAAGTTTAATCCGAAACTATTCTTTAAAAATGACTTAATATGTCCTTCTCTTCAAATAATTTTTGATTCATTGAACGAAAGCCAAAAGAAACCCGAAAGATGATAGTTAAAATAAAATAAGGTTTTGAGATAGTTTGTCGAGTCACCTGTATAAAGTCAGTCAACTTTTTTGGGCGATTTGACATTTCAGTTTTTTGGGCGATTTGACATAATGTCAAAATGCCAAAAAAAATAATATTGGGCGATTTGGTGTTTCGGCAATTTTATTTGGCCTGTGTCAAATCGCCCAAATCTGAAAAATGTCGCATCGCCCAAAATTTTTTGTCGATTTGACACTATGACAAATCACCCAAAAAAGAAAAATGTCAAATCGCCCAAAGTAGAGTTTAGTCACAATCCAAAAATACTAACATTTAGGGTTCTTTTAACAAATCGCCCAAAATATTTATTGCAATTAGACCAAAATATAAAAAAAACAAATTTTTTCAGTATTTGTGTCAGTTCCTAATTTAATTTTTTTCTTTATACATATGTCTGCATACAGATATGTATGTATTTACATGTACGAGTATTACCAACTTTTTATATACATACGAGTTTATGTCTACATATGAGCTTTAGGTAAGTTGGAGGAGATGTTAAAGGAGATGTCGGTGAACATTAGTCTTAAATTTCAGTAAATCACAATGAGAGGGAAAGACAGAGCGTGGAAGGGAATTCCACATTCGCGTAGTACGGCTAAAGAACGAATCGCTATACTTGACAGTACGACCGAAATTGGGTTCAAGAGCAAACTGATGAGCATTCCTCGAAGCGCGAGTATTACGGTTGATTCGTTTAAGGGGAGCAATGCAACTGGCTATTTCATTTCATATTTGTGAAACAATATTGAAGCTTTTTGGTTGGACCTCACTAATTGCGCCAGTTTTTTTTTTTTTGTTGTCAGGTTTCGCCGAAGAGCCTGACAGTAGTGGAACCAACAACCATGAAAACTAGCGTTAGGATAAACTTGCCTTAACGCACTTCTTAACCCAAATTCGTAGTCAGTTAAAAAGCTTGCGGGCTCAAATTGAAAAATATTATGTTCAATATAATCGAACAAATGTTTATACGACTTAGTCGTTTTTTTGTTCATTAATATGAACATAAATGGAAATACCTAAGAAATAATAAATAAAAATTATAAAAACTTACATCATTCTTAGGACATTATGCTAAATTGCCCAAAAATGGAAAATGCCCAAAAATAATTTTTGGGCGATTTTTCTTCATTTTTGCAATTTGGGAGTTTTGGTTTTGGGCGATTTGACACATGGCTATTTTTGCATTATGACAAAACGCTCACTCTTTTTGGGCGATTTGACATTTTTTGTTTTTTTTTGGGCGATTCAACATAATGTCAAATCGCCCAAAATTTTTGACACCCAACCGTAAACCAGAGCTAACATCGAACAGACCAATTCATAGAAACAATTTTTGTGACAGTATCTATACTTTGCCCAAAATGTAACAGAAAAAATGCGGACAAAATTTTTAAAATATATAAATAAAAAAGTATGATTTCGAAATAAATACTAATCACTTACATTCCTCCATTGTTTGTCTGTAAAAGACAATTTTCATCGTCTCGTTCAATATAGTATGACGCTCCGTTATCACCTACACCGCCTAAATCCCCGCTTAAGCCACCACCAATACCAATCCCACTGCCTACACTAGCCAGCGTGTTATCAAATATTCGCATGTTCGAATGTGGACTCTGAGACACTATCTCCGCTTGAGTGTTCATAATCTCTGCTTCGTTGGTGCCCAGCACCATTCCGGCCAGTAAATTTGCTTCTCCATTTGTCATGTTCACAAAACTACTATCCATGCCGTCATCACTTCCTGCTAGGATGTCAGCTAAGCCACTGTCAAGGCCGCAATCAAACAAACTTGACCAGTTATTTTCATCAAAACTGGCACCAATTTCGAATGCTTGTAAGCTACTGTCAATGCTTTCGATGTTCTCAAGTCCGCTACCTCCTCCATTAGTTGGCGTTATTGCTTGCTGGTTCAGGGGTCTGTTGTTGTTTTGCATTTGATTTTGCTGTTGTAGTAGTAGCTGTTGCTGTTGTTGTTGTTGTAGCTGTTGTTGGTGTTGTTGCAGTTGTATTTGTTGTTGTTGCTGTTGCTGCTGGCGGAGTTTCTCTTTGGCCAAATACCGACAATCTAATTTGTGTGATGGCCAATCCCTGTGCTGGTGGTTGACGGAGCAGTAATAAATTGTTTTGCATTTGGCACAGCGCAATAGCGATTCCGTAGTTCCGCAAGTGCGGCATCTGGGTATGTCCATCGCGTGGACTTCGAAGAAAGATCGTTCAAGCTGCAAAAGTGGTTAAATGGATTGAAATGGAAAAAATTTACTAATGACACATGTTCTTTAAGCTTCGGATGCGTGTATCACGACCAGTTTAATACTGATTCGAGTTTACTTTGGTGTTTTTTATAATTTATTTTTTTTATACTTCAGTTAAAAAAATAATTTGAAGTAATTTATTTTGCAGCGTAGTTTTGTGAGAACACAATTTTTTTTTTTTTAATTGAAATAATGATGTTCTTTTTGAGGCATAATTCCTTAATACATAAAGTGATTTAAGTTTTTTTTCACGTTTCAATTCAATCGAATTTCTTATTATTTACAGATGTTTTCCCAAAGAAATTACTATAATATTGTTGGGAGAAAATTTATAAAAATAAAAATAATTAAAGCTGATTATTTTAACTTTTTTCACTTTTTTGACAGCAGAAGTCACTCAGGGTAAACGTAACGTACTGTTACGTAAGGACGGCATTTTAAAAATGAAGACGATTCATTTGTAATCTTTGTAACAGTGATGCCAGAAGTAACTGAATTATCATTGAATTTGAATTGCATATATTATATAAGATTTCCTTTTTGATTTTATTTTGATGTTTTTCAGTTTAAAAAAATATGATCAAAACCAAACCAATGTTTTTTTTGGTATAATAGGTGTGTTTTGTTGAGATCAACAATGTGCACATTAAGAACTGAAAACGACCCAGATTTCCAATTACATTGCTTGGTCTGATAAACAGATGCCTTGTATATGAAAAACTAGTTATCATATATAAAGCAGATGTCAAATAAAATACAGAATTGAATAGCTACAAGTCAAAATGTACGAAGTTCAAGAAGAAAAAAGTTAATCAAATAAAAATTTTACTTGCATTACCTAATTACTATAATTTATATTCCATAGATTTTGATGGGGTCGACGTGTGGAACGTGCTGATGATAGTACTATGTAAATTTATATACAATGGACCTGGGGTCGCCCTGAACTCGCCCTCGCCCTAAGTAGAACTAGGCTTTTTGCTGTGGCGAGTTGAGGTAAAGAATAAATTGTCAAAGTGACACGAGTTTTGAAGCATTTGTTTTGCTGTGGATTTACGTGTTGCAGGTATATTTAAGTACAAATAAATCGAAAAAATAAATTTAATACAACAATAATAGAAGTAGAAATGAAAACATTTGATGTTGTCGACTGTGCAACGGGTGAATCCGTACAAATTTCAATTTAAACTATTACAGCACAGAGTATACATTTCTGGTTTGAATGTAAAAGAAACAATTGACAACCCTTAAGTGTTTTGTGAGAATTGAAAAACCCAAGTTTTTTTGACAACTCTTGGGGTTGTCAAGAAAACCTAGGTCAACCCTGGGTAAAGTTCAACGAACAAACCTAATATAAAGCGAATTATGAAATTCCTGAGTATTGTCTATATAATATATTGTCTATGTATTTGAATGTACTTTTCTTCAGGTTAATGAAAGACGAATAGATTAAGGTCGAAATTAAAGTCGAGAAAAAATGCTCGGGGTCCTTTGCTGGTGCATTGTTGTTAATTTGGAAAATGTCAAATAGTGTAGATTTTGACTTAGCTGATTTAAAATAAAAAAAAGTTTTCTTGTCAGCGAGCGCAGCTTGCTGTTTGCTGGAAAATGTTTTGGCTTTGTATATGAAAAACATAGTACTATCATGGCGAGTGTTTTTTCATATGGTGGCGCTGCATTTTTTTGGTGTAGAATTTGATTTGCGAAATCTTTCAAGCACATAAATTGGGAGAGAGCAAGATGAGAATATTATTTCGATGGTCATAGATAAAAAATATCAATTAATATAAATTATAACCTATACAAGCTCTCCGCCATAAACAAATTGATGTCGCTCCATTCGACTGCCACCGTGATATATACAAATTTACTGGCTCAACATGTTTCATGCTTTAGATATCCAATACTTACACTTAAAGAAGTGCTGTAAGATTATTAGTTGGCTACACTGAAGGTTCACGTTGAATGATATCTTCTCCTTCTTCATTCAATGGCGATTCTCATGATCTCACCTCAGAAAACGTCGACATACCTCCCGGTTTTAAATTGTTCAATGGGCGCATTCACAAAGCTAGTGGCTACGTAGTCAAGGGATTCTGATTGGCTAAATCATTTGTATATGAAAACTATAGTACTCTCATGGTGGAAGTCAAATTGGGCGCCATCTAATGTATGCCGGCAACCCTTACTCTTTTTTTTTGCGGAGAGCTTATGGAGGATTTAAATGATATTTATTGATATTTTTTGGATGCAATTATCCAAAAAATAGTCTCCTCTTGCTCCTACCACCAATTTTCGACGCTTAAAGACTCACTAAATCGATTTTTACACCTCACATTTTGCAGCGCCACCATCAGGATCCGGGCAACCCTAAAAAAGACTCGCCATGAGAGTACTATAGTTTTCCTTTGTATATGAAAACTATAGTACTATCATGGTGGAAGTCGAATGGGGCGACATCTAATTTACCTATGCAACCCTTACTCTTTTTTTTTTGCGGAGAGCTTATGGAGGTTTTAAATGATATTTATTATTATTTTTTGGATGCAATAATCCAAAAAATAGTCTACTCTTGCCCCTACCACCAATTTTCGACGCTTAAAGACTCCCCAAATCGAATTTTACACCTCACATTTTGCAGCGCCACCACCAGGACCTCTGCAACCCTAAAAAAAACTCGCCATGATAGTACTATAGTTTTCATATACAAAGAGTTTTCATATACAAAGCAATCTAACTACAAAAGTAGTTGAAATTTCCCCTTCGAAGTAGTGTACAAATTTTGCCTAAAAAGTTTGTTGGCACTGATTTTGACGTTTCACAATCAGCTGTTGGAAAAATTTACAAAAGATTCAAACATTCAAAATGAAACTTATAGATTATAGTTCAGTACTTAGAAATAAACTACGAAATAGAGGCAGCTGAAGAAATTGGCAATCAAATCTTAGCAGTTAATGTTTTTTAAGTGCAATAAACAATTTTGTTTCAGATCCAGTGTATGCCGCAGCATTTATGGAACAAAATTTGAGGGCGCAAAATGCAGAAAACATAATGTTTCCGATTTTGCGTTTGTTTGCTTTTGCATCTGTCAGCTCAGGATTGACTAGCTTTGTAGTCAAGTTTTGCATTTACAAATCTAGTTGAATTTCGACTACGTAGCCACTAGCTTTGTGAATGCGCCCGTCTGAGGCCAACTAATGCAGGTTTCGTTGCATTGTTTTCATTCGGGAGTTTTTACACCTGCCTTTCTTCCGCTTTGGATGTTACAGAATAATAAATAAAAGCTGTATTCTCCTTTGTATATGAAAAACATAGTACTATCATGGTGGCAGTCAAATGGAGCGACATCTAAAGTATGGGGGCAACCCTTTCTCAAATTTTTATTGCGGATAGCTTGTGCAGGTTTTAATTGATATTTTTTGTCTATGGCAATCGAAACAACATTCTCCTCTTGCTCCTATTCCCAATTTCCGTGCTTAACAGATTCCCCAAATCAAATTCTACACCTAAAAAATGCAGCGGCTCCACAAAGGTCTGGGCAACATGAAAAAATACTCGCCATAATAGAACTATATTTTTCATATACAAAGTATTCCCTTACAAACTATTTAACCCTATTCTGCTATCTGAACGCGATTTCCGAAATTGTATATGAGCACAGATTAACATAGTGTGTGCCGAAATATTATTACATTATATATCATTCGTTTCTTTTTCTCACTGATCACATTACTGTTTCCTCCGACTTTTTTCGACGTTTCAGTATTCTACATAGGTATATATGCTTTTTGGAACAATCCGTTACCTCCTTAGGAGGGAATTATACAAGTATTTACGTAAACGTTTAGCAGCAAAATATTATCAATATGAGCTTCGAAAATAAATAATTTTCTGGGATCTTTGCTCGAATTGTTTAAAACAGCTCCGTTATGAACACTCATGAGAATTCAATGTAGAAATTTCTTTGGTCCTGTCACCTGTATTGGATAGTTTTCGTTGGTTTTTCATGCAAAAAATTTTAAATATACGTATGTCTACCAAATTGTGATAAGGCAGGTAGGTAGTCTATCCAGTTCAGATTTTGATTGGGACTTTCCTTGAAAAAGCTGTTTAGAAAAAATATGAACATAGATGTATAAAATAAACACTTTAATTAAAATCTTAAATTAATGACATTATTTGTATTTACAATCAATCATGGTCAGACATATGTATATTTCCATCACTTAAAACCAAAAACTTAAAACAACCTGCTGTTTTATTTTTCTATTCGTCAACCAAATCAATGGTAAATTGTAGAGGATCTTCTATTATCTGTACACTGTCAGAAGATTCGGACGATTGTCTTCGTCGATTTATACAACCTGGTTGCAATTTCTTTTGTGTATTTCTCTCAGAGTCATTCTCCACAAAACAGATGCTGCTGTCGTCATCACTCTCTGACGCTGGTATTAGTTTAACCCAGGTAGTTTTGAATCGTATGTGCTTCAACCCGCAAACCTCACATAGAAAACTTAAGAGGTCAGACTTACTCTTTGTATGAGTTCTCATATGCATATTTCGGACGCTATTTTGGGCATAGCTTCGTTTGCAGAACTTGCATTTGAATGGTTTTTTGGAGGCATGTTTACGTTTGTGTGCGATTAGATTCCTTGGCTTATTGAATCTTTTCGGACAGAGCCGACAAACGAAGGGGCGTCTTCCGGCATGATCTCGTCTGTGGGATGCCAACTGTTTCGCAGAGTTATATGTCTTATGGCATAGATCACATATAAATGGTCGATAGTCTTTGTGAGTGCGGTAATGTGAGTAGAGGTCCCTTAAAGTAACAAACGATCGGGAGCACTTTTTGCACTTAAACGGCTTCGTTTGGGCGTGAAGCATGACATGTTGTCGCAAACAGTTGGCACCGAAGAATCCCCGGCCGCAAATGCTGCATGTTAGAGGCATTTTACTGCTGTTGTTATTTGCAGAACACTCATTTTTTTCTAGGTGCAAATTGAGTTTTTTGTGTTGCACAAAGCCAGTTCCACAGCGCATGCAGAAATTCGCATGCACACGTACTTTCAAAATATGTTCAGTTTGCTCGGCCTCATCAATAGACTGGAAATCAAATTCAAAGTTGTCCATAGCATGTCCTTCGTCAACCTGAAGAGAAGTAACTGCATTTACAGGCAAGTTATTACAATGCTTGTTTGAGTTTTGAATGTGACTTGTAGATTCTGTCGTCCCACTATTGTCAATGAAAGGTTCACCATGATCTATAACACCACCCCCCATATCATTTAATGTGTATTTAGTTCCAATGTTTTCTGAACTTAAATCGCTCTCCGAGTTTGTTTCCTCATCTGAGTCTATAATAAAACAACTCGGTGCCTGTTTTTCCATTTGTTTTTTAATAAAAAGCGGCATAACAATTACATTTCTTCAAGAATCCAAGCAAGTTTTATCCGATTTAGCTAAATTTGGTTCTATTACGATTATTGTTAAATTTACATATAAAATATATTTAAATATAAAATATGTGAGGAACATTAAAATTAAGTAAATATGCTTAAACCAGATATAACTCAATTGTTGTTTGTTAGTTTATAATATTATATTAATAAATTTTCTTAAGTTTGAATCCACCACCTGGAAGCTGCAATTTTTGTTCGGTTCTGTTGTGACAGCTGAAAGGTGAGTGGCAGGTCAAAAATGGCGCCTTGCAGGTTTGAAAAATACTGGAGGCACTGCCAGATATAAAACTGTGAAGTGGGTCTGTTTGTTTTTTTTTTTTTCAAACAATGTGTGAAACCTATCAAATCACCAATTAATATATTTTTTATACAAAACTTTGAAATCCACTCGCACAAATAAAAAGAGAAGACATGCAAAAGCTAGGTATATTGACCAAGGATTCTGTCACGGTGACAACGAATAGAATAAAACCCTTCAAACAAAATCACGGACTTTTCTCGACTCGCTTGGATCCTTGCAAAAATGAGTTTCCGACTCATACCTACTACACTTTTTTTGTCTGCTAGCTTTGCATTAGGGGTTTTTCTTTTTTAGTTCAGAACAGGGTATGAACTGTCAAACAAAAAAATCGTGTTTCTTTTTGAGCTCAGAGTGTATAACAGTTCAAGTTTGTGTTTCTTTTTTTGTTGAGAGCATGTTCAGAGATTGTTCAGGGCGCACTCAATGAGCTCGGTATACAAAAACTGAGCAAACAGATTTCAATCCTGAACACGCTCGCTCCAAGGAAAGTTCAGAGTATTTTCATTCAGAGCAGAGCACGGAACAGAGCACGAGCTTGTCGAACATACTCTGAACTTTCCTTTGAGTAGTTTTATTTGAAATGTCTAGGTTGTGATCTCCTTCAGAGCAGATCATAAGTTAAATACTTAAAAAGAAAAACAACTAAATAACAGCTGTGACAGCCTCACAATTTTGTGAGGCTGTCATTGTGAATTAAGTGTCAGTAAGGTTTGGCAGAAAAAAAGCAGTGACATGAATTTGTTTTTGTTTGGTATTATTTCACCGGAAGGCTCTTAACTTTAGGTCATTAAAATTTTCTTTGCGTGAAATAACGAGGGAGAGTATTTTCAGTTAAGAAGCTCTTAAACTTAAGAGCGCAAATGAAACAAAGAGTGGAAGAAGATGAAATAAAATTTTTTAAAATTGCAACTTTATTTATTGGCTATCATTTTGTGCGCAAACTTTCCTTATTCAAATTAAAATTCAATACGTTTTTTAAGTTTTAAGTGATTTTATTTATCCTTTCATTTGTGCCTGGCTACACGGTGATTTTTCAATCGCCTAACCAGCCTGTTTGTAGTCAAGAGGGATGAGGAGTGAAAAGGGAAGATGCTCACGAAGGGAACTGAATTTTCCGAGTGCGCAATACAGTTCCATTGGCCACGTTCAAAGTTATCTAAAGCAATCCAGATTGGTTTGTGTCTTGAGAAAAAACAGCTGATTATAAAACATCTGTTCTCAAAATAAAAATTTCAACCGATCTAAAAAATTCTCGTATATTCAGCTATCTGAAGAGAAATGTCAAAAACAGCTGACTTGAATTCAAATCAAACAGCTAAATTAACCTATCCGGTTTTAGTCGTTCACAAACATATACGGATACTCGAGTATCTGAGATAGCATATTTCAGCGCAATGTGAACGCGGCCATTGCTAAATTGTTCACCTTTTTGACGTTTGTTTATTTTTTTCCGGGTTTTTGTCAATGACAATGTCAATTTTGTCATTAATTGGAGTTTTAAAGGTGTAGATTAATGTGTTCAAAAAATATAATCAGAAGATGAGTTGAGATTTTTCATGCTGATGCATAAATAAACATGATTGGGCACAAAACTGTGTAGCCACCGCACGTGATTTTTCAATCGATTGAAATATCACCGTGTAGCCAGGCACTTTAATTTATAATAATTAATAATAATACACAATCAAATATAGCATGGCATTACCAGATTGACAAATATATTTTTCAAGCAAATTTATTTAAAATTATCATAAAAAGCAAAAAAAAAAAATATTAAAAAGCTTCATTAATGATCTTTTTACGATACTCCAGCGCAAGCTTGCAGTAAATGAATAGCTTCGGGGCTTCCATTCTATTCAAATGTAATAATATCTTCTCCTCCGTTAAAACATTGCAATTGAAGAATAATCTTTTTATTTCCTTCAAAACCGGACATCTTCTAAGAAAATGCAGCACATCTTCTCTTTTCCTTAGAATATACAGATAACATATGTACCAGAGGCAGGTCATCTTTGTGAGGTACGTAGTTGAGACGTAACAGTTCACCACACCAGTCTTACCATCATAAAGATTTGCTCTACACTGTTTTCGTCTGGAAAAAAAATTTTATGGCCCAAATTGTGACATAATCTACTATAAATATAGATCTAGGCACGGAACTGGCCACTTCTTGCATATATCTCTCGCGATATTTGATGTCGCCTGCTTGTAATAGTTTGTAAAGTGTACAAGAAATAATAACTCCAATTTCAGATTAGGTTTTTATGTGCTTTTAATTTCTTAAGAATCTATTACACGTCTTAACTTGTTACAAGATATAAAAAGAATGCCACGCATCCAGACAAAATGCGTTTACAAATAAAAGTTAATAGAATGTGTTTACAAATAAAAGTTAAGTGAATGCGTTTACAAATAGAATGAGTGCATTGCGTGAACTATAAATATCTTATTATAACACGCTTTTTCTTTTTACATTTTTTTTTTTTTTTTTTTTTTTTTTTTTTTTTTTTTTTTTTTTTTTTAAGGCTAAGGAATATTTTATAATTTTATAATTCAAAAATATATATTTTTTACATTATTATATATTAATAAACAGTACCATTAATTATACAAATACAATTAATACAATTAAATTGCGTAACAAATCATGTCAGAAATTTTAGTCATATTCCCAATCACCAAATCTATTGGGTGGTCTGATAACACGACCTCTTTGACTAGTTACATGATCATTTTCTGTATCGTCAACCAAAGGCTGGTTCTCAACATCAACTGTAGGTGCTATGTTGCTTTGTTCTATATTTGGTGATTCAACATGAGTCACTTGTTCGTTATTGTCCTCAACAAACAAACCATCATCCAAGAAATCATACTCATCAACATCTGTCACATTTGTGTTATTTGTTTTAACTATAAATTTTCTATTTCGCCTGAATATTGTTCCTGAACTACTTTTAATGTTGTATGACCTCTCATTCAATTGTTCTATAACTTCACCATAGGCCCAGTTTGTTGAGTCCTTTTTGAACATAACTTTGTCTCCTACCTCCAATCTGCTCAATTTTTTCGTATGTCTATCAAAATATTCTTTTTGCTTTATTTTCTTTTCAGTTATTTTCTTTTGTATTTCTTCCTCCGCTACAAACGTTCTAACAAGATTTTTCATATTAACTGGTAATTTTGTTTTTATCATTCTTCCCATAAATAATTCAGTAGGAGATATGCTCATACTTGCTATAGGTGTTGTGTTATATTCTAATATCCTATATCCGATTTCATTCCCTTTACCCTCATCAATTGCTTTTTTTATTATTAGTTTAGCTATTCCAACTGCTTTTTCAGCTAGACCGTTGCTTTGAGGATAATTCGGGCTTGAAAATTTCATTTTGATATTATTTATATCAGCGTATTGCAGAAGTTGTTTCGAATTGAAAGGACTATTATCAGTTCTGATTTCAGTTGGGCTACCAAAATGATTGAAAATATTTTCCAAGAATGCTATAACGCTTGTTATAGACTTGTCTTTAAGTCTTTCAGTACAAATCCACCCCGAATATGCATCAACAAACGCTATATAAAATTTTCCTGCATATTCATATATATCCATTGAAGTTTTTTGCCATGGATATTGCGGATTTTCCTCTTGAATAAGTGGTTCGGAACAATTATTTCTTGTATATTTTTCGCAAATTCGACAATTTTTGACCATAGTTTTAACATCATCTGTTATTCCCGTCCAATAAAACATGTTACGAGCTCTAGCGAGAGTTTTTTCAATTCCCAAATGTGGTTCATGTAATATTTTTAGTAGTGAAACTCTCAATGAATGTGGAATGATTAATTTATCATTTAAAAATAATAATTCTTCTTCAAACCTTAGTTGATCTTTAAGCTTATGAAAACGTTTTCCTATATGCGATAATTTCTTATATTCTGGCCATTCTGTTTTAACATAATCTATTATTTCAACTAGTTCTGAATCATTCTTTGTCGCCTCTACATAAATTTTATAATTGTTTTCTGATAAGCAAACTTTTCTCTTCAATAAGTGAATAACATATTTTAATTCCTCATTTTCAGAGCCTGTTTCTTTCAATGGAGCTCTAGATAGACAATCAGCTATGACTACTTTACTTCCAGGTGTATATTTTATTTCTAGGCCCGGATATCTCAATAACATTAAGAACATTCTTTGAAGTCTAACAGTAACATCGTCAAGTTCTTTTCTAATTAATTGTTCCAGTGGCTTATGGTCTGATTGAACAATTACTTCGCGACCATAAATGAAATGATGGAATTTTTCACAGGCAAAAACGATGGCCAATAATTCCTTTTCCATTGTGCTCCACTTTTGTTCAGTAATAGTGAGACTTCTTGAAGCGAATGCAATTGGTTGATCGTTCTGCATTAAAACACATCCTAAGCCATCCTTAGATGCATCTGTTTGCATGATTAAAGGAAGTTTAGGATCAAAAATTCTCAAAGAAGTGCCTTTGCACAGAATTTCCTTCAAATCCTCAAATTCACGTTGATGTGCATCTAACCATTTCCACTCTGTGTCCAGACGTGTCAAGTTTCTTAAATTAGCTGATTTCTTTGTCAAATTTGGAATAAACCTCGCCAGATACTTAAACATACCTAATATTCGCAAAATATCTTTTTTATTTTGTGGTTGACTTATATTTTTTATAGCTTCTATATATTTGGGATCTGGTTCTACCCTATTTTCTTGTATAATTTGTCCCATAAATTTTACTCTTTTTTTGCACAATTGCACCTTTTCTTTATTGAACTTTATCCCGTTTTCTCTAGCTTTACTTAATACCATTTCTAATGTTTCATCATGCTCCTTTTTTGTGCTACCAGTAATGAAAATATCATCAAAATAAACTTCAACATTAGATATATTACCAAATATAGCAACCATTTTTTTCATAAACATTTCCGGCGCACTACTTATTCCAAAAGGAACCCTATTCCAGCGATAGCGACCAAATGGGGTCATAAAAGTTGTTAATTCTGAACTTTTTTTATCAAGTGAAAGTTGCCAAAATCCCTGCTTTAAATCTAAAACTGTAAAAAATGATTTATTTGACAACCTGCTTATTATTTCTTCCACTGTGGGAATTAAAAAATGTTCCCTGCGAATGCATTTATTTAATGGTATCGGATCAAGACATATTCTTAATGACCCATTAGGTTTTTCAACAATTTCCAAGTTATTGACCCAGTCCGTAGGGTAATCAACAGATGTTATAATACCCTGTTCCTGCATTTCTTTAAGTGTAATCTTCAACCTTTTATGTAAACTTTCAGGAATTCGTTTCTTATACTTAAGCGTTGGAACAGAATTTTCCTTAAGCATAATACTACACTCTCCTGGAATTGTACCAATACCATCAAATACATCTAAATTCTGCTCAATGAATTTTTCTTTTGAATCCATAGATATATGGAAAATATTAGTTCTATTTAGTAAATTAAGTTCAACGCATGCATCTCTGCTCAATATAGGCTGAAATTCATCACCAACAATCTCAAATGAAACAATTTTTTTTAACTGTGTATCACAATCAATACAAATTAAATTTATTTTTCCAAAAGTCTCAATCTTACAGTTATTATAAGCAAATAATTGATTATTGGATTCTTGAATTTGATTTTGGATGTTGGCTTGTTTGATATATTTAATTGGGAGACAGCTAATATCAGCCCCAGTATCTAGTTTGAATTCAACTTCAGCACCACCCACATTCAATACTTTGAACCAACCCCTGGCACTGGTATTTATTCTAAACACATATTTTTTAATAATTATATTATTATTCTGACATAATTTATTACCTTCATCAGAACTAAATCCATATCTTAGTTCATTAACACGACTCTGCCTTGGTCCTCTATAAAGCTGCAACTGATTACTTCCTTTTGGCCTCTCCTCCTGTTGACGTGACCGGCAAACTCTTGCAAAGTGGCCTGGTTTTCCACATAAATTGCATTTTGCACCTTCCTTCTGAGCTGGGCAATATTTCAGATGTTGCCCCGTTGAAAAACCACCGCAACGATCACATTTTGGTGTATTCGGATGTCTTTGGAATGTTTTCTTTTGAACTAAATTAACATCCTTTTGGCTTGTGTCCACCATGTTGACCTTTTCCACCTGGGACAGCAATTTTTTATTCACAACAACAGCCTCTGCAACCTTGCACTTATTTATTATGTCACTCAGTGTGAGTTTTTTGTCCTCCAAGAGCTTTATTTGTAATTTTTTGTCAAATAAGCCAAGGATAACCCGTTCTCGCAGCATGCGGTCTGTAAATGGTTCATTACACTTTGTACAATTGTACTCACAATATTTAATTTGCGTGCGCAACTCCGTCAGGTACTCCGTAAAGGGCTGGTTCTCTTTCTGAGCAATTAAGTTAAATTTATAAGATTCCATTAAGACATTCTTCTTGGGAAGACAATATTCCTCAAACTTCGCTAGGACCAATTTAAGTGTTATTTTATTTTCTTCTTCTTCTGTCTCCTCAGCATCGTGGAAATCTTCATCGCTGTCTGGATCAAATATGGTTTCGAATAGAGTGTTATATACCTCTATCCCTTTTTCACCGATGAAGGAAAGGAACAGAGAAATTTTTACTTTTTCTTCTTCATTGTTTTTTCCAGACGCCACGAGAAAAATCTTGAATTTTTGTTTCCATAGAGGCCAATCCTTACCGGCTTCGTCAAAGTTTAATGGCTCTGGCGTTTTAAAATTTAATTTCGACATTTTAAGTTTTTAACTTCTGACACCATGTACAAGAAATAATAACTCCAATTTCAGATTAGGTTTTTATGTGCTTTTAATTTCTTAAGAATCTATTACACGTCTTAACTTGTTACAAGATATAAAAAGAATGCCACGCATCCAGACAAAATGCGTTTACAAATAAAAGTTAATAGAATGTGTTTACAAATAAAAGTTAAGTGAATGCGTTTACAAATAGAATGAGTGCATTGCGTGAACTATAAATATCTTATTATAACACGCTTTTTCTTTTTACATTTTTTTTTTTTTTTTTTTTTTTTTTTTTTTTTTTTTTTTTTTTTTTTTTAAGGCTAAGGAATATTTTATAATTTTATAATTCAAAAATATATATTTTTTACATTATTATATATTAATAAACAGTACCATTAATTATACAAATACAATTAATACAATTAAATTGCGTAACAAATCATGTCAGAAATTTTAGTCATATTCCCAATCACCAAATCTATTGGGTGGTCTGATAACACGACCTCTTTGACTAGTTACATGATCATTTTCTGTATCGTCAACCAAAGGCTGGTTCTCAACATCAACTGTAGGTGCTATGTTGCTTTGTTCTATATTTGGTGATTCAACATGAGTCACTTGTTCGTTATTGTCCTCAACAAACAAACCATCATCCAAGAAATCATACTCATCAACATCTGTCACATTTGTGTTATTTGTTTTAACTATAAATTTTCTATTTCGCCTGAATATTGTTCCTGAACTACTTTTAATGTTGTATGACCTCTCATTCAATTGTTCTATAACTTCACCATAGGCCCAGTTTGTTGAGTCCTTTTTGAACATAACTTTGTCTCCTACCTCCAATCTGCTCAATTTTTTCGTATGTCTATCAAAATATTCTTTTTGCTTTATTTTCTTTTCAGTTATTTTCTTTTGTATTTCTTCCTCCGCTACAAACGTTCTAACAAGATTTTTCATATTAACTGGTAATTTTGTTTTTATCATTCTTCCCATAAATAATTCAGTAGGAGATATGCTCATACTTGCTATAGGTGTTGTGTTATATTCTAATATCCTATATCCGATTTCATTCCCTTTACCCTCATCAATTGCTTTTTTTATTATTAGTTTAGCTATTCCAACTGCTTTTTCAGCTAGACCGTTGCTTTGAGGATAATTCGGGCTTGAAAATTTCATTTTGATATTATTTATATCAGCGTATTGCAGAAGTTGTTTCGAATTGAAAGGACTATTATCAGTTCTGATTTCAGTTGGGCTACCAAAATGATTGAAAATATTTTCCAAGAATGCTATAACGCTTGTTATAGACTTGTCTTTAAGTCTTTCAGTACAAATCCACCCCGAATATGCATCAACAAACGCTATATAAAATTTTCCTGCATATTCATATATATCCATTGAAGTTTTTTGCCATGGATATTGCGGATTTTCCTCTTGAATAAGTGGTTCGGAACAATTATTTCTTGTATATTTTTCGCAAATTCGACAATTTTTGACCATAGTTTTAACATCATCTGTTATTCCCGTCCAATAAAACATGTTACGAGCTCTAGCGAGAGTTTTTTCAATTCCCAAATGTGGTTCATGTAATATTTTTAGTAGTGAAACTCTCAATGAATGTGGAATGATTAATTTATCATTTAAAAATAATAATTCTTCTTCAAACCTTAGTTGATCTTTAAGCTTATGAAAACGTTTTCCTATATGCGATAATTTCTTATATTCTGGCCATTCTGTTTTAACATAATCTATTATTTCAACTAGTTCTGAATCATTCTTTGTCGCCTCTACATAAATTTTATAATTGTTTTCTGATAAGCAAACTTTTCTCTTCAATAAGTGAATAACATATTTTAATTCCTCATTTTCAGAGCCTGTTTCTTTCAATGGAGCTCTAGATAGACAATCAGCTATGACTACTTTACTTCCAGGTGTATATTTTATTTCTAGGCCCGGATATCTCAATAACATTAAGAACATTCTTTGAAGTCTAACAGTAACATCGTCAAGTTCTTTTCTAATTAATTGTTCCAGTGGCTTATGGTCTGATTGAACAATTACTTCGCGACCATAAATGAAATGATGGAATTTTTCACAGGCAAAAACGATGGCCAATAATTCCTTTTCCATTGTGCTCCACTTTTGTTCAGTAATAGTGAGACTTCTTGAAGCGAATGCAATTGGTTGATCGTTCTGCATTAAAACACATCCTAAGCCATCCTTAGATGCATCTGTTTGCATGATTAAAGGAAGTTTAGGATCAAAAATTCTCAAAGAAGTGCCTTTGCACAGAATTTCCTTCAAATCCTCAAATTCACGTTGATGTGCATCTAACCATTTCCACTCTGTGTCCAGACGTGTCAAGTTTCTTAAATTAGCTGATTTCTTTGTCAAATTTGGAATAAACCTCGCCAGATACTTAAACATACCTAATATTCGCAAAATATCTTTTTTATTTTGTGGTTGACTTATATTTTTTATAGCTTCTATATATTTGGGATCTGGTTCTACCCTATTTTCTTGTATAATTTGTCCCATAAATTTTACTCTTTTTTTGCACAATTGCACCTTTTCTTTATTGAACTTTATCCCGTTTTCTCTAGCTTTACTTAATACCATTTCTAATGTTTCATCATGCTCCTTTTTTGTGCTACCAGTAATGAAAATATCATCAAAATAAACTTCAACATTAGATATATTACCAAATATAGCAACCATTTTTTTCATAAACATTTCCGGCGCACTACTTATTCCAAAAGGAACCCTATTCCAGCGATAGCGACCAAATGGGGTCATAAAAGTTGTTAATTCTGAACTTTTTTTATCAAGTGAAAGTTGCCAAAATCCCTGCTTTAAATCTAAAACTGTAAAAAATGATTTATTTGACAACCTGCTTATTATTTCTTCCACTGTGGGAATTAAAAAATGTTCCCTGCGAATGCATTTATTTAATGGTATCGGATCAAGACATATTCTTAATGACCCATTAGGTTTTTCAACAATTTCCAAGTTATTGACCCAGTCCGTAGGGTAATCAACAGATGTTATAATACCCTGTTCCTGCATTTCTTTAAGTGTAATCTTCAACCTTTTATGTAAACTTTCAGGAATTCGTTTCTTATACTTAAGCGTTGGAACAGAATTTTCCTTAAGCATAATACTACACTCTCCTGGAATTGTACCAATACCATCAAATACATCTAAATTCTGCTCAATGAATTTTTCTTTTGAATCCATAGATATATGGAAAATATTAGTTCTATTTAGTAAATTAAGTTCAACGCATGCATCTCTGCTCAATATAGGCTGAAATTCATCACCAACAATCTCAAATGAAACAATTTTTTTTAACTGTGTATCACAATCAATACAAATTAAATTTATTTTTCCAAAAGTCTCAATCTTACAGTTATTATAAGCAAATAATTGATTATTGGATTCTTGAATTTGATTTTGGATGTTGGCTTGTTTGATATATTTAATTGGGAGACAGCTAATATCAGCCCCAGTATCTAGTTTGAATTCAACTTCAGCACCACCCACATTCAATACTTTGAACCAACCCCTGGCACTGGTATTTATTCTAAACACATATTTTTTAATAATTATATTATTATTCTGACATAATTTATTACCTTCATCAGAACTAAATCCATATCTTAGTTCATTAACACGACTCTGCCTTGGTCCTCTATAAAGCTGCAACTGATTACTTCCTTTTGGCCTCTCCTCCTGTTGACGTGACCGGCAAACTCTTGCAAAGTGGCCTGGTTTTCCACATAAATTGCATTTTGCACCTTCCTTCTGAGCTGGGCAATATTTCAGATGTTGCCCCGTTGAAAAACCACCGCAACGATCACATTTTGGTGTATTCGGATGTCTTTGGAATGTTTTCTTTTGAACTAAATTAACATCCTTTTGGCTTGTGTCCACCATGTTGACCTTTTCCACCTGGGACAGCAATTTTTTATTCACAACAACAGCCTCTGCAACCTTGCACTTATTTATTATGTCACTCAGTGTGAGTTTTTTGTCCTCCAAGAGCTTTATTTGTAATTTTTTGTCAAATAAGCCAAGGATAACCCGTTCTCGCAGCATGCGGTCTGTAAATGGTTCATTACACTTTGTACAATTGTACTCACAATATTTAATTTGCGTGCGCAACTCCGTCAGGTACTCCGTAAAGGGCTGGTTCTCTTTCTGAGCAATTAAGTTAAATTTATAAGATTCCATTAAGACATTCTTCTTGGGAAGACAATATTCCTCAAACTTCGCTAGGACCAATTTAAGTGTTATTTTATTTTCTTCTTCTTCTGTCTCCTCAGCATCGTGGAAATCTTCATCGCTGTCTGGATCAAATATGGTTTCGAATAGAGTGTTATATACCTCTATCCCTTTTTCACCGATGAAGGAAAGGAGCAGAGAAATTTTTACTTTTTCTTCTTCATTGTTTTTTCCAGACGCCACGAGAAAAATCTTGAATTTTTGTTTCCATAGAGGCCAATCCTTACCGGCTTCGTCAAAGTTTAATGGCTCTGGCGTTTTAAAATTTAATTTCGACATTTTAAGTTTTTAACTTCTGACACCATGTACAAGAAATAATAACTCCAATTTCAGATTAGGTTTTTATGTGCTTTTAATTTCTTAAGAATCTATTACACGTCTTAACTTGTTACAAGATATAAAAAGAATGCCACGCATCCAGACAAAATGCGTTTACAAATAAAAGTTAATAGAATGTGTTTACAAATAAAAGTTAAGTGAATGCGTTTACAAATAGAATGAGTGCATTGCGTGAACTATAAATATCTTATTATAACATAAAGTCAACATTTCTATCCATTGTGGTTTTCCAGATCCAAATTTAGCTGTATCCCACACCAATGCGCTAGCTCTACCCACTCTTCATACCAACCGCTTCTTCTTTAAATGACTTGAATGGCCGCTTTCCTTGGTAGTCTATGATTGGATATATGTATGTAACAGGTAAAACCTTAAGAATATAGTCTATATGAAGCTTGAGTGTGCGTTTGAACATCGGATATAGTCCTGTTCCCAGCATAACGATATAATTTGCTGTGTTAAAGTTTTGTCCACGGTTTCATAATACCTACTTGTATTATTATTATTACTTACTTATTTGTAGCCGCATTATTGACTCTGAGAAATTTACTACTATTGGCTATACATTTATTCCATGAAATACCAATGACATGCTTGGCCTTACCGACTTTCTCCTTCAAATGCTTTTCCATGTTTAAATTCTTAGTAAAACAGACCTCAAGATATATGTAAGACCACTTCTCATCTGAACAACATCTGCCACCCCCTTGCTTAAAAATCATGACTTTAGATTTGTTCAGATTTACTTTGAGACCCCAAGCTCCGTAGTATCTATATAGTTGATTAATCATCTGCAACGATTCGCAACGAAACTATGCCATCTGGAAAGAAAAGTGCTTTGATTAGGGTTCCTGCGTACTCAACTCCTGCTGATAAACCGTCAGAAAGGCCTTCCATGTAAAGAGCGAATAGGAGAGGACTCAATGCACATACCTGACAAACCCCTGGTTCGGTATGAAACCAATCAGACAATTCCTCTCCATTCCACACTGCTGATTTAGTTTCTCCATAGAGGTTTTGCAGAACTCTTCCGAACTTAGTGGACATTCCTAATCCGTACAGCTTGTATATTAAAGCTTGCCTGTCTACTGTGTTAAAAGCTGACTTAAAATCAACAAAAAAGCAGTATAACTTTTTTCCGTTTTGAAGAAATATTTCTGCGATGCTTCTAAGTACAAGAATGTGATCTATCGTGGTCCGTGGAGTACCCAGGACTAAATCTATCTTGAATTTTTTTGATTAAATAATTTTCATTAATTCAAGAGCTAAGTCGTCTTTGCAAAAGAGAGGTGAATATTTTATAAGAGGCGTTTAGGAAGCTTATGCCGCGATATTTTTCCGGGTTCCTCGTGCATCCTTTTTTGTACTATATATCGGGAAAATTACAGATTCCTTGAACTGCTCCGGAATACTTCCGGTATTCATGACTTCCGGTATTCATAACTTGGTTGATGTTTGGCAACCCTAGCTAGTCAGCCAAAGTGTTTAAAAACTACTCTAAATTTTTAAAGCTTTAAATTAATAACAATAAATATCCAAAAAATATAAAAAGTGCAAAAACCGAATATTAAAAACCCCTAAACACTCTTGTATCAAAAAAATCAGTAAGTTATTCATTTCTATAATCCTATTTGTGATAGTAAAAAAAATTCGTAATAGAAATTATAACCTTAAACGTCAAATACAATTACTGATGAACAAAAGGAAAGCGTTAACAATTACCCCAACAAAATCTACACCAAGTAAAAAGCCTACATTCGCAACCAACAATTCCGAGATGGATAGAGAGATGCTTAAGTCAATTATGCAAGAAACTCTTACTGAAAACTTGAAGGATATAAAGCAAACACTAAAAGAAGTAGTGAAACTGTCTGATTTGGAAAAGCTCCGCGATTAAATAAGGTCTCTTCAAAATAGTAACCAAATCCTGACAAAAAGTGAAGGTACTAGAAGATAAATGCGAGCTGTTGGAAGAAAAAATTGAAGCCAGCCAAATGCGAGATACAGAGGGAAACCTAATATTCCGCATACAAAATGAAAACTCTGTTGAGCCAAAGGCCCAAATACAAACAATCTGTCATACTTATGGCAAAACTACGACCCCTTTAGCTGAAAGCAGCATTATTGCTATGCGATCAAATAATACAAGCAGCAATTTTTTAGTTCGATTGGGAGAAAGAACGGCAGCGGTCAACATTATGCGCACATCAAAATCGTTGAGGGAAGCTGGGATTGTAATACATGGAGACTACCCACTATGTATTCGCCAAAGAACACATTTGCTAGAAATACGAAACGAAATAAAGTCGAGAACCCGGGCATTGATGTTTTTCTCAGAGACGAGCGCCTTTTAGTGCAAGGTAAATTTTTTACATGAAGCTTTAATCGTGGTTTGAAGTCTTAGAGCATATATAACATGGAGTGCTTGTTCAATTTCAAACGTGAAGCTTTTATAGGGGGCGCTAGTTTCACTAATTTCGGGAAGCAAAAGCGCGGACCTCGAATAAGAGTGCGTTATCCCCACTGATTAGTGGTTATCCCTCTCCAGAATTTAATTAAATTTAATTTAATTTTTTAAAATTTCCATCCCTCTTCAAAAAAATACAAAAAAAAACTATGATTGAAGTTTGACAGGTCCGCGCTGGTGCTTCCTGAAACTGTAAGAAAGTAGATACTAGCGCCCCCTATCTGTGCTTCTGGCGTTACAATGTATTTGATATAGGAACAAGCACTCCATATTATATATACTCTAAGTTTGAAGTGCGGCAAATTTGATGGAAATTCTCTTTGTATATGAAAACTATAGTACTCTCATGGTGGAAGTCGAATGGGGCGACATCTAAAGTATGCCTGCAACCCTTACTCTTTTTTTTTCGGAGAGCTTATGGAGGTTTTAAATGATATTAATTGATATTTTTTTGATGCAATAATCCAAAAAATAGTCTCCTCTTGCCCCTACCACCAATTTTCGACGCTTAAAGACTCCCCAAATCGGATTTTACACCTCAAGTTTTGCAGCGCCACCACCAGGATCTGTGCAACCCTAAAAAAAAACTTGCCATGATAGTACTATAGTTTTCATATACAAAGAAATTCTGTGTAATGAAATTGAAATTGTAAACAACACAAAACATATATATGTCAGAGGTTCAGCTGCTCATCATGACATATCATCTGTGACAGAAGCGCCACCTATGAGAGAGATAGGTGCAACTTCGAGTAGTCAGGCCACAATGTCATCTGAGCAACTTAAGATCAGTTCACATTTGTCATTATTTTAGGAAATTCTCGTCTGCCCAAAAGTTTTAAGTAAAAATAAAGTTATTAATAAAAGTTATTCGAAACAAACCTTTTAGAAGGAAAAGAAATAAATTATGAACATTACTTTAGTAATTACGTATTATGTTGGGAGTCAGATGTCCGTTACAGTTGTAGAGGTCGTACTAGTGGTGGCTGTCTTTACGGTTACAGAAAAGATATTCAGGACATCAAAATTGAATTCCAGAAATCAACAGGGTATAGTTTTTTTCAACATCCAAACTACATTTAATCGAAGTGTTAAGTACTGCATTATTCCTGTTTATCTGAATGGATCTCAAGGACCTCGATGGGATTATGACCTACAACTGCTAAAAGATTCTATTAATAGCCTTCAGGAACAAAACAATATCCTTCTTACCAAAGATTTCAATGCAAGAACTGGCACGAGGCAGCCTTTTTTAGAAGATTTTGGATAAGAAAGGGTATAATCTTCTAGATTTCTGCAGCGAGTATGGGCTTAAAATTCAAAATGGATGTTCTGAAGCTGACCCGTAAGGTGAATTTACGTTTTTGAGTGCTCAAGCTAGTTCAGTAATCGATTTAAGCTTGAGCAGCGGAGAATGGAATAATTAAATTAAGAACTTTGAAGTAGACACACAAAGCTTCTCTGATCTCCTATCAATTGCGACTTCTTTTGACTCCCATGTCCCAGATTTCTCTGATTCTGAAGCTTTATTAACCTTGCTCCCAAGATTGAATGGAATCAAAACCATAATGAAATATACCTTTGTACAGAGATAGTAATACGGTATTCACACCAAGCCGAAAACACGGTTTTCGTGAAAACAACGGTTTTTGATGAAAACCTAATCGAAAACACAAGTTTTCGCATACATTTTTTGTAGCTTCAGGTTTTCATAAACGACATGTTTTATATAAAACCGGTCGAAAACTTGTGGAAACTCATAGATGAACTAAATCAAACACACCTATGGAATATTCAGCGCCCAAAAATTGACAAGAAAGAAATTGATGGAATGCTTTCAAAAGAAATTAAAAACAGCTGACTGTAAATATTATTTGAGTTTTTGATTTGTTTTGTTGATAAACTTTTTGTGATAAGTAATTTCTTTCTTCTGATTCTCATGTAAGAGTTTTCAGATAAGAAAAAGAAGTTTGACAAAATATTCATGTTTTCTTCAATTTTCTTTTTGTGTATATAAATTAGTTTAATTTGTTTAGCATTCATTTATTGTTGCAAAAAAGTAAACACAAATAAGTTTTTAATTTTTCAATACAAAATTTGACAGTAGTGTTGTCAAAAAATTGAAATGTCAAACGAAAACACGTAATATGCAGTGTGAACGCATTTCGAAAACTTTTAGCTGAAAACCGCGTTTTGAGTTTGGTGTGAAAAGGCTATAAGGATGAACTCTAATGGAAAGATTGAAGATGTTGAACGAGTTATCAAGAATTTTGCGACTTTACTACCAAAAAGATCAGTTAAATCTCAAAAACAACCATGGTTTCATCAAGACTGTGAAAGAAAACGAAGAAAATCTTTCTCATTGTTAGATCTGTATAGAAAATACGACTAACCAAATTACAAAATTATGTATCTAAAAGCAAAACACGAGTTCAAGATGACACGTCAGAACAAAAAATTAGAATTTCAAAGCTCTTTAGCAGTAGAGATATCTAAATGTAGAGAACCAGCTACACTATGGAGACTTCTTAATAAGAAAAACGGAAAAAAATTGAAAATCGGTGCCAAATTCGATCCTGAAAGATTAGAAAATCATTTTAAAAATATCCTGAACCCGGTTGACACAACCAACTTGTCAAAATTCCAGTACGCCGTTCCAGATACAAAGAATGAAATCCTGGACAGGCCTTTTACAGTGGAAGAAGTTAAAAGCTGGCTGATTAAGAGTAAGGACAGGAAAGCACCAGGAATTGATGGCATACCTGTTGAATTCTACAAATATGCGAATGATACACTATTAAGAATGCTCACGAATGAATACAACAGAATTTTTGTTACCAACCAACTGATAATTACCGAGGGATAGCTTTTCTAAATTCATCTCTTAAAATTCTTATGGGTGTTCTCGCGAGAAGTTTTCAGGAGTGGACTTCGGAAAATCATCTGCTAACCCTAGTAGCACAGAATTCGATTTATAACAAAAATTTGTTGTTTTTCAGTTATATAGGAGTAATCTGCAACATGTATGGTTAAAAAACTGTTTTAATCTTGTTCATCGAAAAATAATTGTAACATTTTGATTTATGTCGTTTTTAAACTATTATATTTCAGTTTAAGTTGTTAGCACGAAAATACTAGTTGTTGCTTACTTATTATTAAAAAGTTGGTTAGTTGAAGGTTGTAAAAAAAATATACCTACATTCCTAAGCTTCTGTTCTAATATTTCCATTCTTAAACGTTGTTACATCTGCAATAAAACATACTCTGGAAACTTTTTTATAACAATATTATAATATATAATTTTTGGTTGTTACAATGAATTATTATTATGTTTAAAACAAATTGCAGCCTTAAAATATTTTTTTTCAATAAGTTCAGTAAACGATTTTATGAAGACTATAATATAATAAATTAAATAAATTAACAACATTACGTTTTATTTAAACAGAACCCTTTTAATAAGAGAGGAAATAATTCACATGGTTTGTAGAATCGTGTTTTAACATAAACATTGATGTTTGGTTATTCTTTCACGTTCGAATTTCATAAATTGACAATTTCAACTTACGAAAAGATGCTTTTTCAGAGAAAAGTTTTTAAAAAATCAACACATCAGAGTAATCGAGTGTCAATTATATTCTTTCTGCTCTACAAGTTATACAAATCTTTTTATAATGAAGGTATAACTAAATCAAGTACGAAAGGTATAAACGTCATTTGGATATTTAAAATTTTTCCTACTCTTGAAAATTTAATTTAGTAAAACGTGATGCGTAATCTTCCAGCAACGTTACAAGTACGTTATTGTTTTTCGTAATGTTGTAATACTTACCGTTGATGACATGCTTTATGGTCTAAGGTCTTGTTCATTAATTTCGTTTACAATAAGAAAATAGTTTTAAAACATTTTAAAAACCAAACATTGAAGCTGGTAATTTTTGTTCTTAAGGTATTGTATTTAGATTTTTGCAATGTTCCAAATATATTATTTTGTAAAATGCATAATAGAAATATTTCAGACGCCATTACTTAAAATGCATGTAGTTTAGTAGAGTTGCCGCTGATAAATCAAACGCATTCGCTTTAAAAATTGGAAAAATTAAAAATTTCATGTAGGTTTTCTACATTTGCGATTTTTTCTTGTACCATATTTGGTATTGAAATATGACATTTGAATGGTTGAAAGATGAGGTTTTGGGGCAAACTGAGCTATTGCTGTGAAAAAAGGAAAAATTAATGGTCACAGTAAAACTAAGCTTTGTTTTAGAAAATGTTTTTATTTATTAATCAGGGAGGATAAAAAAAATGTTTTAATGAAAAAAAAGAAAAATAAAAACTGTTTTTCAGGAATTTGTAGAAGTGTTTCCAAACTGCCCAACCCAGTTTCGGATGTAGCAAAAGCTTACATTTTACGATTTATAACAAAAATTTGTTGTTTTTCAGTTATATAGAAGTAATCTGCAACATGTATGGTTAAAAAACTGTTTTAATCTTGTTCATCGAAAAATAATTGTAACATTTTGATTTATGTCGTTTTTAAACTATTATATTTCAGTTTAAGTTGTTAGCACGAAAATACTAGTTGTTGCTTACTTATTATTAAAAAGTTGGTTAGTTGAAGGTTGTAAAAAAAAATATACCTACATTCCTAAGCTTCTGTTCTAATATTTCCATTCTTAAACGTTGTTACATCTGCAATAAAACATACTCTGGAAACTTTTTTATAACAATATTATAATATATAATTTTTGGTTGTTACAATGAATTATTATTATGTTTAAAACAAATTGCAGCCTTAAAATATTTTTTTTCAATAAGTTCAGTAAACGATTTTATGAAGACTATAATATAATAAATTAAATAAATTAACAACATTACGTTTTATTTAAACAGAACCCTTTTAATAAGAGAGGAAATAATTCACATGGTTTGTAGAATCGTGTTTTAACATAAACATTGATGTTTGGTTATTCTTTCACGTTCGAATTTCATAAATTGACAATTTCAACTTACGAAAAGATGCTTTTTCAGAGAAAAGTTTTTAAAAAATCAACACATCAGAGTAATCGAGTGTCAATTATATTCTTTCTGCTCTACAAGTTATACAAATCTTTTTATAATGAAGGTATAACTAAATCAAGTACGAAAGGTATAAACGTCATTTGGATATTTAAAATTTTTCCTACTCTTGAAAATTTAATTTAGTAAAACGTGATGCGTAATCTTCCAGCAACGTTACAAGTACGTTATTGTTTTTCGTAATGTTGTAATACTTACCGTTGATGACATGCTTTATGGTCTAAGGTCTTGTTCATTAATTTCGTTTACAATAAGAAAATAGTTTTAAAACATTTTAAAAACCAAACATTGAAGCTGGTAATTTTTGTTCTTAAGGTATTGTATTTAGATTTTTGCAATGTTCCAAATATATTATTTTGTAAAATGCATAATAGAAATATTTCAGACGCCATTACTTAAAATGCATGTAGTTTAGTAGAGTTGCCGCTGATAAATCAAACGCATTCGCTTTAAAAATTGGAAAAATTAAAAATTTCATGTAGGTTTTCTACATTTGCGATTTTTTCTTGTACCATATTTGGTATTGAAATATGACATTTGAATGGTTGAAAGATGAGGTTTTGGGGCAAACTGAGCTATTGCTGTGAAAAAAGGAAAAATTAATGGTCACAGTAAAACTAAGCTTTGTTTTAGAAAATGTTTTTATTTATTAATCAGGGAGGATAAAAAAAATGTTTTAATGAAAAAAAAGAAAAATAAAAACTGTTTTTCAGGAATTTGTAGAAGTGTTTCCAAACTGCCCAACCCAGTTTCGGATGTAGCAAAAGCTTACATTTTAATTCTATGTACCTAACTGTGAATTGTTCTAAATCATTCATTTTCATATATTAAAATGTAATATGAAATTTTTATCTAATTATGAGAATAACTAAAAAAAAACTGTACACACTTTAAATTGTGTTCTGATGAGAAATTTCAACCCAAAAATTATGAAAACACCACAGATAATAACAAAAACGTTTGTAATGTACATTTGTTCAATGCACTTTTAAATAGACAAAACTGGGTTAAAAATCACATTTAGCAGATTGACATTTGCCTACGGAAAATTATCTGTAAGTAAAATAGCAAAATAAAATCTTCGGTAACTCTGTTTGCTTTGAGAGCATGATTCTTTTGTGTTTTTCATTTTTATTGTGTTACAACCATATCGAAACAACAACATAAATTTGCTGAAAAAACATTGCGACAAAAAATAATAACAAGTTATTATATCTCTGTTACATTCATATTGTAAACATTTTTAAATTCAAATCTATAACTAATAAGTTATAAATGAGACAACAAAGTTGTTTCTATGTTGTTTGCAACATGCACTATTTTGAATGGTATTTTTTTTATTTTAATAGTTAAATTATGTGGGTGAAATATACAAATTTATTTTTGATAGTTATTCTCTTCCCCAATTTACATGGTATGAGCCAAAAACGTCATATTTTTAGATTTCTTACGCAAATATATTATTTTTTTCAAGATTTAACTCTTGTGCAGAAAACAAAAAAATTATAATTTATCAATTTTCTCTTATTTTTTTTTAATTTGGCGGCGCATGAGTTTTTCCGAGGTAGAATATCCATTTTTCAGATTAAAATGATATTTGTTTGTGATTTTAACTTCGAAAACAACTTAAAACAGTAAAATAAAGTCGTACAAAAATATTCGTTTATTTTAAGAATTCTATCTGACTTAAAAATTTTCTCAAACATCATTATAAATACAAATAATATGATTTCAATAATAAAACTTATTTAAAACATTCAAAATGTTTTGGGAAACAAACTTTGATATTAAATAAAAAACCATCATAAACATCAATTGACAGTTAGTTTCTATAACATAAATCAAATTCTGCAATAACTTAAGAATTGTTTTACCTTAGTAATAATTCAGTTTTAATAGTACTGTAAATGGCATAATTGAATTAAAAAAACAAAGCAAAAACTGAAATAAAACATATAGAAACCTTAATGAAACCCAAATAAAATCAACTTGTTTTAAGTCAAGTGGGGAAACCCGGCTAGCACGGTTACAACATTGTCGTACAAACTCTATATAAAACACGATGACAACAACTTCCCTGTTATATTGTAGTTATATAAATCAAAATAAAAGCCATTTGAGCTACTAGGGAAGTGAGTTCTAAGCTGGGCTTAGAGAAAACTACTCCACAATAGATCAAATTTTTTATACTCACGACTGTAGCAATTACCTTTATCAGTGGATAGTGAAGAAAAAATTATATACTTGCTTCGTGGATCTCAAGGCAGCATTCCATATCGTAGACAGAAGTACATTATTCTTCAAACTGTAAAATTTAGGACCTGTATTACAGTTGTCATACAAAACACCATGTGCTCGGGGTAGGCTTCTTGGTCAGCGAAAAAATGAAGTCTACCGTCATCGGCTTTAACGCTATAAGCGAAAGGCTATGCACCCTTCGCGTGCGAGGCAAATTCAAGAACATCAGCCTCATTAACGTTCACGGACCTACGGAGGAGTCCTCAGACGAAGAAAAAGAGACTTATTATGAACAAGTCGAGAGGGCCCTCCATGCCTGTCCAAAGTATGATGTCAAAATCATCCTTGGGGATTTGAACGCTAAAATAGGTCGGGAGCCGGTATTCTGGCATTACGCTGTCACCCATAGTTTGCATGAGAACACTAATGACAATGGACTTCGAGTCCTAGAATTGGCAGCATCGAAAAACATGGTCGTTGCGAGTACCAGGTACCCGCGTAATGATATCTACAAAGCCACCTGGGTATCACCTGATGGAGTCACTCGTAACCAAATTGACCACGTGTTGATAGACCGTCACCACTATTCGAACTTGATGACGGTACGAACGTACCGAGGTGCCAATATCGACTCGGATCACTATCTTGTTGGTATGGTTTTCCGAGGGCGGATTGCCTTGCGAAGACGTATTGCATCCGCCGATCAGGTTCGAATCAACACGGCTGCACTACGCAATGAAAACACCAGTAACACCTTTGGACATGTGTTAGGACTCGCCCTGGAACCACTGGATCCAGGGAGAGTAAGTACTGGAGCCAGTATGCTGGGCGTAGATGAGAAGTGGACACGCCTTAAAAACACTGTCATTAGTACTGCCAACTCCATCTTAGGCAGCAGTCGTAGAAGTCGGAACGACTGGTTTGATGATGAATGCAAGCTAGCGGCTGAACTAAGAATGTTGCGTACCGAGCAATGCAACAATCTCATAGAACGCGGGCACGCGAAGATGAATATAAAGAGCTCAGAAGAATAGAAAAACGGCTTCACAGACAGAAAAAATCAGCCTGGGAGAAGAACATCATCTGTGATTTAGAAAGAAGCCGAGAGCGAGGTCCGCACCAGGCGCGGAAGTTCTACCAATCCATCCGAAACATGACGCAGTACACACCACGCTGCACCTACTGCAAGGACGGAGAGGGAAATCTGATCACCGATCCCCAAAGCATACTGGAGCGATGGGAAGTGTACTTTAATGAATTGCTAAACGGTCAGCTCACTGCAGAAGTAGAGACTCCACTACTTTAAGAAGAATACCCTATGTTACCGCCACCAAGCATAGAAGAGGTTGAGAAGGCTATAGCCCGGCTTAAGAAAAATAAAGCCCCGGGAGCCGATGGCATACCAGCCGAACTATTCCACCACGGCGGGCCAGCCTTACGCCAAGCAATTTATGATATTCTAGAGCAGGAAGAAATGCCAGAAGACTGGCGAAAAGGTATAATTTGCCCCATACACAAGAAAGGAGATGTCAGCAATTATAGAGGTATCACGTTCTTGAGTACCGCCTATAAGATACTCTCCTCTATCCTACAAGAAGGGATAGCCCCATACGCTAAAACCATAATCGGCCAATATCAGTGTGGTTTCATTCCAGGCAAATCAACAACTGATCAGATCTTTACCATTAGGCAGGCGATGGAAAAATGTCTAGAATTTAACATCCCAACATACCATCTGTTTATAGACTTTAAGGCCGCCTATGATAGCATAGCCAGGGTAGAACTTTACAAAGCCATGAGAGAATTCGGCATCCCAAATAAATTGACACGACTTTGTAGGTTGACCATGACCAACGTAACAAGCCAAGTAAAAATAGCCGGATTGCTATCCAGACCAATCAACATCTTTAATGGACTCCGACAAGGGGATGGTTTGGCCTGCCTCCTCTTCACCCTGGCGTTGGAGAAAGCAATCCGTGACTCTGGCACGGCAACAAGAGGGACCATCGTCAACAGGTCCAGCCAGATACTGGCTTACGCAGACGACATTGAAATCATCGGAAGGACCGAACAAGCTGTACACGATTCCTTCATCCAGATCGAGCAGGCGGCACAGAATCTGGGGCTGCACATTAGTTAAGGTAAAACAAAGTACATGGTGGCGTCGAATGTGAGAAGAACAGTTGATCAAACAATCAAGGTAGGGGAGCACGAATTTGAAGTGGTGCAATCCTTCAAATACCTTGGGTCAACAGTAGCAGCCGATAATAATTTAAAAGAAGAAATACGCGGGCGGCTGCTCAATTCCAACAGAGCCTACTATAGTCTGTCAAAGCTCTTCAAATCCAGAAATCTCACCATAACTTCAAAACTGCTGCTGTACAGGACCATGGTCCTGCCAGTACTCACGTATGGATCCGAGACACTATCGTTTTTCCAATTAGCTCTTCTAGGAAAAACAGCTTTCAAATCTCCAGTGAGTCTGAGAGGGGGTATGCAGTAGTCGGTGTTAGCCAGAAAAATATCCGGAGAAATCAATTTTGTGATATTTTCATTTTAGTCTTACAGCACTGCATGCCGCTAGATATTTTATGAGAAGGTCGAGTGGTAGGAAGTGCAGGATAACGTTAAGGGCTTCTGTTGGGCAGGATCGAATAGCTCCCGTAGTGCCAACGCTAGCCGTTCTTTGAACCTTCTTCAGTTTATTGATGTTATATTTTTTGCTAAGTGCAGGCCACCACACAATCGATCGGTATGACAATACGTCCACAGAATCATCCTAGATTGTAGGCCCCATTTCTTACCAAATGTTTTCCTGCAGGCATAGAAAGCAATGCAGGCTTTCTTGACCTGCTCTTTTATATTTACCTTCCAGTTCAATTTGCGGTCAAGAATAACCCCAAGGTATTTAGCTTTGGAAGATAAAGATAGGGTTTGGCCGTTAAGTCGAGGTGGGGTGAAGATAGGTATTTTAGTCTTGGTAGTAAAGAGCACCAGTTCCGTTTTACTCTAATTAACACCAAGTCCACTACTTGCGGCCCAGTTGCTAACTTTTTTCAGAGCCGACTCAGTGATTTCACTAATCACTCTGGTAAACTTTCATGAGACCAATAAAACCATATCATCAGCATACGCTACTGCTTTAACACCACTACCTCTTAACTTAACTAGTGTTTTGTCCATGACTAGAAGCCACAGAAGAGGGGAGAGAACACCACCTTGGGGTGTTCCTCTACTGACATATTTAGTAGCAGTAGTGTTTCCTAACGAAGCTTGAATCTTTCTGTCACTTAGCATAGAAATGATCCATTTTGATATGAAGTCATCAACGCCGAAGTGAGTAAGTGATTCCTGAATGGGTTTAGTTAGGACGTTATTGAACGCACCCTCCACGTCTTGGAAGGTTGAGAGGGTATATTCTTTGTAGTGAATTGTCCTCTGGATTGTACCAACCACTGAAGGGCAGTCTCAGTAGACTTGCCTTTGAGGTATGCATGCTGGGATACATCAAGAGGAGACCCTCTAGTAAAACTCTTATATGCGTATCATGGATGCGCTCTAGTGTCTTTAAAACAAAAGATATTAAGCTAATAGGTCTGAAATCCTTCGCGGTTTCGTGACCTCGCTTACCAACTTTCGGAATAAAGACCACTCTAACATGTCTCCATGACTCGGGTACATGATTGAGATAGAGGCAACCTCTGAAGATCATTTCAAGCCAGGGTGTTCTTTCACCGATTTCTCTTAGGATTGTTATCTTCATAAACAAATTACAAATATCGGTCCAAGGCTTGAATTCCAAGTAATCAATTAGAAAAACAAGAATTATTCTTGGAATTGTCCAATTTTATTTTCTAAATAAAATAACATTTAAAAAAGGTAAAATTAAATAAAAGGAAATATCTTACAATTTGGTCTTCGAATAAAGATGAAAAAACAATTAAAATATTTCAAAATTTACAAGAAATTGATTTGAGAACAGTAAACGAAAGAATGACAAATAATAATTGAAAAATTGAGAAAAAATATTAAAAATTAAAGATAGGTAAAATGATTGAAAATTTAAAAGAAAGTGTTTTTGAAATAAAGTAGATTCAAGTAAATTATTTGAAAAGTTGAAAATACATTTATAGGAGTTTTGAAAATACATAACAGAAAACGTTGGCTTGATGACACAGGGCACTGCTATGTCTTGCAGTTTCTGCAGCATAATTGTGTTATGCCATCAAGACCTGGTGATTTGTAAGGGGAGAAAGTATTAATGGCCCATAAAATACTATCTCCTGTTATAACGGAATTGATTAGCTCCTCCTGAGCTAGATCGGTGCTTATAGTACTCAGCATTTCGGTGTTCCAGTTCTCGCAGCCCGGAAAATATGCTGTCATTAGCACTTCCAAACACTCAGCAGGAGAGGCTGTCCAGAGACCGTCGGATTTTTTTAGGAACGAGTGATTGCAATATTCCTTCGATAACACCTTGCTTAGTCTGGCAGAATCCTTAATGTCTTCTATGGAATGACAGTATTCTCTCCAACCAAGCTTCTTGGACTCTGCTATGGCTCTCTTGTAATCTTTAAGACAGTCTTTATACGGTTGAAAGAATTTCTCCTTCTGACAGATATTGAAGATCCTTCTGGTCATTTTTCTTAATGCCGAAAGATCTTCGTTCCACCAAGTAGGGAATTTTTTGCGGCTACATTTAACTGGACAAGAGACCTTGAAAGCAGTTTTAATGGCTGCCTCAAAAGTCTTTACCTTAGACTCAAGAACTTCCACAGCTTCTACTCTAGTAATTGGTAATTCGCCTAGTTTGGATTTAGTGATCTGACTGAATTTCTTCCAGTCAGTTTTTTTAGGGTTTCTAAAAGGGAAGAGGATCCATCTATGATCCGAGAAGGAGCGTACAGAGGATACTCTCCAGTTTCCTACCACCAATTTACAGTTGTTTGTAACAGTGATATCAAGTACATCTTCCCAACCGTCGTTATTTTCAAAACTTGGGAAAATGAAGGTGGGTGTATCACCTCTGTTACAAACAGTTAAATTGTTATTAAAAATCAAATCAAAAAGAGACTCACCTCGTTCTTTGATTTCAGAGCTACCCCAAAGAGAATGACGTGCGTTCGCATCAAATCCAAATCAAATCTTCTGCAGTTTTGATGCATCCACTAGGGTTTTTCACCTCCACAGGCGGTGATTGTTATTTGTGGTCGCAGTATCCAGATGCCACCAGTAGTTCTTTTGTCTCTTTGTCTTCCAGCCTGACAACTGTCAAATCGGGAGTACTTAATTTTGGACGCAAAAAAGCTTTTAAGTGTTTTAATTTGCAGGGTTTCTTGCTTCGTCAGGAACCACCGATGTCGGCAGCTGCGTTGACCTCAGTGCCATCATCAACTTTATCGGCATCTGGTCCCTGATTCTCCACGATTTTTATTCTGGCATGCCTGATGCCAAAAAGCAATTTATATCCGGCCTTCTCAAGAGCCCCTCTGCTATCCTCGCTGATCCTCAGAAGGTATAAAATACTGGTCTTTTGCGGCTCCTCCGCCTTGATTAAAGCCCAGTCTTGCATGGGGACCAGTGGATTCAACCTCTGAAGACCACGAATCAGATTCTGACCACTCGGCTTTATACTTATGAGGGGCTACCAAATGCGAGTCTTTGGTTGTCTTGGGATCACCTTAGCTGGGATGAGCTTGAGCTTCAAGCCCTCCCAGTCACTGCTGACCTTAGCGATGCTTTTCCTAAGGAAGTCCCTCGAAAACGCATTCTCGCACTTGATCACCCTGTATCCCCTGAGCATCTCACCCGAATCGAAGCTGGGATAGGGTCCTTCACTAGTGGTCATAGTGTAAGAGAAAACCATCTCAGAGAGCTTATAGTTTTGAATAGGCTCCACAACGATAACAGACCGCCACTTGGAGGTCGTCTCTGACAACCTCGCTTAGAGTGGGCGGTTGCGCCACTCTGGATGATTTGACTCCCTCCTTCACTGTTTTGCCGTCAAATTTACTCTTCTTTTTAGAAGGTAAGGACTCTTATTGAGACCTGTTTCGTTTGACGGCTTTATCTTTGTGTTCCAGAAGATTGTTGTATTCTTCAACGATCTTCTGGTACTTGATTTTATCTCCGGCATCCCTTTCGTGACTAGTTCACTCAGCCTCATTCTTAGCAATCTTGCCAAGAATAAACGAGGCCTCTAAAGTGTTTGTGCAACCCTTAATCTTTTTTTTTTGCGGAGAGCTTATGGAGGTTTTAAATGATATTTATTGATATTTTTTTGGATGCAATAATTCAAAAAATAGTCTCCTCTTGCCCCTACCACCAATTTCCGACGCTTAAAGACTCCCAAAATCGAATTTTACACCTCACATTTTGCAGCGCCACCACAAGGGTCCGGGCAACCCTAAAAAAAACTCGCCATGATAGTACTATAGTTTTCATCTTTGTATATACACTTCGCTTCAACTGAATAAGCACAGAAATTTTCTATGGTATGCTGTTCATTTTTTCCTAACTTTAAGCTTTAATGTATCTTTTTTTGATACTTACTGTTTGCTTATGATGTTGGAAAAACAAATTGGTAAGAACAATTAAAAAAGTACCGCTATTTTTTCTCTGGCAAAAAATGCAGTTTTTTTTTGTGTCAACTGAATAGACACAACTATTAAAATTGGTAATAAAAGCTAAGGGGATGAAATGAAACAAGTTTTTCTTTAAATATTTTTTTATTCGATATTTCTAGTAGTGGGTACTGCCACCTTTATTGGTAATTACTTCATAAAATCGGTCCGGCATGGAATCGAACAGGCTCTTTAAGTAATCCAGCGAAATTTCCCTAATTTCTATATATTCATTGTTGAGAGTTTAATTGAATGAGTAGACCCATTTAATAACTTAGGTGTTTTATTCAATGTCAAGTTATAATTGAACTCTCATATTGACGTTTTAACAAGACGTCAAAAGCCTTCTTGTTTTAAATTGGAATATGGAAGTTGTGTTTGGTGTCCTATCTATGATGTTCCCAAAACGAGTTCTTAAAATTTTCCTTCATCATTTACCACGGGATCCAAATCAATATCTTCCATCATATGAAAATAGACTGAAACTACTAAGTTCGTCGACACTGAAGAAAAGGAGAAAAGTGAATAATGTTCTTTTATCATATGAGGCAAACATGTTGGAATTGCTTTTATACTTTCCGAGCACATCAGATCATTTTTTTTACTTTTCGGCTGAATATTAAGGGTAATAATTAAAGACATAATTTTCCGCTTTGCAGAAAGATATGATTTTCAGCTAGAAGTTTGCATGAGCACCCATCGAATTCTTGCATAAAAGTGGGAAATAATCACTTTATGCGGTTTATTTCTTCTCTTTCTACATCAAATCTGTGAGATAAATTTACCTGCTTTGCAGAATATTTTTCCTATACAAAATTTTGACCACTCGTTTCTGCGGAGATAAAATTATCTGGTTTCTGAGGTTTATCCGAGTTTTCCCCCGTTGTATGAATACCCTTATTATAGTATAATATAGGTATTATTCTTTTCCTTTTCAACTTTTATCTAAATAAATTTTTTATGCTTAAATCCTTCTTTAATCCTGCAGTTTTGTGTACATCATTTGCAAGTGCTAACTACGGATTGAATGAACAGTTTTAAAACTTAATGTTATGTGTATTGATTTTAATTGTTTTTATAATATCTTTCTTTTTAAATTTAACATATCCAAAGATAGTTTTAAAAATAAGTTATTCTTTTCTTCATTGTTATCTTCTTCATATTTGGTAGTAATAAATCATCCTAAAATCACTTTATAATAAATGCAATATTAAGTTGTTTTATAGACATGATGATAAATAAATTCAGAAGAAGGATAAAATTAGAATTGTTAATATTAATAGGTTAACTAATAATCTACCAGAGTTGAACATTTCTTATAATTATTATCACTAAATAAAATAACCATTGCAACCAATTGACACAGTTGCATGCGACAAATAAATAGAAATAATTGAATATCTTATTTAAACGATCTATATAAAATGTTTTGCTTCTTTACCCTATTATTTAAATAAAAAAAAAACACCACACATGATTTCTCTTAATTTATATTTTTGGAATAGAAGTGTTATACAAATCTCTCTTAAAAAATAACAATATTTTAAAATAAATAAGAGAAAAATTCTTAAACTTAGTTTACCACAGTACTCTCTTAAATGAATCTTTTATGAAAAAGAATTCTTATCAGCAATATAATTTTACCACTCTTATCCTAATTAAACTTTTGTGATATAATAGGTAAGTTATAGATATAGGTATATTCATCTAAAACAGGTAGCTGCTTATCACCAAAAAAAAGAGGTTTATAACCTGAATCTATTGCCAGGAAAAAAAAAATATTCCTTAATTTAAAGAGCAAAAAAATATAGAAATAATGCTTATCAGCTTTTAGAAAGAAGGCGTATGTTATTGAAGTTGGAATTACCTACATACATAGCAAAAAAAAAAATACCACAGTAGGTCATAGAACTTTAAGCAAAATGACGTTAAAATATATTTGAAGATTGTGATGGAACGTTAAAGTGAAAACACCAACGAAAGCGAAATCGGTTACGTTTAAAATATACCTACTATCAACCCGGCGAATTGAATTCGAAAACAAAATATATAAAATATTATTTTAACACATGAACAAGATTAGCATTAAATAACACCTAATAATTGACAGCTGAGGGTGGTGGTATCTATTGAGGAAATATCTCTTAAGACACCGGCTAGAAAAGAACAACCCCACTGCCACTGCATACCGGCTCCAACCTCATACCATAGATTTATGTATACAAACAAAATAAAACAAAATAAAATAATTTAATGAATTCCCCTATCACTTGGCATATTCAAACTTCATATTCACCACGGAAAAACACTTTTCCCATTCATATTCATCGTACACAACATTCGTTCGCACAACGCACCGCGCACACACAACACCATCCAACACAGAGCTGTTCCTTCTGGGTTTTTTTTCCTTTTTTTCTTTTTTTTTCAGAAAATAATTTTGTGGTGAATAGTAGTGTACAACTGAAACTGACTCGACTGAATCCACAAGATTGTTTGAACGAATATAATAATGAAATGAAAGACATTTGGTGCTGCTAGCTTGCTAGCACTTTACTACACCAGTGTAGATGAACAACGTTTAGTTAGTTTTCGACCGCGATATTGGTTGTTTGGTCGTTTTCGATACGCTTCGCGATTAAAAAAAATCAGATCTATAAATCAATTCTGTTATATATTTTTTAATTTATTTCAGTTAAAGAAAAACCTCTTTTTGTAAATTATTTACAAAAAAAAAACTCATTAATCGAAGAAGAATCGGATTTTCATCTCCGTGTTATCTCGCCTCCGACACTACAAAGAAAATAACGATGTACTTTAAGTTTAAATTTAAATAGTTTTTTTAATTGAAGAAAAAACTTATTTTTTAAATAAGATCTCACTTTTTTTATTTGAAAAGACAAAAAAAAATCGAAGTGAATGTAAATAAATGAATAGCCGAGGGAAATATTCCCAATTCAAAAAATAAAAACCAAAAGATAAAATATCTTTTCATCTCTAAACACAATTTTAGGGAACATTTTTTCGGTAATAAATAAAAAAGAAATTATTAAACTAGATATTTATAAAAAAATTTAATATTATGCAATCAACAAAAAAATTTCGCGCTCAGTGTGCAACACCGTTTTTGATAGGTTTCTAACGAACTTTATATCTTTATACCTACCTTTTTTCATTAAAAGTATCGGGAGGTGATTTAAGCGTATGTGCGGAATTTTTTGCCGGTGTTTAGCATGACTTTTAAGATGTTAATACTTAATAGCCAAACATTATTCACTGGGTTTATTTCTTATCTTAATCTCGATTTTTAGCTACGTTTACCTGTGTACATTTAAGGAGTAGTAACGTTGGAATTTTCGATAGCGAAAGCTTTTTTCAGCCGGCTTGCGGCATTTATTTTTTAACCTGAGGGTGGATGGGTGATGTAGAAAAAGAGAAATAAATAAAGCAGTGTGGTGTGGCAGAGAAATACCTAGCACTTGAGATTGATATAATTCAAAAGTATCTTCTTTGATGTATAAAGGTATAGAGAAAATACAAAATTCTTTAATAAAAATAATATAAGATTGAGATAGTATTTTTTTATTCGATTTGTTTGAAAGATATTGGCAAATTTTTTTTTTGGTCCACACATCTTCCAACCTCCCCCAACTAAAATCGTTGCCAACAAATAATAGAAAATATTTTTTTTTTGAATCCCTCAAGTAGCAGTGTGATCTCTGCCGCGTTACGCATGTGAGTTGTGAGTTAGGATTGAGATAATGTATTTTTTGTATTTCTTTTTTGAAATTCAGATCAGTTCTTTTGTTTTGCGGTGGATTGCGGTTCAGCTTAGAGTGAGGTACTTATATTTTATAGTAACGTCAACGTCGTCGTCGGTCGATTCGGTCGTCATCAAATGCAGATTAGATTGAAATTTATTTTCGTGTGGCATAGAATAAATGAGAGCACCACCATGCGTTGCGTTGTCGTCGTCGTAAAGTGCGGTGATCGTGGTGTATGGTGTGGTGGTATCATGGCAAGTACGCGTAATTTTGCTGTATTCGGCCACGCAACTCACGAAAAATAGCAAATGTTGTATTAGTTGTTTTGTAATGATTTAAGAGAGAGGGAGATTTTTTGTATTGTATAGAATATAGATACTTAGGTAGGCACCTTGTTTTCCTTCTTCTTTTTTTTTAATGAGAAGTTTTAGTTCGATTGGATTTTTCGCTATCAGGTTCTCCTGTTATTACAAAGACCGCATGATATGGCAGATACAATAAAAGATATAAATGATTAAGTGCCGAAAAAATGGATTTTTATCTATGTAGACTCAACCGCTAAAGACTTTTTTTGCAGATAGGTAGGTAGGTATATATGTACCTTCTTACAGCTAAAGGTACCATTGACTTTTTCTATTTTATTTTGTTCGTTATACCTACCTACGAAATAATCGTGTTGCTTTTTTTTTTCTTACATTTCTACTAGTCTTGATGGTGTATCTATGTTTTTTTTTGAGTGAACTAAATATTTGAAATAGCTAGTTATACAATTATTTCCGGTTTAGAGAGATCGCGGCGGCAGTTCGTACCTATAGTTTTATGAGATCGTCTAATTTATGCGCTTAACGGGATGTGAAAATGTAAATATTTATATATTTAGAAAAAAATCTAATTATTTAGGAAACCCTTCACTGAAAAATTGTCAAGTGTTCAAAGAAAACGAAATAAACATGTGCAGCTAAAAAAAATTAAATAAGTCTGTTTTGGTGTAAAAAGTGCATTTTTCAAAGATTTATAAAAAATAAGAAATTAAAAATTGAAATTTTTATATTCAAAATCAAAGTGAAAAAAATGTGACTGGTGATTTTCAAAAAAAAAAAACCATTAATAAGAGAAAGAAAATAAAAAATTAAATTTTATCCCATCAATTTTTTTGGATACAAATATTTTCCTTAAACAAGAAAAAAATTATTTGATTTGTGTGTTTTTACTGGTGCTTTTGTTAAAATGTAATTTATGGTATGTTACTGGCGATAAATAACTTGTTTTAATTTTTTTTTTTAATTTTAATGTTTATTTTTACACCACTTTTAAGTTGATGCATAATGTTTTTATTAACATGGTTGTGATATATTATACATATGTACCTACCTACCTGCTTGAGGGAGAAGGTTATATATCTACATTTTGTGTAAACAAAACAATTAATAATATTACAGAAGAGTATGAAACAATTTTAATATTTTTGAACTCAATTTCAATGTTTTTAACTTTCGACATTTCAAAAAAAAAAAAAAAATTAAATCGTAAATATTTTCAATGATTTTTATAAAATTATTTTTTTTCTCTTTAGAAATCAATTTTGTCTAAACCGACAAAAAATAATATGTTTTTTCTTTCAATGAATAAAAAATTTAAATTATTTTCAACAATATTTACAACAATTAGGATTCCTATTTTTTCCAAAAAAAAAAAAATTAGATTCAAAAAAACATTTTTAAAAAAATTGAAAATAACTAAAATCACTTGCGTGTTTTATTTTTAAATTAGATTTATTTTAATGATTAAGTATGGCGGATAATTCATAAGATAATAAGACAATGAAATTTAGGCATATTCAAATTATTTTAGGGGTTACAAATACGAAGCTTGAGGAAAAATCTGAGTTTTACTAAGCTAAAATAAAAAAATTGAATTTTTTTCTTATAAGGGAATCATATAAAATTACTTTATGCAAAATTTGTTGAGGCTCTGAGGCTAAGGGAACAGTTAACCTAATAGTATGACGAAAGCTACTATAGAAAATAAATATGTAGGTATGTGTTTTGCTTTTTTAATTTATTTTAAATAAAATATTCAATTTGATTTTCAATAAAATATTATTTTAATTAACTGGTCATTTGAGTCAAAAATATTAGTCTCGAAAGTTTGAATTCTGCAAAATCGGAGAAATGCCGTTATCGTTATTACCCGTTGTCCTTCATATTACCTAATTCAATAAAATGATTTTTTTTGTTTTTTAGCGACAATTGTGCATCACAAGGCATAAAAATCAACGACGGACTTGATTTTGTACAGACCAAAAACAATGCTCATTGAATCCATTTCAATTCACATTCTTTATTGTACTAGAAAAAAAGAACAACTCGTCGCCGTAAAATACAAATTCAATTAAACTTATTACCACTATCTTGGTGTTCATCAAAATATTACCATAGTGTAAACAGTATGATGATTTTCATGCTCAATTGCTCACCAATAACATCGCCATTACTGGTGATGTTTAAAAAAACTACAATATATGATATTAAAGTCCAAAATAATATAAAAGCACATCGGGTTCACCGACGAGCTATCTTTATAATGTTTACCTTTAGACTTTCATAAAATGTAGCTATACGTTTTGTTGTTGAATGTGAAATTAAATAAATCTGTATGATTTTTTGCATGAAAGCTTTAATGACTCCACGCGAGCGGGTGGAACGTGCGAAATAGCACAAACCAAGGCAGCTATACTCGTATATTCATGAAATAAATTATTGCAGATTTGACTTTGAGACAGATACATATACTATAATAAGTGTTGAATCATTTTAATTTGCAATTTGCAATTTGAATTATTATTGTTTTGTTTATAAAATACAATCAATTTGCTATAATGATTATTAGTGGATTATGTACGAGTATAAATAATTTGATTTTAGTTTTTGGTTCCTGTAAATTGTTCATTGTCCTATAAAACACGTAAAATGTCTATTGCCTCAGTTTTGTATCTATAGGTATACATAGATACCATGACAAGTGGATTGGTAAAAGAATCGAATTCAGAAATTAATGCTTCAATTGAAGCATTTGCCAACGTTGTCAAAAAATTTTGGAGTTGGAATTTTGAAGAAAAAAGAATTGAAATTTGTATGTTCAAATTTTTTCTTCAAAATTGTATGTTATGAAGTCCTATTTTCATATTTAATGCTCTAATCAATTTGACAATCAATTTTTTGAAAACAACTTGAATTAAAAACTTTTTAAAAATTTAAGAATACAATATTGTAGTTGTTATTAAATAATTTTGTATCGATTACTTTTTGGAATTTTTTTTTAAGACATGCAATTTTTCGATGAACTAGGAAAAAACCTGTATCCAAATATTTAATTTTTGAAAATGAGTAGTACTTTTTAAGTGCTTTTTTAACACTTTTTAATTGTTCTTTTTAGTAAACTACAAAATTTATTTGAATCAAAAATATTAGAATAGCAATACTATACAATAATTTTGTCTTTCCAAGAATATCGATGTTAAATTTCAAATTCAATTTTCATTCAAAAAAGGCAATAATGGTTTTGATTTTTTTCTTTTAATCACCTGACATGATGGAATTTGTATGACGCGCGATTTGTTGCAGCTATTCTGTTACTCCCTGAAGGTTTTCATCTTTCGTGTTGAAAACCATCAGGGAGTAACAGAATAGCTGAAAAAAATCGGGCGATCTTAAAAGTTTATATTGCTGAAGGACATGATAATTACATGTGTTGTTTTTGCAAGGAAATTGTGCAGGATACAATCCAAGTATTTGTTTGATGGTTTGGACTTTGGGGTGTAATTTCATTTTCGAAAATAAACTTAAATATGAAAAACTATGTAAATTGGGGCTTTATTTCATTTTTCTAAAAAAAAGTCAAAACAAGTTGGGGCCTTAATTCATTTTTTTGGGGCATTTTTTCATTTCAGTGGGGCTTTATTTCATTGGGGTAAAGTTTCATTATGAAAAAATACCCCAATTTGGGGCCTTATTAACTTCCCATAGGGAGTTATTGTAATTTTTGACATTTCTCGACGTTTCAAGGTCCCTATAGAGCCTATATCAATCATTTTTAGAGAGATGTCTGTGTGTGCGTGTGTACGTACGTTCGTCCGTTCGTACGTTCTGGTACCATTTTTAGTCATCGATATCTCAAGAACGAGTAAATATATCGACTTGAAATAAATTTTGTTTTACAGATAATAACTTCGAAAGAAGCTGAAAGGGCGTTTATTAATATTCAATCAGTTGTTTTTTTACTATAGCAGTTTAAAAAAGAAGTAAAAATTTTGGTTGGGCTCAAATATCTCACGAACAAATAATGCTATTGACTTGAAGTAAATTTTATTCGACACATTATGACGTCATACAAATTTGATATGATTTGGAAAAAAATCAATATACCGTTATTTTTTAAATTAAAAAAAAAAACTAAAAAAAAATTTCTATAACTCTAATATCCTTAGATGGAAAAACGATGTTAACTTTAAAATAATTTTATTTTACGAAAAATGTTGTTTTTTACTACTGGTGAAAATTTCCAAAAAATTCAATGGACAGTTTTTTTTATAAAAAATTAAAAACTACAAAAAATTCTACCAAAAATTGTCTTTCGACTCAAATTTATCAAAAACGGGTAACGATAATGACTTCATGTTTGTTTTACTTTCTACATAACGTAATTGTTAGCAACTGATAAAATTTTGACAAATAATGAATCGACAGTTTTTTAACAAAAAATCAAAAACTGTTAAAAATTCTAAAGAAAAGTAGGTAGCTGAATATCCTGAGAACGAACAACGATTGTGCCTTCTAAAATATTTTATTTTATACATAGTACAATTTTTTATGAAAGGTTAAATTTTGACAAATATCTAATTGACAGTTTTAACAAAAAATATAAAAAAATTTGGTTATTCAAAAAAAAACTAAATACATATAAAGTTTTCAATATCGCAAATTGGAAGTTATGAGTGTGGGTCGCACCCAGACTCTTTTTTCATTTTTTCTTTTGGGGCCTTATTTCCTGGGGCCTAATTTCGCAGAGCCAATTTGAACATATGATTAAGGCTTATGAAAAAACGTGTAAAAGTTATTTTTCCTGTATATTTAAGTTAGTTGCTGCAAAATTGTTGTATACGCACAGTACAACCAAAACAAAGCTTATATTGCATTTCAAAATTTTATTTAAAAAAAAAAAATAGTTCGTAGCCAATTAAAATCAAACATTATAAAGTAATTTCTTTAGTAATTTTTCCAACACATAAAATGTGATACGTTTTTTTTAAGTCAGATGTATCCACCTACAAAGATATTGAGTTTGTCTTGCATCGAATATAAATTAGCTTTTCTCGCTGAAAATTTGTCTATGTTTTTGTTTATTTTAGCTTAAATACTTTTTCTTATTGACTTTTAAAATCACTGCTTCTCCGGTAGTAAGGCTAAACAAAGTTAAAACTATAGAGCATACGTTTATGTGTTATTTATTTATGTAGGCAATTTTTTTCTTCAATTTACACATTCCTCATTATCTTTTCTTTCTTACATTTACATAAAAAAAAAATAAATGAAGCTAACTTTGACTAAACGTTTTCTTAAACAAAAGTTTGAATATTAAAATTAAGAACAATGTCATTTTATAAGAGCTTTAAGATTTGTTCAAGTGCTTTGACAAATAAATTAATTAAGAGATACATACGACAAGTATGTACATATATATCAAAATTATATTAAGGCATGTTAATACATATGTCTTAAATCAGTTTTGAAAAAAGCAAATATGTTTTTTCAAAGTTTTTGAAATTATTTTAGCAAACTGCTTGTTTTGAATATCTTCTGTTTGAGTTCACTTGATGAGATCTTTTTTAATGTTATAAATTATAATTTATGTTTATTGATGATAGTTTCTCGATTTAAAAATTATCATTTAAATTTAAAAATAGTGTAATTTGGTATATTTTGCGAAAAATGGAAGAAATGAAAAAAAGTTATCTTACAAAATGAAACACCCTAATATACATATAATTTCCTAAGCCACCCACCAATTGTATTGTTTGATTTTTGTAATATTGAATCATTTACATGCTATCACATAGGTATAGATTAAGAGCAGCTGAATCTATACATGAATGTATACTATAAATGGCTGAAAGATAGATGGTCATGCAAAAAATCATCTGCGAGCAGTAAAAAGCTTCATCTACATATTTTCTTCAATCCAGATTCGTTTGTATCATGCATTTTAAGTATTTATGTTATTGTTTAAGATTTAAAAAAAAATGTTGGGTCATGCCTTGTGGCTAAAGTTTCAAATTTTCAAATGTTAAAAAAAATATAAATAGTTCAAAATAACTATATCTCGCCTTATATTTGTCAGTATGTATTTAAAAGAATATTTTTTTAAGAAAAAAGAAACAAAAAATATTTCTTTAGTCTATTCAATTGAACTGAATTAAATTAAAATATTAAACTTCAGAGATAACTATAGGTATAAAAACAACAACGCTGGTTCAGCTTTCAAAATGTACACAAGCTTAGCGGGTGTTTTTAAAAGCAAACAAAGCGTCCCACATATAAAATGTACTTATGATTAACGTCAACATTTTCTTTAAGTAAACAAATTAGTAAAAAGATATTTAGATAAGTGTTTGTCAATGTCATTTATACGGAAGCATGAAAATGCTTCCAAGCGACTTGCATTGTACATACATATGTATGTATATTAAACAGTTTCTAGGAATGTATATATTTTTGTTTCTGTAAAGAAAAGGAGCCTAGATATTTTATTACATCATGTAATGCATCACTAATGCAATACCAACGCCATCTACTGCTTTTATTACTATTTTCAAATTTTAACAGCTGTTGTTTGTGTTAATTAGGAAGCTTTTGTGATAAGTCATGTCAGTATTTTAACTAGAATGTATTGTTTTACGGTTGTGGAATAAAATGTATGGGATGTTCTCGAAATTCGATGCTATTTTTATTTTTGTATGATATCAATAAGTAGGCAATAATTTGACAAGAAACAAAATAAAGTTTATTTATTTTGATTTATACTACAGCATTTCTTAAGTATTGGAAATTATTTAAAATACTTAAATACGTATTTTTTCATCTTTTACTTCATTGTAGGTTTTTGATTTTTATCTGTAGGTATAGTAGGAAATAAAATCTCAAATTTTAGGCTTATTTATACATTTCAACCTATAACCTTTCATAAGACAAAACATATTATAATGAAATGTTTTTTGTGGTCTTTTAAGAAATAATTATTTTATTAAATAATGTTTTTCAAAATTGTTAGCATAAGTAACAACAGTATTTTTTACTGTCTATGTTCTAAAAACCTGTTTGGTGGATTGTGATCAGAATTTTTATGAAAAATGTTTTGTATATACTCCTAATAGTATTTTATATCATAACTTTAAAAAAAATTGAAATTTTGGAAATTTATTTTTAAGTATAAAATTAAGTACATATGTACTTATTTTTTTTTTCTCGACGAAAATTGTATAAACTCACAGCGCAGTTCTGTTTCCTTAATTTCCTAAAATAGCAGTTTCATACACAATTTATTGCTAGCTTAATCCATGATTACCTACATTATAAGAAGATTGATTAGCTCTATTTAAACAGAATTTCTGAAAGTTGTACCAAAAAGTTAACCTACTATAAAAAAAACTGGTCTCGAGTTGGAATTCCGGTGACTTGAAACTTCCTCAATGTATTATGAAATTTCCTCAATGCATTATCGATGGTAATTTATGAGAAAATCATTCAAAGTCTCGAAATTCCATCGGTGGGGACATACGGAAAATATGATACGGATGAAAAAAAAAAACACAAAACTAATGCCAATTCTTTCGTTTTCAATCAATTACCAAACGGAGGTCTTGCTAATTTCACAATAAATCAATTATTTACAATCTGATAAAATAGTTAACCAAAATTCTACATAGGCAACTTATCTTCAGATTATTTTTATACAATTTGATCTTTTTTTTATGTTCTTTTTTATTGTTTTGGGATTTTTTCACTATCTTGATTTTTCTGATGCCATCTGAGATAAGAAAAACTATTAATCATGGTTAATGTTAAGTAATTATAAACTTGACATTGCTGTTTGGTTGTGTGGTAGTCAATTTTTTTAAATTGTTCAGAAAGAAAAAGCTATATAGGTACAAAGTATCGATTTGCATTCATAGATGTCTACTGAATTGCGTATAGACATTAGTATTGACGCAAATTTTGTAGACATTAAAATAAATTTTGCATTTTAATACATTTAATTTTTGTCATAATTATATGCGGTTTTCTTGCGAAAAATAAAAACATACTTTAAAAAAAATGAAAGAAAAATATCTGTCGAAAACAAAAGCATTGACAGTGGTTCGTTAAGAAATCATTTTGTCTGACGTTTTCGTAAGAAACCTTTTTGTATTAGTTTGACTTTATTTCTAATTGGTTTGGTCGATGTTTACTACTCCAACAACCAATAAATATAGTATATACATAATGTGTTAAAAAACTCAGGTTTTTATGCACATTTTATCATTGCTTAAGGTTTCTCAACCGTTTTTTTGATATTTTCCATTTTCATCCCATAATCTCACCTCCCAAAGTGAGTTTCACAATTTCATATACAATTTGCAATTTAAATTCATTAATTTCACATTGGCCGCGTTCAGATATTACTAGATATGTATATCCAAAAAACTTATGGGTAGCTTTTTTAGAGCGACAGCAGTGATCAGTTGGTGTTTTAGATGGGTTAACAAGAGTAACAACCACACATATCTTTGAATGCGAGTCTGAACGTGGCCAGTGTATGTACATTATCGTTTGCAAAAAGTTCAACAGCCGATTCGAATTTGAACAGTTCTGAATTTTTAGCATGAAAAAAAAACTGATAGTTTCAGAGCATGTCCTAAACGAACACTGAACATAGTCAAAATAAACTGCTATATAAAATACCTCAGAGTTGATTTGAAGCCCCCAATGCACCATCAAATACATTAAGGCTGGTATTCACCAAGCGCTCTTTACTTTGAAAATCTTAATTCAAAAATTTCTCCCTCATTTGGTTATACAATTTTCTTTTCATGAGCTAATGAGAGAGGATATTTTGAGTTAAGAGGCTCTTAAGCTTAAGAAGGCTCGGTGAATACCAGCATTGGAGCTAATTTTTCGATCATCAATTTTTTATTGATCTGAAGAATAAGTAATCTGAGACTATTGAAAAGTCGGCCCTAAGAAATAAACGACATTTAAATAGATCACGTGAGGTACGAGTATTTACACAATTAGATAATGTTTATAATTCGAACTACTTTGATGACGAAAATAAAGAAACTTATTAATAAATTGCTGTATACAACAAAGTAAAGCCATATTTGACACCTTTTTCACTACTTATAAGATTAGATGTTAATGCGATATACGCATAAAATTCGCATTTGAGATAACGATAATCTTTACAATCTTTTATTTAATCAAAGTCATAAATATTATTAATATTTAATATGTCTGCAACCTACACCTACCTACAAAGACTTATCTACCTACTGTACATAGAAAATCCAGAAACTAACAACACTTTGCAATCGGAAAAAAATGTTAAATTAAGTGTGAACATTTGATGCAAGCACGTAGGCCGTTTAATTTAATGAATCTAACAATTAACCCAGCACTTCTGTTGCCACAAAGATGCTACTTTTATAGCGTGTGTGCTTCTTGATTATCTATTAAATAGTTCCTGCACCAGTTGCTGAATTCGAAAACAGAAATGAGGAAAAGTCATGACAAAAAAAATCTCTTAAACGATACCTCCTCTTTTCATTTCCATACACCATGATGCCAAATGATTGATGAAGATTGGAATGAAACTAAAGAAAGAAAAAAATTAGTATTTGACATCACCATGGATTGCTATCTCATCATTGAGAGGCAGCCATACAACATAGGCCGCTAAGTTTTTTTTTTAATAGATAGCCAGGCATCGCCAACTTATTAATCAACTAATGAAAGTTTTTTTTTTCGAAAACCTGATATATGTAAACGCTTACGAGTTGCTATTTTCGAAAATGTTTAAACACAAAAAAAATTATTATATGCGTATAATGTTTATGCTTCCTACGATGTTTGTATTTTTAATATTATATTAAATAACTCTAAGAGCTGTGAATCACATTTTGACATTTTCATTTAACTATTAGTTTAAAACGAAGCAGAAGATGCTTATTGCACAATTTATTACCTTTGGAAAATATTGGCTGTTTATTGGGTAATATAAATCTCAAGTTCATTATCAATTTTAATGAAAGTTCATTTCTTAATAATAGAAAAGTATTCTGTGTCAAATAAAATTTGTAAGGCGAAAATAATTTTAAAAATATGTATGTATGTATAAACATTTTATTTGTTATTGTTTTATTATTAGCCTTCGCCAAAAGCGTGCAAAAGTATTTTTGGCAAGAATTTGTTTTTAAAATCATTTCTTTTTTTTTGAGTTAGTAGACAGCTAAAATGTGACCATGTGACTTGTTTAGCCTTGGAATAAAAATGTCAAATACTTTAGAAATCTTTACTAAAATACGCATTAAGTAAACAAAATAAAATCACTGTCAATTTTCATATTTAAATATGCTTCAATCAATTTTTATTCAACTCAGTATACGTTTTTTAGTACTAGTCCGTGGCGCAATAGTTGGTTCTTAGGACTATGATGCTGGAGGTCTGTGTTCGATTCCCAGCTTCATCCATCTTAAATCAGAAATATATTTTGAGGGCTGCTGCCACTTGCGACTGCTGCCACTTGCGACTTAAATGACTTTTTCCTTTCTAATGACATCCTTGTTTTTTATACACTCAGATAAAAGATCATGTAAGATCAAACAGAATCTTACCAATTCCCATGATAATATTTTTTAACGCGATTGGTAGTGTTAAATGTTTAGCCAGTTACAAAATTTTGACAGGATTTGACTTAACTTTTCTAAATGTTAAATTAAGAATCTGTTTAAAATAAAATTAAAAGTAGAACAAGGTTGGTTTAACAAGATACATACCTTGTTAGACATTAGAATAGTCATTTTAAATATCAACCATAATTATATTGTAACGGTGGTCCTTTTGAACCAACTAGATCATTTGTTAAATTAATCATGCTAAAGTGGACAAGTCCTGACAACCAAAGAAACTTTAAGGCAATCAAGTTTCGAGTCTTACTTTGGAGTTCTAAGTCTGTATATTTAACACTTGTTTAACACGAAGTTTTTCTCTGAATGTACGTTTATTGTGGATAATTTTTTTTTTTATTTTATTTTATATTTATTGGTCCCACTTTTTCTTTAACTAATTTACACTATTAAGCTATATACGCACTTCCCACTAATAATTAAAAATACTTATGCACATTCCAAAAAAAAAAAAAAAAAATAGAGAAACATTAGCCACACACAATTAAAAATTAACTTTAAATAAAAAGATTAAGATGTTAATATTAAATCTTAAAAGTTGAAAGTAAGTAGGTGTTTCCCTGTCGTGAATTGTAGTAAAAGTATTTAATTATTGAGTCGTGTAAATTATTTTTGAAAATGAAAACACAAATCACCAAAGCACCAAAGTACCAAAACAAAGAACCAAAAAGCATTATTATATGGACCAACAATAAATAAATAAATCACAACCCAAATATTTTGGTCAATGGCCCAAAAATTTGTCTAAGTCAAGTTAAACTTCTTTCGGATTAAATGTAGACTGACAGGCAGACAGACTTCAACTCGTTTGGGATGAACAAAAAAAAATTAAGAAAATATGCAAACATGTCATAAAAGAAACATAATAGCTACCAATGATTTAAATGTTGAAATATGTAAAGTTACGTGTTTAATATTCAAAATACATAACTATAATACTAACTTCAGTTCGTTGACCAAATCGATTAAAAAAAATACTTAGTAGTCAGAGACGTATTATAGTTAAACAGCGGAAATATATACCAGGTAACTCAATCGTCAAATTAGCCATGTGATAAAGTCGGCCAGACTGCTGTGAAACTTGTGTACAACATTAAATATATACATACATACATTCATACAAACTAAAAATCGAAGTTTCTATTTCAATCGAGAACTAAGTCAATTGTGTCGTATATGTATATTGTGGTAAAACACACTAACTAGCTTGACAGGCCTAGTTAAAACACAGACTTAAATTTTTGTCAGAAACAAAGAAAGGTTTGTCAATTTTTCAATGAATAATTAAATATTTAAATTTGTTTGTTGTAACCGAAATAAACCACATAATTGTATAGTTTGTAGTAAAAGTTATTAGTCAAAGAAATTTTCGGCGGGAATAAAACAATACATAAAATGTCTTAATTTATTATTATTGGTTTTCATTAAAAAAAAAAAAAAACGAAACCAGCACTGGTAATTAAAATTACATCTGAAATTTTAATGAGGAAAGAAATCTTTACTTTTTAAACGTATAGACTAGACGTATGCCACTGAATCTTTCCATTTTGAACAGAGATTGAGTTATCCGGGTCGTATGGCTTATAACTAGATATATTTAAAATTACCTCAATTAATCCAAACCATTTAAGAGTCTAATAAAACATTCTATGCAAAGTCAATAGCTATAGTTATTGGCATAACATTAGTCGAGTTTTGATGCTAATTTAATTTAATATAATTTAATTTAGTCAAACAAGTGAACTTGGGATACATTCTTGTTTTATTGCTTTTTTGAAGAAACATTTTATAATATTATATATGTGTATATCTATATTAAAAATCTGTTAATATTTGATCGCGTTATATCAATGATTTTATTCATGCGGAATGGAATCTCAGAAAAGAAAGCAGTCATACGACCTTAAATCAATTTTCAAATCAGCTTGGGCTAAGTTTATTTAAGGTTATATGGAAAAGCTACGTTATCTTAATGTAAAGCTTAACACTTAACATAGACCTATCTGAAAGTCACGTCTGCGTCGCGTTGTTGTGGCCGTGTCAACGAGAGAAATATTATCCAGGTATTAAGGTATTTATAATTTAAAATATCATGAAGAATTTTATGGTTTGAAGTCGATTTCATTCCGGTAACATGAATTACAACTTGAAGGAGGAGGATGTGTATAATGTGTTTTATGTAATGTTATGAACTTAACTCACCGGATATCGGCGGAGCCTTTGAGAAATAAACATATGAAAAACAAATATCACTTGAGAGAGAAACTTTTCTATTGCGTGAGTGGGACAAGGCCCCCAAAATGTGTCTTCTTACCAACTAGTACTTTATACTGATAATATGGTAGTTATGCACCTACTTGAATAGTATGTACGCCACTGCAAATGTTTTGCGATATTTTGTCAGTATTATATGACTATAGACTATAGAGAACATCGACTTAAGAAAATGTGGAAAATGTCATACTTGCTTGAATGTGTATCAGTATCAGTTTCGTTTCCAGATAGACATACAGGGGTCATGTTCTGTCTAAGAACATGTTATGAAAAAAGTTCCATAATGTTTTTTGTGAATTATGTAAGATTAAATAATATTTTCGATTTGATTTTTTACTTGTGACTATAGGTATTAGGGCAAGTTTTATATTCGTCAAATATTAAATGCTATTTATTATAGTAATATTACGATGATTGAAAACTCGAATCTTTGGTTTTTGATTTTGTCATGAAGGGTTTGACGGATTGTGATTAAAATTTTTACGAATAATACAATGTTAATAATATTCCAATTCAAAATTCCATTTTTGAAAAAAATAATTTTTTTTTTTGAATATTACCCCTTTTTCCATAATACTGAGTGTATTATGAAAAGAGGTGAATATTGTTTTCTGGAATTATTAAAGGGGCTATATTATGCTGAAAACTTCTTTTTATCCTCACCGTAAAAATTTCCACTGAATACCAAAAAAAAAAAAATGGAGAGAGCTTTAAACGTAAAATGGAAGCTCTTCAAAAAAAAAATTATATTTACGTAACTTTTAAGAAAACTGGTTCTAAATAAAGATATTTTTGTGCACAAATTGTATTACTATTAAACTAATATAAATTTCATCCTAATACTTTTATCTCTCGGGATGGATATTAGCTTAACTTTTATCCAGGACGTACTTTTTTAACAAGTTATTATAACCAGTGTTTTTACCAAAGCACGAAGTATTGTAATATGAAACCCATAGAGGCACCTTATATGGAACCGGGAACACGTACCTCATTTTTTTTATTTACCGTGCAAAGTTTTTTTTCCCCTTAAGACACCGTCATGCCACGAAGCCAAATTAAAACGCCATCCAAACCAAAAAGAAAGTCTTGGAACAAAAAAAAAATGGTTCATTCAATTAAAAACGTTATTTTAAAATGTTATTTTTTCATACATACATTCGTATAATATGGAATCCGGGGAAAACACAAAACTGAAAATGTCTTTTTTTTAAATAAGTACTAAAATTTAATACAATAAGTATCCATAAAGTGTTTTCTTTCTTATACCTACATATATACATATAACTGAAAACTAAATAATTAATATAATTGAACAATTTTTGATGTCTTTAGGTAAGGGATATGGACAAAAAATTTAAAAAACCAAATGGGGTTCCATGTTCCCACCTTCTCCTCTACTTTTTGCCTTTTTTAAGGCAAAAAAAAAAGAATTGCTTTTTAAAAGGACACCAGTTCACTTTAGTTAGTAGACGGCAGTGAAATGACTTATTGACTCGAGAAACATTTCAGATTGCCTTTTAAATAACTTTAAAGATGTTAAAAAAGTCAAGAATACTGCAGTGAATTGATTTCTTCATTTATGATATTTATTTTAAAATAATTAGGAAAAGCTTTACTTTTGTTAAAAGGTTTACTGATTTCATTAGCCAAATAACTAAAGGCTTTACAGCTGTTAGTTTTCCAACAAACACACAAAAATAAAAGAAGAAAATAGTGAAGTTCATTTGAAAATATAAAATAAATAGAACACATCAAATGAAAGTCAAATGATTTCTGTTTTCGTGCTCTTGTGGCTGTTCCCTTCGGAAAACCAAAATACACATTATCGTTTATGTTTATTTGTTTATGTTTTGGAATGGATCAAGCGATAATAAAACGTACTTAAAAGTCTCTTCAATATACATAAAATCGAATCAATACTCACTTCTACACAAAATTAAACACAAAAAAGATCATCCGAAAATGTGTTCCACATTCTGTTGAATGAAACTAAAGAGATTCTGAAATTCTCATTCTCATATGTAGGTACATATGTACCTTGAGTTTGTTTAAACATTCCCTCCTCCTGTGAGATTAAAGTCAATATACTATTAACTTGTCAGAAAGTAAATATACGGAATTACACAGACCTCTCCTCATACGTACATATGCATAGCTAGCCAAAGTAAAAAAAAGAAATGTCAAACAAGTTCATTGACATTTGACAGAAATCTTCTCCATAAAAATGACGCAAATCTCCTCGGGGGGATTTTTCGCATCCTCATAAAAAATGTTCCAAATATCCTTTTTATATTTTATAGTATCCTTCCTTCCTACGGGTAAATTATTTAAATTCTTAATTTTCAAACATAATGAAGGCTTTCAACATAAAAATGACATATGTACATTATCCCTGAAAAAGGCAAACATACTTAAACCCTTCAGCATGTAATTTACCCATTAAACGGCCGGCCTCTATATATAAGCCGGTGGTATAGGTATGTATGTAGGCCGGTTTTTCTGTTTTCGTGTGTGACTAATCTGTAAGAAGAGATGATTGTTTGGTATGTCTTAAATTTAAGCAGCTAGCTTTGGCTTTGAGGTTGAGGTTTTAAGGAGTTTCATTTACATTGTATGTCAACAACCATTTTACCTAAAATCAGCTGTGTTATGGTTCTATTCTTCCTAAGCAGCATCATTGCCAACAAAGTCACTCGTTATTCTATCTCATATAATTTGGCATTGACTTCTAGTTGTTGTCATACTAATGTGCGCCTGCCATCACCGTAGCATCATCATTCTCATCGTAAACCAGCAACCGCCATTATCATGCGACGTCAGCACCACCAATAAAGAAACAGAATGGCTCCGAAAAAGCACCCAGATTTAAGGCACAAGCAAAATGATAATGATGATGTCGATAATGATGATATGAAGTATGAGATGACAGTAAGCATTGAAAGAGGTTTCCGGAGTATTAAATTATGGTAATAAGTTGTTCAAATTATACAGTGCCCTTTAATTGAAGTGCTTCAGTCAATTCAATAATGGTGCCCCGAAATAAAGAAGAAGGCAATAATGTCGAATCGACTTTATTTCCGAAACATATTGGAAATAACGTCGATTTTTAAGATTTTTCTTGTTCGACTTTATTTCCAATTATAGAAACATAAAAGAGTAAAAATAAGGTCGAGCGGCTTAGTTTGGTAGTCGACTTTATTTCCAAATGAAAAATAATTTTTCGATTTTATTATCATTTATATTCGATTTTATTTCCTCGTTTAGCCAATTTGCTTGATAAAATGCTGTTGAACCATTCTAATGAGCTGGTTGTTCTGTTGAGGGTATTGTAGACCGAAATTTTTTCAGCTCCTTCCTGTTTTTGTTAAGAAAGAAAATGTAATTATTATAAATTATATTCAGTGAAATATCTATTTATTGAATAACGTGGATGGAGTGCCGTGGCGGGGGCAGGGGGCGGCCGGCGCGGCGCGGCGAGAGGCCACCCCACTCCACCCTCGCCACGCCATTCCCCGCCTCGCCGCTCCCCATCGTGCCGCCACCTACCCCGCGCACCGCCACCAGCCCCGCCACCCTCCGCGACATTAGAAGGGTTCAACAGCATTTTATCAAGCAAAGTGATAAACGAGGCAATTTTTTATAAATTAAATTTAAGGAGTCACAAAATATATGTATATCTTTTCGGCTTTATTTCCATTTTTATTTTCGATTTAATTTCACTTTCATTCGATGAAGTTACTCTTCTATAATGGAAATAAAATCGAAAGAAAAATACCCTTCTATTCGATATTATTTCCTATATTTTTTGGAAATATAGGATCGACATTATTACCATCTTCTTTATTTCACGGAGCCTCAATAATTTGAAGTAAGCTATTTATGTATCTCATGCAAATGTAGGCCAATGATAATATAATAATACTCTTTTCGATAAATCTAAATGTTTAATTTTTTTTTTGAAAATAAATGTTTTGGTTAGAGAGATTGAAGGAAGTTATTGGTGCTGTTCAATTTGACCATGAGGGTTTTGTCCTAGAAGAAAATTTAACAATGGGCCTTTAAAATATAATTTTTATAGTATTTTTTTTTGTGAACAAAGATAATGAGGGATGTCTATGTACATTATATGTTAATCTTTGTATTGATGAAAACAGTATGTACCTGAAATGTTTCTTCAACTTTATAAATAGTAGGTATGGTATAGCTATTTTTGTTTAGTAAAGAAGTAGTTATTTTTTCGAAAACGAAATGTTTTTCAGTCTTTGAAATATTGAATACTTTGCGCTACTTCTTAGATTTAATTTTAATTTTACTTGAGATATCTATAAAAAGTATTTTCTGTTATTTCAATTTTGCAACAACGTTTCTCATTTTTACTCCATGTTAGATCAATACTATACATGTAAAAGTAGCTTTGGTTTTTGGTTAAGTCCTGTGCTTTTTCCATCATTGGCTTTGTGACTTCGTGTTGAATATCAACAACTCTTTACCTACAGTGTATTACCAGGTAGGTACTTCACCGTCAGTAAATTTCATATCCATGTTCTTGCAGTAAGTTGCGGTGCGAATTTTTATTGGTGGCAACGGCATATGTAAAGTTTTTGGTTTGGGCTTCTAACTAGCTTTTGAATGCTTTCTGAATATCTAGAAAGCTTCCAACGGTGACGTGATGATTGTTGAAAGCGGTTGTGTCACGTTGGAATTTCAGTATCGGATGGCAGACTTTTCTTGAAAGCTGAACTGCATATCGGGCCTGGGTTTCGACTTACATAAGACAAACTCATCAACAACACTTGAACAAACAAATTCCAAAACGTCTGCACATGATTTAACAGAAATTGGTAAAATTTACTATGAAATTTCGTTTCGTTGCATAGGTAGCTGTTAAGGCAGGTATCTATAAGTAAGTTCTTGGAAATGATTATTGAAATTAAACGATGCCAATTTTTTTCCAAACAAAGTACCATAAAAAACTATATTATTTTAATCCAATATGTGAATAGCTTTTTTCAGACCAAAAACACAATGGAAAACTATGAATAATTATTTATCCCATTCAACGAAACCAGACGCTGTTTCGAAACTAGTATACGTTTAGGTATTAAACATCCCACTTGTTTTCCAAAAATATTGAAATGACTCACAAAAAGGCTCATAAAAGTTAATGACAACTTAAAAGTTTAATTTTCTTTCACGAAAAATGTAATAAAAAAATCAACAGATATTTTATTTGAGGTATTTTACTGTATTTCATGATTTATTTTGTTCCTGTCTTTGAGGTGACACGAAAAGGAATTTTTTACGTAACTGCTCATAATGGATTAGGAGAAGGGAATGTCTACAAATGTAGATGAAGAGATATGCCATTTTCAGAGAATCTCCCACTAGCTGATTAGTGATCAACTAGAATATACATAAATGTACACGTAATTTTCTGAAAATAAATAAGGTGTTGATAGTCCAAGACAGACAAAACTCGACACGGTTGAATTTAAAACTTTTTTTGTTGCCTGTCCTAAGTTCTGACGTTGGCAAGTTGTCAAATTTTTATTCGTGTTCATTTCATTCATACATCACACGGTTCTAAGCTACCTACCTATAGGAAAAAAAAATATATGAAACCTGCGGACAAAACGATATATTTTCCTCCCTGTCGCATAATTAAAGTTTAATTTTAGTAACTAATTCAATTTAATTAAAAATCGAAATGAGAACAGGAGACGCAACGAACAAAATGACATTTATGCCTATAACTACAAAACAAAACTCTGAACCCCCATTTATGTTAAATCCTTTCCCCTCTCACCCCAATAGATTCATTCCAATTCTATAATTGTTGATTTATTTCCTTTGCACAGCCGAAGAAGAATCTTTCGACCATAATCACGCATCATGTACGACCTAAAGAAGTGCACGTAACTACAATTAGCAGACTAAATCGTATACAAATAATGTTCGGTGTGATGTGACAGAACAGAAAAAAAATAAAAGAAATGTCAAACAAATCTAAAACGTTCTATAGCCGTGCATCGGAATCGAAATCGAAAGCGACACGCACACACCGCAATAGTTTGTTAAATTTAAAATTTATGCCAATGACCCTTTGCGCACGCTTTTTCTTAAAGGCTATACAACACAAATTGTGCTTGCTCTCACTATATTGTGTAGATTGTGATGTTGGCGGATATTTTTACTTTTAATCTGGGATGTGAATCGTTTTCGCTATGCTTCCTAATAAAAATCTGTTTCGGGCAATGTTGACGAAAAAAAAAATATGCGCCGCCAGATTTTCTCTATGTCTAATCTAGTCCAAGTGTTGCCTTTATCGATTTTTTATCGTTTTATAAAGAAAATAAAACTTGCTCAGCGGATTTGATAGTTGGCATTATCAAACAAAGTTTCTTAAATCGGACAGAAACCTTGTGGAATTCAAATTCCAATAAATCAACGAAAACGAAATTAGGTAAGTATTTATAAAAATCTTGCTTGCGGAAGTATTGGTTGCTATTGTGAATGAGTCTGGTAGGACCGGAGATGGGTTGAACATTTTGAGCGTATTTTTCTCTCTTACTTTAAATTAATTTTCCAAGGGTCTTGTTAAAGAAAACAACAAAACTTGTTTCACATAATTTACATCTGTAAATAATTCACATCTTTCAAGCAAACACAACTGATCCTATTGGGGCCCTGCTAAGCCGAGAGAATTATAGAAACTTAAGCCTGAGAAGAGAAGTGATAATTACGTAAATGTAGGTGTTATCGAAAGTTTGTAAAGAAACTCCATTTTGTTGTTTCCAAAATGGCGTCGTTTCGTCAAGAAAAAAAATTTCAGCAAGTCCATTTTAGCATGTACCCTGAGATTCATTAAATTAACACTCAAAATATTTGGCTTGACTTTTTATTCATTTTATTTATTTTTAATCTATATTGGAACACTTCCATTGAAAAAGGCGCCCCCAGACCGACTTAAATTTTAAAATGAAAAGTAATCCAAATTTGGAAAAAATACTAACATAACTATAATTAGTATCATGTTAAGAACCCAATACGTTCTTCATAGCGAATCAAACAACAACTGTTCATTTGATGTTTTAGAATGAGTCCTGAAGTGAAAGAAATTATTTTATAGTTACCAAAAAAAATAATGTTTGACACAAAGTAACTTAATTTTAAGTTAATGGCAACACTACCTTCATATGTGATAAAGCATGAAAGTATTTTTTTATTTACATATTTAAGTATAAGTATGTATATTTTTTAAAATTAGAATAATCTATGAATTGTGACGAACTTCATGGGTGACACGAAAGTATGCGAAATATAGTCTCCCCAAAGCAATCAATTTTGTCAAGGCGTTTTATTCATACTGAATGCATTTACTAAGGCATAGTTTTCAATGTGAGTAGAGTCTCTCTGCTGCTGTTTGTTTGTTTTAATTTTTTGATGCAATTATTCTGAATTTTTGGCTGAGTAGGTTAATAAATATTTGTATATTTATTTTAAAGTTGACAAGCTAAAGTGAAAGAATAACGTTTTTTTTTTGTGATCTGATCACACTGAGGGCACTTAAGAGTTTTTGGTTGACGTTATGTCAACGTTAGATGTGATCTATGGATCACCATCGCATCATCAGATGAGAATGTCTTTCTTCCCAAATATTTTTGTAATTTTCGAAATGAAAGATTTTTGGTGTTTTAAATGATCTAGTGACAGGCACAAATTAAAAGTAAAATTTTACAAAAGTTGAAATCGAGCCAGATGTTCAATGTTTTGATTTGTTTTTTATTTAAGAAATTAAAATTATGTTTGGGTATTTATTTTAAAAGATTTCAAGATCATTGACTTTTACTTTTTGATTTCATTTTAATGTTATTTTCATATGTCACAAAATTTTCAAATGAGTAAAAAAACAAAATTAATTTAAGAATGTGGCAGTCTCTAAGAAAAATATACATAATCAAAGTGCTCACACTTATTCAAATAGTTGTGATGAGTAAATAATGGAAGTGACGAAAGATAGCTAGGTACCTACATATGTCAATATATGCTTCTAGACCGTTATATTTGTTTAAAATTCTCTTTCGGTAAAAAAATGTACATACATATGTATGTACATATGTATATACTTTTTACGTCGCGTGAAATAACAATTCCGAGAGCGGATTCCAAAAAAAATTAAAACATGCGATAAAACTATTCATTTTGGCAATTTCATTGAAATGAAAATTGTCACTATGTATGTGGAATATTTTTGTTTACTCTTGCGTATACAAAGTGATTTTAACTACGTGTGACAAAATGTAAGAGTATGTGTGATGGATTATGGGAGGGGTGTGCGTTCTATTACCCCCTTTAAGTGGGAGGGATAGTGTACTAATAAGAACTGTATGTAAAGTTAATGTTACCAGAAAGAATGGAGTTAAAAGGAAAAAGTCCAATTTTTAATTTGCTTTTATATCAGGTTGATTTAGCTTTAGCTTTAGATATAAGAATTAGGAAAAAAAAAATAATTTTTTCCTACTTTACGTTCATATTCAACAAGCAAACACAAACTTGTGTATAAAAATCAACTTTTTAGTAAACTTATTATGTCCCTATAATAATCTTTAAGAACATTGCAAGAAGTTTGATAACATCATACTTCTAAATGATAATGATAATGATTAAAGCCGGCATTATGAGTGTTGTTTAATGTTTACATTTCAATATAAATAAATAAATTTAGTAATCTACCTTCATTTATATGCTATGCATGTACCTAAATTTTTTTTTTGTTTAAGTTCAATTCCACTCAAAAGATAAGAGAGAGTATGTTTTGTTCGACTGAGCCACAAATGCTATTAAACCCAACACTGCAACCAATTTATAGGTCAAGAAATCATCGTTCATATTAAATAAATAATGATACATACATACTTACTTATCGTTTGGAAACGAAATTGAAAGTTTGACAGCTGTTGTTGGAAACCTGGAAACATGTATAAATATGTATGTATAGAATTTGATTCAATGAGTTGAATCGGGAAAAAAAATGTTTACGACCAGGAAAACATAAAGTGAAAACATGTTTCAGTGACATGTATGTACATATGTAATCCGATTGCTAATTTTTGATTATACATAAATGTATATTGTACATGAGCACTAATGATTGGATAAATGTTTCTATGGTTTTACTAATTTTATGTAGCTCACAGTTTGTTTTTGATATGCTATACCGACTGCAGGTGCCACAGCTTCAAAGAAAAAAGGATTATTGAAGACCATGTTAAACAGTGTCGCAGTAATTGCAAAAATCTATTTCAGTTAAATAGAAATGGGGAACATTTTTATTGGTTTATATTTATGATAAACTCATTTAAATATTAATATATGTGCGTATAAGATGCACTCACAAGTTCTTATAATTGTTGCAATACTAGAAAATATTGTTTAGCAACTAATATTTTAAATGTTTAAGCATTTAGGTATGAGATATTTAAGACACTGAGTGGTCAATTTTACCGTCGAAATATGGAATTGCATAACAAATTTTGTAGAAGAAAAAAACAGTTTTATATTTGAACCTCAAGAACAATTTGAGCACTTATAAAATCGGATGAAAAGAGTAATGATATTTTTGTAATCATTTCATCAGAAATGAATACCTTCAGAGAATGTTAATCAAATGTTGATAGTTGCCACGTTAAATTTTTACTACCAATGTAGATTTGTTAAATAAGTAGCCGTTTTAAAAAACAATGAATTGGATATTTGGGGAATGAATTATAACCTAGGCCCCAAGATTTAATAAGGGATTTTGGTAGAACAGCTAAAAACTATAGGAGTCTATCCATCAAAAACTAGAGTACATGAATCATCCAGTTTTTAGTTTTAGGTTAAGTATTAATAAAAGCAACAAATTCTAAAAAAAAATAATTATGTAAATTGTAAAGTTTTGAAAAATTCCAACTAAAACTTGTTTTTATTTTTAACTGTTTCTGTCCAACTATTTATAAAACTATTTTTTTCAAAAACTAAAAAGTGTTGACTTTTAAAAAGTTTATTACCTACTTAATTTTAAGCATTACCGTTAGTTTTCCAGAATTTTTTCTATTTTAAGTATTGTTTTTTAAATTACCCTCCTGTCAAAACGGAAGAAACATAGACCCCCCTCTCATATTGAAAAATACTTGCTTTTAACTGTTCTACCAAATCCTTATATTACTTTACTTATTTTATAAAACTTTATTACAAAATCAGTAGGGGAACCTGGGGACACTTGATCCCCGCTTCATACTTTTCTAATTATCTCAAAAAATAAAAGATATCGGGTTTTCCAAATTTGATGGTACATAAATCATTTTATTGTTTATGATTTTGCATATTAACAAAGAGTTTATGAATAATTAAATATGTATTTTAATGTTTTTCTGAAACAATCCAAAGTAACCAAGTGTCCCCTATTGAGGGAGACTTGATTACGGGGGATCAACTCTCCCCTGTTGCCAGATTTCTTAATCTAAATTAAATTTCCGCAACGATTTCTTGAATAGCATTACAACAATGCGCTTGGTGTTGGATTTAATGATTGGGGAATTGATTTTCTTCAAAATTTGAAACCGCCCAACTTCAGAAATGTCATCTTTAACTGGCCATTTAAACGTGTGGTTATTAATTTTTTTTTAGCAAAACGCACTTCATAACCATGTTCTGTTAATCATATTACCTGTGCAACATACGTACATATGTAGGAGTTTAAAGACACGCTATACATAGATGTTGAAGACTGTGGTGCTGGTCACGGCTGTGGGGATAAATAATTAAAGTCGTTTTGCAATTAGTATTGCTGGATAGGTGAAGGCAAAGCTATGTATGTCTGTTTCCTCGGGATTTGAATCGAAACTAACCTAAACTTGCAAGAAGTTTTGACCATGTGGAGCAACAGCTTGATCTTTTAAGATTTGTCTACTTTTGTCTTCAGCCGTTACTTCTGGTTCAGGTCCATCAGACCATACAATAAAAGGTAATCATCTATCTATCGGGTCTCGTATTTTCACACCCTCCTTTAGCTTGTATACTCTAGGCATTGTCTTTTTTATAAAGAACAAATAAGATGAAATAATATTTCTGGTATTCTGGGAGACTTGATCACAGGACCAACTGTCCCCTAATTCATTGGGATCAAATCTCGTTTGCTACTTCTTTTAAAATGTTTTTAATTTTTATGAAAAAAATGCAATATTTTATTTAAATAAATCGGCAATGATCTACCAAAATGAATAGGTTCCGATGTATGAAGCGTAAAAAGGTAGTAGTTTATGACTTTCACTCACAAAACACAAATTCAATATGCGTAAAAAAACAATTTTTGATGTGAAAAACACAACGCCTACTACAAACTTCTTGTTCGCAAAAAGAAAAATCACGTTCAAAGTTTATAAACCGAAGGAAACTAGGTTTTTGCCATTTTGAAGTTTAAGAAAAGAACTAAGTTCATGGGTATAATACATAGGGACCAAGTCTCCCAGGGGATCATGTGTCCCCAGGTTCCCCTAATCGACAATCGTATTTCTCAACTTCTGTTTTTTTTCAATCAAAGAATAATCCATTTAGCAACTACAAGATTCCTTAGCTTGAACATTATAACACTACCTATGTATCTTCTTCATTATTATCTTCAAATCGCATTAGAACGTTTTTTTTTTAAATTTTTGTTAAAACCACATAAAAACTCACATTCCACCTTTCTTCCTCTATTTAACCACAAATACAAACTTCTTTATTATACTAACTACATATTTGATAGTTTGTGTATATACTGGCAACTATTTTCATCTCTTCCATCGCCCTTTTTCTTCTGGTTGCTCTTCTATGAGTACCTACCTACTACAAAAAAAAAAAAAAAAAAAAAACTCATACAACCTCCTCCAATTGCATTCTTCACTCAGCAGACTTATTATCTAATCTTTTCGTGGCGCGAGTAGGTACTGAATCTAGGTCATTATGCATCAACTATATGAAGTGATAAAAATAGCCATCGCAACATTCATAGAAAGATACAAAAAAGCACACTCACGCACGTTAGTACATGCATATACATAGATAAGTATACTTAATACATCCAAACATAAAATAAAAGTGTCTTAAGGCTTTTTTTTTGTCAAAAAAAGAGAAATGTCATTTAGACGATTTCTTTAAGTACTTTGTTGGACGTAAGTAGTATTAATAGCACCAGTAAACTTCACGAAAAGTATTTAGTCCATAAGTTAAAAGATAAACACAAAAATAAGAGTGATATATGTTTTACCAAAAAAAATAATGTATTTTTTTTTAAATTTATTTACAGAGGACCACGGACAAATAAACACGCTCAAATCATCAACTGACATTTAAAAATAAAATAAAAAGATTAAAAATAATCTGGTAATCTTTAGATAACTTTAAAAGATGAACTAAAGTGTGTAGTAAATATTGCAAAAACATAAATAAAAATAATTCAAAATAAAAACAAAACAACAAAAAAAAAACTCCTAGGAAAACGTCATAAAAATAATATGCAAAATGGCAAAAAAATCCAGTAGTAAAAATAAGAAACGTCACTTGAATGACACAGACGACGACGAAGATAAAAACTACATGGTCACTTGAACTGTCAAACCACAACCAGACAAATAAAAATGACATTAATAGACATACAAATAAATAGACAGAAGTTATGTGAAATACACGCTGATGCGTCATGTAAAGTAAATTTTCATTTGTTTTTTTCGATACGAAACTTATAAATCTCTCTCGAAATCAACTTAATTTAAAGAATCTGGGTTTCTATATGTTTAAATGTAGAAGTGTATACATTTAATTATAATTATTTTTTATGAAAATTTATGTATGTTATTACATTTTTACCCTACAAATTCACAACAAAAAAAAAATTATTCAACAAAAAACCAATACACATACAAACATACGAGTTATACATAATAAAACATCTTTGCTTTTTCCTGAACATAGTCCTGCATTTGAATGCAATGCATAGTGATTTTGCCCAGCGAGAAGATACTCGGTATAACATTTGTGGCGTTTGTTAATGCGAATAAACCAAAGTCCTCATTGGAGGGCCCTGGCTTTGCTAGGTGCCCTCCTGTCGGTTATAATCGTGTGGCCAACTGTCTTATCAATGCCAATGTTAACAACACGTACGCCAACAACAACAACAACAACGACATCTTCAACAACCAACATAACTATCATAGAAGAACTACAACATCATTCATCATTGTTAACTTCATATTCGAATTTAACGTCAAATATCAATTCGTCAGCATTATCAGCGCCAAATAATAGCCTCATTCGAATAAATCTTAACCAAACAACGGATTTTAGTGAATATAGTGATTATGGCAGCAGCAGCTTTTTACTACATTTGAATGTAAATACAAGTAGTGGAATTGACAGCAGTGAAGATCAAGATCAATATAATAATGATGATGATCAAGATATTGATGTTTATGATGATCATCTAACGCACGCCCTCCATCGCCGCGGTGATATCGACCCTTTGTACCCAATAATGACTGACGGTAACGTGTTAAATTCGCGTCGCGTCAAAAAATCCAATATGGTATACAATAAGCGTAAGCGAAAGAAAATTAAGAACAACAACAACAACAACAGTAACAACAGTAACAACAACAATAACGACGATAAATTGAGTGCGAATGATGATGATATCTCTAATACAACATATCTGTCAAGTGCTAGTATAAGTGATGATTATGACAGTTCTACAACTGTCAGTAGTAGAAGAAATAGTAGTTTAAACAAAATAAATAATAATTATAATAAAAATATTAATAGTGTAAGTGTTAGTAGTGATGTTTACAATAATAGTGACGAAGTTATGGCAGCATCATCATCTATCATTAGTCATCATTATCAATCAAAACGAACGCGAAATTTACACAAAAATGACTATGGTGATGATAATGGTGATGTTTTGTCGACTACAACAACGCGATATTATACTCCAACAACAACAACATCGATTAATGATTTTGATGTAACATCAGATTTTTTAAACTTGGATCAGCAGACGCCAACAACAACAACCACAACAAAAATAAATGATAATAATAGTGAAAGTTATTTAACATCGACTGAAGCGTCATTAAGAACAAGAACAAAAACACTAGCACACACAGAATTACCAGTGTTATCGCGTACGGATCGTAGTGTTCATACAAAACGTGGTGTATCATTGAGACATCGAGGCAACACCAGCAGAACTATTAATAATGGTGACAAAGCGATAAATGCTGCAGAGGGAGGTGTTGTTAGCATTAAACCTAGGAGACTGAATAATCATAATAAAATTCATAATTTTAGAAATAATAATAATAACACGAATAGTAATAGTAGTAATTTAGATCGTAATGAAAGATCTACGATATTAGAAGATATATCAGGACCGGGAAGGAAAATTCAACTATACATCAAAAATCGCTTTATTCAACTGATGACCGACGGTACAGTAAATGGAACCATGAATGATCTAAGCGAATACAGTAAGTGCATATTTTAAAGTTAAATTTTATATATGTTACTGTAACTGTTACCAGAGTTTCAATTTTTTCAATATTATGTAGTTATAGCAAAACCTTGGGAAAATCTCTTCTTTGGATCTCAAGATGTGTCTATGATTATATCTGGTAGAACTACAGATAAATATCAAACAATGTCACAGCTCCTAAAAAGAAATTACTAAAAAGTTTTGCTAAAAATTGTCAGTTATAATGCTGTCAGCTATCGCAAAATCTTGTGACAGTTTCTAATTAGAGGCTGCGACTACTGTGTATAGTTATCTCAATCTATCAGGAAGATGAACAACGGCATGAATGCTATTTCAGTTGTGTTCGTTCAATTACCCGAATCTAGCAGTTTCTAAATTTTTATCAATTGTCTTCCAAAAATCGGTTAGAATTAAGATTAAAAAGTAAATAAAAATAAAAAGTAAAAATACTAGAAATTGTCAATTTCGGGCAAGTAAATGAACATACTGATTAAAATTTTTATAATTTGAAACTAACTTCGTCATAATTTAAATAATCTTTTTTTATACCGACATTGATTATGATGATAGAAAAAATCGGTTTTGTTTGGATCTTGACGACCAAATATTATGAAAATGAGAACAAACAAGAGATGGCGAAGAGAGTTTGTTTAGTTTGTTGTTTAACAAGCTTTTTTTGAATACGAAACATGTAACAACAAATAAATGAAATGTGGGATAATAACATTTATAAAACATAGATACCATATGTAGTGCAATAAAAAAGTCGTTTTCTATTTTTTGATTAAATTATGTAGGTAATTTTGTTAATTGGAGGTTATAAAAATTAAGCAGCTTAAAAGCCAACGCAACGTTTATATGCTTTTTTCATAAATATTGTGTAAGCAGACAATCTTTTTTTCAACGTCTAATGATAGTCAGTTTTGTTATATTAAAGTTGTTCAAAGTTTCAATCATCATGCTTCAAGGTTCAGGTATTTATTCATAACTTATAAAAAAGCCTAACATAATTTTCATAAGTTTCGAATTTTTGTCAGAGGATTTTTGTACATTATGGAAAATATATTTATTTTAGGTACGAATTTTATGTGAAATTTTGTAGAATTTATTCACTGGGAAGAAAATATTGTGAGTAAATATTTACATGTACTCGTATATGACGAAATTGTCATTTAGTTATGGTAATGTTCGACTTTAGGAAACAAGCATTAGTTTTGTTTTCCTGCAAGCCCCATCAATAAAATAAAAAAAATGATAACAGAGCCAAGCACTATAAAACGTGAAAATATTATTTCGGAACTGGTTAGTTCTCAGTTGAAAATTTGATACTTGTAAATCATATTTTCATATTTATGTATTTCGAAAATTTCGATCTCATGGGCTCAATTAATGCCGAAATACTTCAAATTCTGGGACAACTTAATCTCAATACATTATTTGTATCTTAAAATTCTAAGTTTCTAATTGAAATTAAGAATTAATAAGAGTATCACTTAAAACATCTTAAGAAAACTCATATTTTTTGATGTAGGGTTTGATTGAAAACTTTAAAACTCAGTTGTTAATAAAAAATAAGATTAATTCTTACTGTACGTTCATTTATTGTTTTTGTTTTTGTCCTTGGATTTAAAATACATGAAAACATATTTTATCTATCAACCTCATGGAATTACATAAATTACATAGAAATTGCGTGTACCTAATATGCAAATTTGTAAAAAAAATTGTCAGATTAAAAAATCCCGACAGCAAAACAATGTATTAATTCAACTTACAAGAACTTATCAAATCAATCTCAGTCACACAGTTCACGTTTTAATGGAAATTAAAATCTATTTAACAGCATGTTTTGCTATACCGTAAACCATAAAAAACTTTGAAATTTTTTACATTAAACATTTTGTTTTATTTTCTTTCTGTAATGGTCTTTAATCATTATTTTTTCTTAGGGTACTTATGGTGTTGCTTCGAAAATGGAATGTGGTCAAACACATTAGTAACTAAATGAAACTAATTAATGAATAAATTATGAAAATCAAGTGCGCTTGATCATTGACTTGTGGACAGCAAATTATAGATAAATTAAGTTATGCATATTTTGTGTCCTATAAAAACCGATAGCCACATTTGTTAGAAAAATGTATGCATACAATATTGATAAAAATTGATGATCTAAAAGCAAAACAAATTAAAGAATATCACCAGAACCTTGTTGACAGCCTGAAGACAACATATTCCATGGAAAATTTCACAAAAAAATATAAAACACTTTTTGAAGCAATACTCGATCATAACTCCATCAGCTATACATTATACTCTCTTTAAAATAAAAAACAAAGATCATTTTAAAATAATTTTGACTGCAATAACAAAGTCAAATGGTTGTACTCTGTCAAAATGTAACACCTTGCACATGGCAAAGATATAAAGAAAAATAAATCTTCCATTCGTCCTCAAAACATAAACTATATATTATGAGAGACGTTGCTCGCACATAGTTGTATCTATTGGACAAGTGCACTTGTTTAATGTCACAATTGGAATTTGAGACCACCACTATGGCGGTGGCATGGCATTGCAGTGCGACCGGATCAGTCTCTGTATCTGAACCAGCTTTGAAGTACCAATTTCCAACCAAACTATATACATATGATGTACTAATACAAGACCGGTAGTTGCTAAAATTACAGCAGACAAACAAATACTCTCCATATTGTTGTGTACTATGGGGAATTTTGATTTTATTTTTGTTGAAAAGTTAAGACTTTTTAAATGAATTATAATTTTGTTGTTAGTGCTTATGAGAACATTTTCATGATGGATAGAAAGCTAGTTGACAGCTAACAACGGCAATTACGGCATTCTCAAACCAATGCGAAACCGAAACAATCAGTGACGACAAAGAAACTATTACAACAGCGTGTTGTTGTCAATCAAAGCAATGTGCTGTTATTGTTGGTAACTCGTCATCTCCGAATGTTTCACATTGGTTTAAGCAAGCCTTTAAGGAAAAAAAAACACATTTTACTATTTCATTGGAATTTTTAATGTGACGTCAAGGCAGGCCAACATCCTTCCTAAGAATTTGACCATTAATGTTAAGGCAGATGAAAATCGCACTATAAGGTTGAGTCGATAAGTTCCTAAAAATAAAAACGAATGGCCTAGTTTTTCAACAAAGCCAAAAAACGTATCCAAGTTTTCTGGTAGCTTTGTTGTGACTGCCATATTTTAGAAAATTCTAGTAAAAATTTGCATATTTAACTATGTGTGAAAAAATTATGCAAATCAGCATCATCGGTTTACTCAATTTCGAACATTTTCGTGCACCGAATGTTCTGATCAACTGGTTGAGATCATTACACCAGAAATGGTTGATAGAATCCACTGTTTGATATTGGGCAATCGGTGACTGATGGTGCGAGAGGTTTTAAAGAAGGAATAAGCTTATTTAATACATATTTCTTCTTCTTCCACATCATTTACCGACGATTGTCATGATCTTGACAAATCTTGACTTATCTTCATCTTATATACGGCTTGACTTAAGTTTCAGCTTTGGGGATGACCTCCGCGACCTCTGAAGTATCCTATTTTTGAATTGTTCCATGTCTGAGGCCAACTAATTTCAGGTGTATTTGTTTTTTTCGCCAGCCATTCTTTCGCGTGGCATGGCGGAGAGAGATTTAGTTCGAATGAAGATATCATCGATGAAAGAAACGCCTTTTTTGAGGGTCTGAGAAATCCTATTACTTATTTTGAAAGGATCAATAAAATCAGAATATTTTGACGAAGTGTATCGAACTTAAATGAAACGAATGGTTGTGGAATATTTTCTTTGCAGTAAATTATTGAGCCACGTATTTATAGAATATCTTTTCCAAAAATCGCTTAAAGGAAGCCAAATGTACAGAGCTTTCTTTCGGAGAATCGAATACAAATTTTTTTGTACCGTGTTCAAAGATCCATGATGTGATTTCGATGAAGAAGAAGTCTAAGTTTGTTTTCAGTCATTTACTATATTTTTTATTTGTGATTCCATTGTCACTGAATAGTGTAGAAATAAAAACAAAATCATAAAAATAGTATGCGAATATGTTGCTAATGTTCGGGTGTCAGCCATCCAATGGTTAGTAGATTCTACAAATATTTTTAAAATGTATAATTTTTTTTGTGGTTTCTTTATTATTCATTACTTCATGCCCTTAATACCTAGTGGGCAAGCTCCAGCCTCTAGTCTAGTTCTAGTCCCAGTTGAGAGACTTGAGATCATGATAATCGTCGTTGAAGAACATGAAAGTAAATACTTAGTTGAGCCGAAAGCTATACGATGAAATATTTTTGAAGGTTTTATTTAGTACTTTAACAGAATTTTTTCCCAAGAGCTTTGATAAAAAGAACCACAGTGCTTGCTTCACTTTAGTCGGTTATGCAGACAACGATAGACATGATATTATTGTATACATATATCTCAATTCTCAATCCAGTCGGCAATATCGACGCATCAGCAACGAAAGAATACTTTGCCATCAGCTGAAAGTTGAGTACGCAGTGCATTGCTACTTGACGACCCATTATTAGGTCACCACCATCGATGCCGTCAGCATCCCCCTTCGCCCCCATCTCGAAGCCAATTGCTACTACTGATGGCGTCTGCAGATTCCTGATTTCACCCAATATTAGTAACTACTCGTACTTAGTGGCAATCCGCAAAAAAAACAACAAGAAGTCATTGGACTTGTTTATTTTTTTATATTGAAATATTGAATGTGGTGAATATGAAACGGAATGAAAACAATTGAAACACTTTAAAAACGAATGCAAGTAGGTAGTAGATAGGTATGCAAATGCAGAGCAGATACATTTTCATTTACCGGGTGATCATGATATGCGCTATGCATGCACCACAACGAAATGAAGCGCAGCGAAAAGAAGTAATTTAATCAGAGCGCTTGTCGTTAAATGACTGTCAACGCTCAAAGATACAACGACCGATATTTTTTATTTTTTATTTTTTTATTTTTAAAAGTAACTCAACTTGTGATTCATTTCGTTAATGTTTTCTTTTTCAATAGAAATTAACATAACGTGATCGGATCGGATCAGTGTGGTTGTTTATGCATTGAGACTGATCATGCGAATTGGATACATACATCATCAGACAAACAAAAAATCCAGCAGCATAACTTACCGTTACTGGTAGACTGGTAACAACGCACAGGTGATTGCGCTGATGAAGTTGAAGTCTCGCGTTCTCAAAAAAAAAAAAAAAAAAAATTACTCGACCGAATTGTGTGTTGTTGTCTTGTACTATGAATACCAACAATTTGGATTTGGTATAAGACTCTCTGAAGTGTGTAAATTATGCTGCTGTGAGTTGTGATGTCTATGTGAATGAGCGCAAATGGGCCTTAAGTATTGCCAGTTGTGTTTATTTGTTAGTTTATTCAAAAAGCATTAAATTGGATCTGACAGGAAACGATGATCGCACATTGTTGTGAATTAGATGGTGAGAATATTAGATATGTTTGTAAGTGGTTTTGGGAATTCGGAAAGATGGCTCATTTGAAAAATATGCTTTTGCAGTGAAATTGATGAATTTAAATTTATAGAAGTTTAAATTGATGGGAAATAGCATAACGAGTTCACAAATATCAATTGACTTTAAACTTTACATTACGTGCTTACTTGCATATTTTACAGTAACGTAAAGTAAAGTATTATTAAAATTCAAACTCATGGAATTTTAACTAGATTATTTCTCATAAAAGTTGTTCTGTTAATAACATAACTTACAGTGATGGGTTTATAAATATCTGCACCACAAGAAAAATAAAGTTGTTATGAATTTCATGAATTACAAATTGAACGGCTGTGGTGAGAGGACCTCTGCTCTTGAGAAATGTTACTCTTCGAAAAGACTGGAGTTGAGCTCCAGACCCTGTTCAGACCCTGAGAAGCCCAGATAAATTTATCTAATACCAGCTTGATTGTTTTAAAACTTGCGAACGATTGATGCAAGTAAATAAAATAAGGAAGTAAATATTTTTATTTTCATAACAATAATTATATTAAAACAGTTGTGCTGGTTTTAAAATTAATTTGACAATAATTTATATAATTGTATAAGTTACATGTTATGTTAAAAAAGCTTAACTGAATTAAGAAATAGTGGACTTACTTTTTAAAAGACTTCATTCATTATTTGAAAACAATGTTTAATCTAAGATTTTAGAAAATAAAATAGATTTGAGTAGCATTTAAGGCGAACGATTGATGTTCATGTAATTAAGCATTAGAAAGACGTCTTTAGTTGCAAAAGTATCATTAGGAATATACTCTTGTCCTCTATTTAAATCAATTGAAACTATGTCAACTTCAGGTCACTTTAGAACTAAATTGGGGAATTGTGCAATTTCGGAAATGATTTCGAAAAGTGTTTCATCGTATGAGAACTTGATTTTTTCACCAAGATGTTTCCGACAACCTATGAAAGAAGGTATGTTTTAGCATCTTAATATGTATTTCATCTATGTAGGTAATTTGAAGCAACTTTCTCTAAGAAAATGCTTCAAACACTTATCGCTATAATTTTAGAAAGCCTATTGAACAAAATAACACTCAATCATCATATCAAATACTTATCGCTCACCCCCACGACAGATGCAGATTGACCGGAAAACATAAACAATTTTCAAAACATATTCCCCTCTTGCTCTTATGTTTACAATCTACTTTAAAAGCAATAATTTTGAATAATTTTCCCATTTTCCACAGCTAGATTAACCTCTCATACTTATTTTCTGCTCCACAAAAAAAATTAAAAGCTTAAATCAAACTTGTGCAACCTGTCAACTGTGCTCCTCTTTTACATTAAAAAAAAATAGATCTACATAAATTTGTTGGGCTCAGCAAAAATGGCGGTGCATTTACACACCTTCAATCACAAGATAGCCATCATAAATTAGCATCCTTATATTATAAATACATATATGTACGCATAAATGATTTTTTTTTGAAGTGATAATCGCTAGCGCGCGCTTGTTGAAGTCCAACAAGCTTCCAATCGCCAATCTGAACTTGTATATTGTATAAAATATAAGTCCTCGATGAGTGTGAACAAGTTTTGCAAACATTAAAACATCGCTGACTTTTTTGTGTCATACTACAGTCAGGCATAGCTTTGTCATTAGTTGTTGTTAATGTTGTTGCTGGTTTTTGGTGTCGATGTCGGCCCGTCGTCGTCGTTGTCGTCGTCACCGTCGTAGTTGAGCTGTTTTTCGCTTTCAATCACATAATTATAGCGGATTAAAAATTTTATTTGAATTATGTATTTATAGTCAAACGAACAAACGGACGTAGTATCGCAAATAAACCTACTGAACTTTTGCATGAATTTTCCAATTTGAATACGATTAGAAAAGAAAAATAAAAACAACAAAAACTAAGCAAAAACATATACTGTGTGATATGAGACACTTTGTTGTGCTATATGATGTAAACATACAAATACTCGTATCATATATAGAATTTAAATCCATTAAGACTGCGTGTGCACTGTGTGCAATCAATCAGTGATAGTAAATGGAAACAAAAAAATAGACAAAAAAAATATTCACAAAATTATCCGACTGAACTCTATTCATGCGTAACGTTCTACTTAATGGCCTCTGAAACAAATAAAGCGTACTATACTTAACATCATATAGAATGTGTACTACCTATATCATATAGAACAATAGTGGACTGTCAGACTATAAGATATTTTGTATTCTTTTTGGTCTTGCGCTACATTGACTCTCCAGGTTACCATGTTGCTAGAGCATACTCTAGATATCTCAATCAGTGAGATTTACGTAAATTAGAGCGCCCTCTTTGGCACAACGAAATCATAAGACTTTATTTATTTTATAGGGCGACACAAGGCACAATAACAACACACCGTTTTGGCGGCTGCACTGACGGTGATGGTTATTTGCGTCGGCGACAACGGTAGCGGCGCCGCCGCGCCGTCAGCAGTGACACTTACTACTTTGAAACACCCTAGAGTTTCTATTGCCGGCTATCACTTAACATATGTATGGATACTACACCTCCGCAAACTACACGCGATCTGTTGACGTGGTGGAGTATTAAATTTTTGTTCAATTTGGTTCACTTCCTGCTTCAGATATGCATAATATGTGCTAATAAATAGATAGACACAGTCTTACAAATGCTTTGAAAGGAACTATGAAGATCATGTACTTCATAAATTATATTAAATTTTGATTTGCATATATCACAGTGTTGATGCCAAGGTAATTGACAACATAAAATCATTGAAAACTGTCAATTAAAATCGATTATGTGTAGGCTAGACACTAGTCTATGAGATATAAATCAAACAATTAAAAAATGCAATATTTTGTTTTGGTTTTTATATTTGATTAATCCTACAAAATCCCCTTTAAATTAAATTTAATTCATTCAATTGATTTCTTAAGACAGAGACATATTATAATCTTTTATAGTCTTCGTATTTTTTCTTGACGATTTTTCAGAATCAATTAAATTTTTTGAATGGAACCAGAACAAACTCCACTTTAGTTAAAAGTTTGGAAAATCACTTACCTTTATAAACCTTTTTGTCTGTGTTCAACAATCGTTTATATTTGGTAAGATGTGCTTCTAGTAAAAATAAAAAATGGAGAAAATCGGTTGTCTAAAACTAGAATGTGTCACGTGGTGTGTTTCCGATTTTTTTTAAAAATAGAAACTGGCTTCGATAATTGAACTGAAGAAAACGACATCTTTTCAATTTTAAATGTGATTTTTCATTCCCTCTAAATAATATTTAAAATATTGTTTTTTTTTTCTTGTTTCCGCTTTGTGAAACTAGTTTTTGTTATCTGATTTCAGTTGAAATGAGAACTGCACTTAACTGTAACAAATTTTCTGCAAATTTATTATTGCAGCTAAGCGGAGTTGACTGTTCTATTTGTTCTCTCTAGGCATTTCGAAGAGATGCCTGGACAGAATGTCAAATTACGAGTTAGTATTTTGTCGAAAAAATTCATCATTTCCTAGGGTAAATAGAACTCTCGAGTTCAATTAACTAATGCCGCAGTTATCGTGAATAGACTTTGCTATAGTAATGTCATTAAATTTAACTGAATACGAAGTAAACCAAATCTAGAAAAATCTGGAACAACAATACTATTCAATTTAACAGAGGGCCAACAAAAGTTGTCCGACATGCCTGAGATCTTAACACTTTTATAAACTTAGCTAATCTGAATTTATCATCATTTTATGGGATTGTTGGTAAAATCTTTAATTTACTTTCGTTTAATAGGATGACTCAGAATTTAGTTTACAATAATTGGAACAGGGAATTATAGCCTTCAAATTAGTTAATACAAATATGTATGTTCAATATAAATTTGTTTAACTGAACTTCTTTTGTACATGGCAATGGTTTGGTATCATACAGAATAAAACTTTTATAAAATATTACGTCATTTACAATCAAAAATAACTCTAATAGTAAGGAATTTAAATATTATATATATATATATAGATATTTACATTCATGCATTTTCATGCTCGACTGAATGCCTAAATCTAAAAAATCTCATGTTGGCACCTTATCTACCTATCTAAAAAATCCAAGGTGTAATTCGTCGATTTAATCAAAACAAGACATCTTAATAATGACTAAAGACAAATTGAAAAGCTTCCTGTCTTAACCAAAGACACAAACAACATATAACGATTAATTATTAAACATATATAATCAAGTAATTAGTGTTTGGAACCCTGAAGCATGCATGAGTTACCGCACTGTGCATGAAGACAATGGGGTTACACCTTTGTCGAAAATTTCACAGTTGTCTCAAATTTATTGATGGCTAATGTTTTTTCTTTATTGAGATTTTATTTGTTTTATGAATTAGGTATTAAAAAACAATGCATTGTCTTGAACAACATTATTTTGTGTGCCATATTTTTTGAATACCTTTGATTTTTTTTGGTGGATCACCCTTTCTACAGTTAAATCCACAAAATAATTCAAAGTTATACAATTTTTTTATAATCAGGAAGAAGTTTTATTTGTTTAAGTACAAAAATAAAATAAATAACCTCAATTTTTTTAATAAATAAGTTATCTACCTTTTGATAATATTGGTTACTTAAGCAAATAGGTTAGACTTGATAAGATTCTTTTAATAATATGTGCATTTTGTGCAGTCTATTTATTGACAAATTTTAATTAGACCTAGGTTATTGAATTCAAAAAACATTCAATTAGTTTTAATTGGTAGCGTCAGATTAAAATTTTTTTTAAAAGAAATGTGAGAAATGTGTATTTTCTCCTTTTACGTTGTCAGAGTATAATTAAAACAAAACTTGAAGGTTAAGAAAATAATGTATTTTGGCACTGTGGCGTATACGCATTTTTTCTTAATATCGTTTGATTTATTTCTTATGGACTAGTGTCTAGCCTATACAGCATCAATTTTAATTGACAACTTTCAATGATATTATGTTGTCAATTTTCTGTGGAATCATTATGCCAACAGGCCTTAAACAATAAATGTGTTCTATTTTACGTTTTTACATTGATTTTTTATTACTGATTGAAATATTTCATGAATATTCCTACATTTACGAAAAACACGATCGCTCATATAATATCTTTTAAAATATGTTGGGAGTGTCAGTGAGTGAAAATGTATTATAGTAATATTTATACCATCAATTCCGAGCGAAAAAAAAACTGTAGGTTACTATGTGTAAATTGCTTAGATCATTGTCTATAAAATTGTCAAAGAATTGTCAAAATTGTTCAATTGTTAGTGAACAGGAATTTAAAGTGAAATCGATAGTGTTTTGTTGAATTTGTTGAATGAATGACGCTCTCTCCATACAAAACGAAACCAATCTGAATTCAACTCATCGAAAGAAAGCTTCTAGTATTTTTTAAACGACTTTGTTGATTCTATGAAGATTTCAATATTTTTGCTAGTACTATAGTATTTTGTTTTATCTGTTCTTAATTTCGTTATGAAAATTTTTGTGCAGTTAAATTTTTTCTTAAAAAATGTCAAAAAGTGTGAAGCACAATATTTTGTTTTAATAAAACCACACAACGTATTGAAAATTATACTCTCATAAATAAAAATAAATTAAGATATGACAAAAACTTTGTCCATTTATTTCCTCGTTCTGAAAGGGGGCTTAGCATTAAATCTTAATATCTGACTGGATTTAAATACCCTTGCCTGAACAAAAATTTAACACTCAATTTACTAAAATGTTAAAGAAATGATTTGGAAGTTTCCTCGAATTGACGTGCCCTCGAATTGAGTCACGCCTCATGAATTATTTACTGGGAAAAAAGTGTTGATGACTTTTTTCGTTCAGTGTGATTTTTTTTATTTAACTTTTCTGGCAGCATTTTAGTTGTATGCAAATGAGATAAGATTTATCTGCTTAGTAAAAATAAGTATATGTATATAAAAAGCTAACCGAAAATGGTATATTCACATGGCAACTGTGAATTTTTTATGCGATTGAATTGTGTATTTTTTTCCAACTATTTTAAATTTTAATAAGACCATAAGACATTTTTTTTATAAGAAATCTTCAAACCTCTGTACCACAGATCGTGCAATGAAAATCGTATATGCATTAGATGTACCTACATTAGATAAACTAAACTCTAGGCATTACCTACTGTATAGGTTTTGTACACCTGGAGGAAAATTAAAAGCGAAAATAAATTAACACTACATATGCATAAGAAAAAGAGATTTAGACTTTTATGGGCATTTGAAAATGCTTGAAGGCATTTTCTCGACCATAAAAATAAGATACATTACCTTTAGCTGGGTAGTTGCGTGAAACGCTACAAAAACTATATTCCTACATCCGGCTTAGGAAAAAAAGCAAAGAAATCTTTTATAGTTTGCGTTGTTTCCTTTAAGGAACTGATTACTATTTGTAGCAACTTTAATTGTGTTTGTTGCTAACCATAGCCACAACTTTAATTATCACGATACATTTTCCCACGCATATAAGGTTTTATATTAAGTTTCAGATATATATCAACAAAACCAACTTTGGTGTTATAAAGTGAAATTGCACCACTATATTTTCTGTTTAATTTATTTGAGATAGACCTGGTCAATTAGTAAGGGACCATTGGTTCTATTACCTTCGTGTGTCTTCTCCTGCACAAATAGACAAATAGATTAAAAAAAAAACCATACATAGCCTTGTTCTCATTTTTGTAGGTATGTACCTACATTTAGTATAATCAATTTTTCAAAAAAAAAGCGATTTAGGTTAAATCAAAATAATTTGAAACATCCTGTACTTTGGATCTTATTGTTCCTGAAGGAATAGCGCTTAGTACCGCCATTTTTACTCCCTTTTACAAGGGGAAGTTTTGGACTCGATATATGAATCACACTTTAGCTTCAGATGATAGATAAACCCGATTTTTTTTTAAATTTGGTATTTATGCTTTTTACCTCGACTTAATCAATCTTGTGTGTATTAAAGAACAATAAAATTCCAAGTTTGATTGTAGTATATCTTCAAAACATACTTATTACATTTTTTCAGTCTGATTTTTGGTTTTAAGGATCCTTTTCTGATTAGCTATAAAGTGATATATTTTTTTTTTAAATTATGAGAAGCATTTTATCTGCAAATAAAATTTTTGCAGCTAATGGGCAAATCAAATTATAATTTTTTACTATAATCCTTATGCACTTACGTCAAAACAGATTCAAGAAAAACTGCATATTTTTAAACACAATCTTATCATTATTTGGTTGACACTTAACTAAACATTAACGCATTCAGGTGCGTATGCGGGGAAAACATGTATACGATAAAAATGCGCGCTCATTCAAGAGAGTCATTACTTATCGTTTAAATTGTATAGATTGCGCGTGGCTTCAATATGGAAAACTTAAGCGCGTAAAGTTAGTGAATAGGTAGGTAGTGCAATGTGCAACATTGTTGCAAATAGTACTATGAATACTTAACTTATCAGTAGTGTTGTTGTAGAATTTATATATGCACTTTCATTGCACATCCACTTGAGTTGACAAATTGAGGCTCAATGACACTTGAATGTCTTCAAGTTGACTACCTCACATTTTGTTGGCCTAGTTTATGGTTAGGAGAATGATAATATTCATATATTTATGAGTGTAGATGAAGATGGTTACAATTATACATATTTCTATCCATGATGCTTTACTGTCTAAACACATTGCGATGGATCCACAGTCAGAGCTGCATCGATTGTCAAATATGCTGCAGCAGGATCAGCAAAAATTAAAAATGTTTAACTTGTCTACGGCTCCGTGTACTTGTGCACTGTCAGTTGAACAACAATACCAGCGAATACTAGAGTTACTTAAACTTATGGGTAGTTTCAATTTATTCCAATACAGACTTTGTTCTTGAACAAATTTAAAACAAAAAATCTCTCATTAAAAGAATAATCAAATATATGGAGGCAACAATATTGAAATATTCATATATAATAAAAATATGAACATATAGTAATGTTTAAACGATTAAACGCGCTGAAGAGTTATCATTGAAGCATCGCGTTGAGCGCAATGTTTGGCGAACCGGAAGTTCAAAAACTCACTATACTAACTCGTATCATTCTCATGGAAAATTAGCCTTTTCACAACGAACAAAAACAATTTTTTTTTAATTTATTGAACTACTCACCACAGTCTTGAATTGTTTAAATAGTGTTAATGTTTGTTCATGGATAATTAGGCATGTATATTGTATAATGTATATGCTTCTGTCGGTTGATTTTAATGAGAGCCAAATGCTTAAGTAGGCCAAAACTTTTTTAAATTAAACTTTATACAGATGTTATAGAGCTGGTATTTTTTTTCCTTTAACTTTGTTTGTAGCTACATATATGTGTGCATGATGTGTGTGTACATGGTGATTGATTTTTTATTCGATCTCAACAGACTTAATGGCCCAGTTATCACCCGCACTTAGACAATAGAAACCACGAATATTCATATTTTAAAAATAAAAATTGTTTTTGGAGTTTTATTTGTAGAAAATAGCAATTAGGTACAAAATAAAGTTTGCTTGAATTTTGAGGTTAACGCACAAATTGAAACTCTAAACGAATTATATCATTGAATGATCAAGATCAAAAAGATGAAAAATAACAACTTTTATTAATATAAGATACATTTTTGAAAACATATCTGGCCAAGATGAACTTCGCAAGTGCTGAAATACCTGTTGTGCACAACAGTTCTTTTAATTTTGTTGTTAAATTACGAAAAATAGATTTTTTTTGCAAAAATCAATTAAAAACTGTAGTAATTTTTGAATTTTTGTACGTTGATCTTAGAAATTTATGGTTTGTTATTGGAATGCTTAATAACTCCTGATTTGTGTTTGAAATATACTCAAATCTTAGTGCTTCATTTTCTTGAAGAGACCCATATGCTTAGTTTTAATATGAGCCCTAATTGGTATATATACACAGGTAGATGAAAAACTTTCCATAACCTTGTCAGAAACAAGATTGTCTTAGCTGGCAGGAATTTATTTATAACTATGTACTCTTTAGACGTAGACAGAAATATTTGGACTAATTACCCACATCTTTTCTATCTACACCTGATGCTTCCTCCAATTAAACCGGAACAAAATTCTTCCAACTTAAGCGGCTCATTCATCGCGATGTTGAAATTCAATTTATAGCTCTTAAACCGTATATAATTCCCGTTTGCCAACGCCTGGATTAAAATCTATAATCAAATTTGTTTTTCTGTCATATTAAACACTTATGTATGTACATATTTCTTGAATTGAAGAGAAAAAAAATATTTCCCATTTAGAAGCACGATCATTTAAAATTTCACCCGAAAGCAATTCGAACACGCTACTTCTTTACTCCCATCAGCTATGGCATAAATCTCCACTTCCACGCCTAATAATAAGTTCATCTCTCTGGCATAATATGGATATGGCCAAAAGGGAGAGAAACTATTGTAGGTATACAAGCATATTTACAGTATTTGTACTACCACCCATTAAGCCTCTATACATTTGAATATACCGCAAAACAGCAATTATTCAACGAAATTGAATACTTTTTTTTCTAACGTGCGGCTGCACTCTGAGGCGCGGTTTCTCTTTCACCAGCTGGAAAAAAATATAACTCGGCTACTTCTCTAATACGCTTTGCTATTGCTACCATTTGAATATTGCACATCTCATGAATGTTGGTTGTATTTGCATGAGCGCGCGGAATAAATCGAATGTACTGAAAGAAGAGCTAAATGTTATTGATCTCCTATTTGGTAATAGAGGTGTGCTGTGGCAGTTTTAAACAATATTAGAAGGCGAAGAAGAAAAGCCATGAAAAAGAAAAAAAAAACAACAACTTTAAACTCCAATGAATCGTGCAAATTTGAGATGCAAGAGTGTTGATCTATTAGGTTTTTTATCTTTTGGTTTTATTTGAAGGGAGTTTTTTTTTTTTGCTTCGTGCCAATTCGATTAGCACCATCTAAAGAGATACCTACGATGCATACGAGTGAATGGCATAAATAGAGCACTCAATCACTTTGAAACGTCATCGTAGAAAAACTTTTGTGAAATTCCTTTAAAAGTAATAAAGGCAGTAATAAGTATTGTTTAATATTTGAATTTTTTGTCTTGGTTTGCCAAAACTTAAATCATTGGTTACATATTTTGTGCATGAGTCACAAAATAGTTTTTTTTTTTTTTATTGCCAATTGTCACAATTTTCCACTACTTTTTCCGAAAGTTAAACAGTTTCCCCTGATTGAACTAGAAACTTTTTGGGCAGAAATTGTTTGTCTGTCAATTCACAGGTTGACATAAGATACCTGGATATACTTTGTGAAATTTGTAAAATAATGTGAAACCTCTTCGGGCAACTTGCTTCTCTTTAAGATAGGTAGTTAAAAATAAATGACAGACTCACAGTTTTTGCCCTAAAAAGTGGGGAACAAAGCTTTTTTTTATTAAATACGTTGATTTTTTTTTAAGTGAACCGAATCTCAATTCATTCATTACTTACCCATTAATTAATTATTATTTCTTTTATTTCTTTGTAAGCAATTCAAGTCAGCCCAATTAAATTAAGAGTTTAAGGAAATAAAAATAAAATTGAAAAAAACCCAAAAACCAATACCAACGTTCTCAGATAGTCCAGATATAAAAAATATTTTAATATTAAACCCAAATTCCCAAAAACCACATTTCAAAATACATAAACACACCACATACATAGTTTCATTAAAGTGTTGAGATTTTAGGACTTTGAAATTATAAAGTTGAGGATTTTGGAATTCAGATTGGGATGTTGAAATTCAGGAATTCTGGATCTTTTTCTCAGGATTTTAGGAATCAGGATATTGTCTTGGCTTAAAAGAAATGTCATATCAACTACTGCTTTCCAAGCATTTACTCTAATAGTCAAACTGCCCCTAAGCCTCTGGACTGTGTCTCCACAAACTCATTTACAGTCATCAACTGCCAATCATCTCTCAGGGAGATGGCGTTCAATATTCAACTATACTGAGTGCCGGGACAAAAGATAAAAGATAGTAAGGCTGATTAACTCCCTAGGAATGGAACAATCCTTTAGGAGATCTAAATGCTTGTTGTCCTTGAACAGATTGCGCATTACCTCCATAATTGACATTGAAGTAAGGCTGGTTATTTTCTTCAACGATTTTTGCAGAGGCTATATGGAAGAGGAAAAAATAATTACTTATCTTTTTTGCACGTGGCCTGCTCCATCCCAAAGACGTATACTCCACTTGGACAGCTGCAAATCCTTGACCTAAATCTCTAAGTTCTGCTGTCAACTAATCTTATCTATGAACTCACAAAATTAAAATTAAAAAAGGAATTAAATTACTCAAAAGCTTTTAAAACATCTTAAGTATATGTACAAGTACATAGTCAACAAAATTTCTGGCATTTTTTAGACTTCAAAAAGTTAGAAGACTTTGATTAACTGCATTGATCCAAGCTCTTCACGGAATCAAAGTAATTAAATGCCTTCAAGAATTGCAAGAAGTTAAAAAGACTTCATGAATGAAAATTATTTTTAAACATACCTCATCAAAATTCATTTCCATTCTTTTTATTTTTAACTGCCTAAGTAGATACAAGTATAATATTTACCTACATTTGTGACAAATTCATAGGTACTTCTATAATGCATTCGAGGCAAAGCTATAACTCGATCCAAAGCATGACAGTTTAAAGATTAATATATTAATTTCTTTGAATTACGATAAAAACATTCAGAAAACAGCAACGGTTAACTTAAAATTGGCATTTTAGCTATGTAATGTATACTGTATGTATGGAGATTTTAACTTTTAAGCTTTGACATCTAAGATCTAGGAGCATTGAAAGGTATTGTCAGAAATTCACGACATGGTATGAATAGGTCAACAAAATGATATTCAATCTATTGGCAGGTTATGTACTCATAATTCTATATAAATTGGGATAACCCCCAATTCCTATCAAATAATTTTTTTTTAACTACAAAAATCGTACCCTGCGAAAAAATTTGTCTGGTAATTCAATCCCGAGTAAAATATACACAGGATCTAAGCGATAAAACAACAAATGAATAGGCAATCATCATCCGCACTCCATCCATCTGTAACTTGATCCCAAGGTCAAGTAAGCAAACATAGTCTAAGGTACAAAACAAATATGCGGTAGTAACTTGAAGCTTCCTATCCCGCAACACCACACCTCACTGTCTCAGCTAGAGATTCTCACTTAATTCTAACAACTTTGCGCAGATCGCAAGTGGTTTAGTGCGCATGCCCATTGCTGTTTTTTTTTTGTTTGTTTCTTTTTTTTGAAGAAGTAGAGTGCTCTCAGTAGTGTGCTGCTCCCTCGGAAGAAGAAAAATTAAATTAGAAATTTTCATCTTAAACCTTACCTAGTCACACATGGAGCAGAGCTTGAAGAATGCGCACAGACCTCAGAGGTCACGCCCAATCGAATTAGTTTTCTATGTAGGAAACACTCAGGAAGAACATCCGAAAGATGAAGGCAGTTCATTTGCTCGACGAGCAGCAAATATGTAATATACCACTTCAAGGAATGTGCTGGCCGCGGCTGAACAGGGTATAGCTGGAGTTCAGATTTTGGTGGTGGTCTTTGCGCGAAACCGATCAACTTTTATGACCGACAAACACGTACGAATCATTCTGTTCAGAGGTTAAATTGAGAAAATATGTTTAGGGCCTGTCTGATTCGTAAGTGAGGTGCATAGTGCCAGTTCGTTTTATCTAGTCTTGTCTTTTGTCATTCACACATATAGTACAGGACAGAGCAGAGAATGTTAGGTGAAAACTGTGTCCAGTCAGCTAGTGTATATGCAAATGCCATTTATTTGGTAAAAATGTAAATTTTATGCACACGACGTGTGCAGAAGTACATAGAAGTATAAATTCCATTCGCGTGGTTATGTAAATTTTATTCATCAGACGAAAAAAAAAAACAGACAAAAACAGAAGACTGACGAACTTCCATCTTTTATGCAATGTCTGATTTTCCTAGATTCTGTGCCGAGAGTGTGTGATCTACGGTTGTTCCGAACTGCGCGGATGGATAGAATTGAATTTACATTTTTATCGTTTTTGTAACTAATCAGGAAGTGATTCGTATGAGTGATGGATATAGTAACATCAATTGGTGGATGGTTCAGCTTTGAAGGAGCACTGCTCTATATTGTATGTATTTTATGGAGTTAGATCCGCGGGTGTTAACAAACAGACCGACAGACAGGGAGAAAGAGAATGTGGGGCATGTTGTCGGTAAAGCTATCTATCTTCGACATATAAATGTTTTGGCACGACTTCCAAGCTTTGGAATATTTTGTTTAGCAGTAATGAATGTGTTGACAGAATAGAAGGAGTTTGCTTATTCGTCATTCAGAGTTTTTGTTTGTTGGAGGAATATTGAATATTTTCTTGTTTAATGAATAGGGTCAAACTGAGTTTATAGTTTGCAATTACTTTGGATGGGGTATGTAATTATTTTTAGGTTATTTAAAAGGTAAGATATTTATTGTGGAGATAAGACTTATTTATTTAAGTTACCTTTGTTGCTCTTTTTTTCGTTGCGGTTTATCAGGTGATGTGGGAAGATTTAGAGTTACTTAGTACATACTGAACCTGTAACTTCACCAGTTTCTTTTCTTATTTTTCTGCTTTAAGTTTTGCAACACTTATTGCTCGATGTTCTCTTCTACTTACCCCGATCTTTCTTGAGATACAGATCTCCTCAAATTCCAACGATGGGCAAAAGTTATACCTAGTATTGTTAATGTCTACGTTTAAAGCGACATGGGTTTTTATGCAAATCTGTTCAAGGCGTCAGTCCAGTTTTTAAGGCAGAAAAGATCTTAAAGGTGATGTTAAGTAGAATAATATGAATGTCAATAGATGGGAATGGGTTCAAAGATGGAAACGAGAAAAGATTTGTCTTGGATTACCTACAAGGTACTTACATGCGAGGCGAGACTACATTTTTGGGGGAGAGTATGATAACTGGGCGCCGAAAAATGATAACGGATTTTTGTAGAACACGGCAATACTAGCATTTTTTACTATGGGAGGGGGGATCTATCTCCCCCCGTTTAGGCGGTAGGGGCAATTTAAAAAATATGTACGTTAAATGGAAAACAAATAAATAAAAAATAACGGTAATACTTACAACTAATTTTTAAACATTTTTTTAAGCCAATACTTTTGTCTATTAGCCAGTTTTTGATTCAAGTCAAAACTGTACATAGTTTTTGAAAAAAATTGTTTTAAACTCAAAATTTGGGCAAAAAAAAGTTAAAAATAAGGTTTAAAGTGTAATTTTTCAAAACCTAAACATTACCTACTGTTGTTTTTTTTTAGAATTCATTGCTTTAATTTAGTTTTGATCAAAAACTGAAAACTAGATGATTTTATGTCTTCTAGTTCTTGAGAAAGTTGAAAATTACCAAAAAAAAATATTTTAATTAAATTATTTTTTCCTTGCTTGAGTATTTACGTAGTCTTATTTTGATAGTAATAATCGAATATGGATTAAGATATACCTAGGATAAATTAATTTTTCTTAAATCCAGCTTATTTAAATGCAAAAGAAACTTTGCATGCACCCCACCCCACCTTGCACCCACCCCAAATCCTATAGTGAGCCCAAGCAGAAGGGGTGCACCACCCATACACACCTCGGTGTGTCATACACCCAATCTCGCACCAACCCAAAATCCTACAGTGGGCCCAAGCAGGGGGTACACACCCCACTGTTGCATACATATAAACTCGCACACACCCCACTGTTGCATACAAATACCCAAACTCGCACCTACCATTATTACTATCAAAATAAGACCACTCAAGCAAAAAAAACTTAAATAAATTAAAATAGTACTTGTGGTTATTTTTAATTTTCTCAAAAACTGAAAGGCATAAAATCATAAAAAAAAATTATTTATAAGCTTACGGTTTTGAAATATTGAAATTTAAAATTTTTTTTAAACTTTTTTTTACTCAAGTTTTGAGTTTAAAATTAGATTTTTCAAAAACTATGCAAAGTTTTGACTTGATTTAAAAACTCTAATAGAATAGAATGTTGGCTTTAAAATAACGTTTAATACTTAATTTTAAGTATTACCGTTATTTTTTAATTAATTGTTTTCCATTTAACGTACATATTTTTTAAATTGCCCCCACCGCCTAAACGATGGGAGATAGACCCCCCTCCTATAGTAAAAAATGCTTGTATTGCCGTGTTCTACAAAAATCCTTTATCATTTCTCGGCGCCCCGGTTATCATACTCTTGCCCATTTTTGGGATTGAGATTTGTAGGGTATCGGTTGGCCCTTCTCGTAAAGAATTTTTTTCAAAATTTGTGTTTTTAATTTCTAAATTTAATTGAATATTTTAAAATATATATTTAGCGGTTTATAGTTTCAAATTGTTGTTCCTAATTTTTCCTAAAAAAGATGAAAAAGAAAAAAAAAAATCAGAGTCGTTACCGTGACGAACCTCTGATAAAGCTTAAAGACTTAAGACACCGAGACCGATAAGTAGAGGAAACTGATTTTTTTCCATTTTGTCGAGACTAAACGGGACCTAAAAAAGTCTCGCTTGGTATCGTTTCGTGACAATCTTCAAAATCAGACAAACCATGTTGAAGATTGCTGCTGCTCTTAAGAGGCCTTCCCCTAGATTTGAGGAAAAAACGAGAAAATGGTGAAAAGGTGCGCAATTTCCTGAAGTCATTTGTGTGCATATGACAATAATTTAAACGCTATATGAAAGAACGATTCAATATCTTCAAATTGTTGGAATTACTTTTTTCGAAATCGACTCACAGCGTATTATATTTGACAAAATGTATATCCATATTTTGAGAAATTAGCAAAAACTGCTAATTGGTGCGCAATTTTGTAGAAAAAGTACTGGACTGAGTGAAACAAATTTGATATTTTCTAAAAGGTAATAAACATATCTTCAAATTGTCGAATTGATTTTTTGAAAAAATAAAAAGTTTTGGAAATATATTGACTTAAAAAACACTTAACATACTGTTTTTTAATTCAGTGTTTGACATATTTGTTTAATGAATTTTACTAAAATTATGATCCAAAATAACAAACCGACATTCTAAATTTAATTTTCAGAAAAAAAATATTGAATTTTCTTGTATTTTTATGTGAAACATCGAATTTTTAAAACGTCTGCGTAAAATAAAATCTCATTATTTTAGCTAAGACACAAATCATTGGATTCTATTCGTTCTCCAAATGACCGGTAGAGTTTTCATGTAAAATAAAACAAAAATTCAAACAGTGTGATGCACACAATTTGGCAGTAGATAAAGAGGTACCTAACAATACAAATGCAGTCTGTTTATATGGTATGGTGACTATTGCCTGATGTTTGTGTAGTGTAGAAGTTTTGTTGTTATTCTTTTTTGTTTTTTTGTATTTTCTGCTTGTTGGTTTTTTTTTCTCTTTATTTTGTGTATATTCTGTAACTATGATTTACGTTACTATAGGTCAGGTTGTTCTCAATCAAATCATAATAAGATTTTCATATTTGAATAATGAAAGTAAAAAGTTTGAAAGCATTTGGTTTGTTAGCGCAGAATTGCGTTTCGATTATCGAGTATACCTAGTTATATGTAGGGTCATAGCATTTTTATTTATTGATTTGCATAAGGTGTCATAAAAGGCTAGGGCGTGCAGGTTGAACTTAGACAAAAGAAAAAATTTATGGGAGAGGGTCTATTTCCCCCGTTTAGGTGCGTGGGACAATTTAAAAGAACCGGATGTCAAAATGTTTTGTAGTTTTTCCAAAAATCAAAAATAACAAAAACTACTTTCTTCTAAGAATAACCTTTTATTTTTGTTTTTACGCTATTGGATTCTTAGGTAAATTTATGAATGAAAAGATTAACTTTATTTTTACTATTTTTTTACTATCGGTCCATTAAGCATACAATAAAGTGACAAAGTACTGGATTAACCGTATTTCGCACATTTTTTGATTGAGAACACCTGTATGAGAGCGTTGGGTTCAAATTGGTACCTAGTTTTCTTCAAAATGTAAAAATCAAACATTACATCCTAACATGCATCCACCCCTATTATCCTACTTTTTCTCAATATTATTGGCATCGGGTTCGGCAGTCTAAAATACATATTTTTCGTCTGAATTTTTTTTCTTCTCAATCGCCATTTGTAAAAGCAAAAACAAATCTCAATCAGACAAATTGGTATGTTCAATTGCTATGAATTTACGACACGTAAAGGGTAAAAGTGTCATATGTATTTCAAACGCTTATTTCATATTTTAAAAATCTTGAACAAAAAGCGATTTATAATTTTCGTATTGCAGAATAATACAACAAATTAATTGTCCGTGAAAGGACTTACATTCTTACATAGTGAAAACAAAAAAATACACATACACAAAAAAATTAATGAAACAAATTTTACGGCAGCTTACTTGGTCACACCAGGCAAGCGAATAATACAGAAAAATACCAAAACCAACCAAACTAGTTTTTGAGAGGTATGTGTACATATATAGAAAACAAAATACGAGTAGGTACACATAAAGAATCTGGAAAAATATTTTTACTCTTTTCAACATTAGCGATCGTAATAAACTTTTGTCTTGCTTTCACTTATTGGATATTTTACTGAGTACCAAGTGAATGGTGGTGAGTGTTCTTTTTGTGGATTGGTTTGGAATGTATATCTGATGTTTAAACCTAACATTGGTGAAGAACTCGGATCAATAGGTTCTACTTTTAGTTCCCACTTTTAGGTGAAGGGCTCTTAACAGCAAGACAGATACTTTATTGGTCACAATTTTATAGAAAAATCTATTTTCACTTTTCTTAGATTGAGTAGGCGCTACCTTAATATATCTTGTCTTTGTAAAATGGTACCTACAACCTACGATTTGATTTTCTTCATATTTTTAGCATCAACTGCGATTTTAGTACAATACTATCGTCATGAACCTTTTAACTTAAAGGGGTTCTTATTATACTTTTGTAAAACCTCCGAACCCTATTCTAGAATCTCTAATTACTGCTGCTCTTTTTCCTTTTGAGAAGCCGGAAGAGTTCAGGACTCTTAAGTTACACTAGAAATAGAAACTAGATGCATAAGATTCTCAAACAAATTAATAGTTAAATAGTTTTGCACAAATATCATAACATCCAACTTTCTTGCAAAAAATTGCTTCTGCAGAAAGAATAAGCTTCATAATTTAAAACTTAACTCTGTCAAACCAATAATTCATTGAGAGAGAGAAATATTTTCATACAAATGACGATAGAGCAGTTCTTCTTTTTCAATGTCTAGTTTTCACACTTTTTCCAATTTGTTTCAGTCAATTCGAAGCAGAACTTTTTTCAAATTAATTACTTACAAACACGAATCTATGCTCAACATAATCACACGTTTTCTTGCCCCACAGGAAAAAGAAGCGTTTATAATTTATGCGGTGTCTGGTGTTAAGGGCGTGGGTGTGGTTTCTTTTGTTGTTTGAGGTTGGAATGCAGGGGCGTTTGACACATTTCACATTAAAGGTGTAAACATGGCAGCTAATTATTAATTAATAAACAACATTTCAGAGGGCTTTTCCAGTAGCTTCATTTTAAAATTTGTTGATGATGTTTGCCGAGGAATCCTTCAATTTTTGACACAGCCGATTAGCTTAAGGCCCATTTGCTAATACAGAACATAAATACTTATGTTCCACAGAAACTCTTATGTGACAGTTTACGTAGAGGAAAAAGTAGAACATAAAGCTCTTAGGTTTAACATAAATATTTAAGTTTCGTTTCAGCAAATGGCCCTAAGAAACACAAATATTTAGGACTAAAGTAGAATTTCAAAGCAGAACTTTTGTATACACAGCTCTACTCAATATTGTTAAAAAAATAACTTATTCACGTATTAAAAAGCTATTATCCCAATTCATACTAATCCCCTTATCTTCTTCACTAATCCCTTTTGCCCATTTAAATACCTTACACCTTTTTGAGAAAAAAAATTACTCAAACATAACTAATTGCTTAATCCATACGTTTTTATGCTTCTCCGACAATAATCATGAATTCAATCAAAAGAATAAATTAAGTGCGTGTGTCTGATGGTGATGATGTGGGAAATGACCCAGAAACATATTCACAGCAATTAGCTTTTTATAAGATATGGCAATAAAAATCATCACCGAATCGATTTTTAAGCATGTATAATTTTGTTTTGTTTGTAAAAAAAAAATATGGCAATCTTTAAGAGATCATTTAACTCTAAAATATTACCTCTTCTGCAGAGCTAAACAAAAATTTATTTTAAAAGAGCTACAAGAGATATTCGAGTTATTCCCATCAATCAATGAATGATGGTACGACAAAAACAACCATACCATACGTATAACAAAAATTATGACCGGGCCAATGATCATGAATTAATTTTTCTTAAGTACACCATATGAGAATCAATCGATCCGTCTATCTGACTGTCTGATCTATCCATCAAGTCACTTACGTATCACACAACGATTACAGAGAAGGAATTCGAAAGAACAAAAAAAAATCAATTTATTAGAAGGTTCTGCTTTATCAGAAGACGGTAGGTACAAATTGTCTGACTTCAAGTGCCTGAAATATTGTATTACATGTTTACAGACTGTTTAAACAACATAACTACAAATGTTTTGCCTTGAGGCAACAATTTTGTGCGTTGTAGATATGATATTGCAATACAGTATATTGATGAATTGAATATTGATAGGAAGCAGGCGTCGATTGATAGATAGAATGGTGATGGGTGCGTTTTGTTGCAGAAGATGGTCTTTTTCGTGCGTATGGATTTTTATTGGCTGTCTCAGGAGGGAACTTGTACGTCAAATTCTTCAACTTGTGTGAATGGTTATTTTCATTCAATTTGATATTTGAAAGATGAGTGTTAATGAAGGGAATTCCGAGAAAAAGAGGTAATTTTAAGTAGAAAGGAATGTTTCGCAGAACTCCCTCGAAGGGATTGGTAGAATATTTGTTCATAACATTTTTCAAGTTAAATTTGTAATTTAAGCAGAAGGAAGTGGAACGAACGGCACAACATGAATAACATCATTAAATTGATTCTTCGGTCCAAATTCGATTCAAATAAGACGTAATAGTTTGGAAATGAAAATAATTGAGTTAATTCTTCTGCTAAATTGACAAACTACAAGTTATTAAAAACTATTAAATCTATTTTTAACATTAGATAACAGTTTGTTCGCCTCTCTGTAAATATCTGTCTCAAAATTTCGTATTCATCACGACCTCTTTGTTTAGCAATAATTTTGAAGTGACGTTATCAGTAAGAATTTAAGTCACACTAGACGAAAAGCCCTCTGGAACTATCTAAATCTAAATTCCAACGAACAAGTTTCAATACTTATTAGTTTGATTCTGAAGTTTGTGTTTCGTTACAGTAAAGTCGACCAATGTGCAGCTGTAGCAAGAAATATATGGTGTATATGAAGTTGAACAAATTTCAACTTCTACTAAAGAACTCAACGAATCTGTCAATATCAAATTTGGCAGCAATTATTTTAATGAATCTGATAAATGATAGTAATTGCAATGTAAAATAGAATGTTCAGTTGTATATCTATACTACAATCGCGGTTAAAAGAAGTATATTTTTTTTCAGAAAGTTCTCAAAGTATTCGCGCTTATGATCCTTTGCCTTAAATACATTTTTTAAACTGGTATAAATTTTAAGGATGTTTTACCTGAATAAATTAACATTTTCAAAATACGACATTTTCTGAACTAGATTTTATCATTAAATCTGATTATAATTATAATCCAAAATACACCTTTCTTTAAACTCCATTAGATACAATTTCAAAGATAAGCATATACCTAGATACAATACATTCAGATACGACCTAAATAAATCAAAGATGTAACTTTATGTCTATATCTACATACATAGTTATAGATTTTCTATATAGTTTCTCCTACTCTATTTTACCTATATCTATTAAAAATGGCTATTTTATAGAGCGATTTTGTGCTAACCATTATTGTCCGCCTTCAAACATTTCCTCTCAATGTGCCGCTTAAAACTCTTTCACTATCTAGCTAGACAATCAAACGATGATAAACTATTTACCATCGATATTTCAATTAATTCTTCTGGCCGCCCTTCCATGTACCTATGAAGCTAAAAATCCTTATGCATGGTAAAAGCTTGGAAAACAAACAACAAAAAAAAATCCATGAATAAGTGACTAAGCCATTCAATGTCCTCGGGCCTGGGTGTAGAATTGTGCTGACGCGTTCCGAACAAGAAAATCCAATTTAAATTCCATAAATTAAAGTGCTATTGCTAGTGTAAGATACTATATGTACGAGAGTACGAGTACATTCAATAAATGGGGTGGGTGATGCGCGAAAGATAGTCTGGTAGTACCAGCCATCCACACATCCCAGGAGATCTTGAGTCTTGAACTCGAAAAATATATACATACATTTTCTATTTGAAATTTCCAAAACCAAAACCTAGACGATATAACGAATGAAGTTCATAGTCTCGACAAAAGAGACTGATGAAGAGTGCATTCATCTCTTGGTATCAGATAAATATTGCGTGCACACCTGCTGTCGAAAAATTCATGCGAATTTCTTGATGGTGTAGTGTATTCCTGGACTTATTAATTGTCCGGAGAATGAATTGTCTATTCCTGGATCTTTCCTTAGCCATGTGTGGGAGATGGTACATTTACTACTGGCGCTGGAGCATGCTCGCGTTCTGGTGCATGTTCAACGGCACATCCTCCTCACTTTCGCTGCTCGTTGCTGTCGTCGCACTGCTTTGTTACGTATGAAAAGACAAGAGCATCATGATACCCGATCTGTTGGTGTTCCTTTGCAGCAACCAGCAGCAGCAGCCTCTTCGTCTTCATCGGGAGTAATTTAGAGGCTTTCCTCACACTTTCGTCGCGCATCACTACGCTGCAGCTAGCAGCGAGTTTATGCCTGATTTATTTTTGGTATCACAATCGCACTGCGAGGTAATTATGTTACTTGGGCAATCGATATTGGAACATGGCTTTTGGCGCGTTCTTCTGTCATTTTCATCTTTTTGGCACACGAACGTAAAATAAATCTCATGGCAAGCAGAAAAGGGCATGACGAGACAACCAACTCAATACCATCGACATATAGCTAGTCCACTAAAATAGCGTATTGACGGCGGTATTATGTATGTGTCTGATAACTGATGACTTTGCTTGTTGTACTCTAATGAAGGTAGTTAAGCGAATCAGCAAGTAGTCCAATTCTTATGGAGGCCGCGCAGTTCAATCGTGATTGAGAAAAATCCGCCTGCAAAGGATTGTCTTTCGATTTTTCATGGGGTGAAGAGATTAATCACTTACATAGTTACAGAAACATGCAGCACTTAAAATAGGATCGTATCCTTCACTTAAAATATATATCATCTAGGAAGGATTAAAAAATATTGTTTTTCGATTCGGTGGAAAACTAGAGAAAAAGAAAATTTTTTGAATTCTTATAATAAGCTTTTAAAATATTGCAAATAACAAAAATTGATTGCCAAAATACAGAAAACATAAAATTGAGATAAACATAATAACTCCAATATCCTGATAGCCCGAAAACCCGAAGATATCACAAAAGCCCCTTATTAAGATTTAAAATTAGGATTAAGTTTAAGAATTTGTGTAGGTAGGTAGGTGTTCTGGACTTTGACTGTTTAAGACTTAACGATTTCAAGATTTTAGAGGTTTTGGTTCTTGGAATTCTGACTCAAAGCTTTGAAATACATCTTTTGTGGAGCATTAGTTTGAAGCAGTGGAGTGAGAGAGTTGTGGCCCCAGCCGGGAGACTCTGAATCATGAAAATCGTAATAATTATTATATTAAAGAGAAAAATTTTGTACTTGCGACTATGTATGTACATTGTACCTACTATACTGCAAGTTTTGGATTTGTGAAAAAATTCGAATTAGAGATTTTTATCAAATTTAATATTACTTATGAAAAAGAAATCGAAAAAAATGGATCTAGCAATTCTGCCTGTCTGTCTTTCTATTGAACTACAGGCTAAGCAGGTGGGTGCATTTTTTGAAAAACTGGTTTTAAAACTAGTATTTTTGTTTGCTAATTACTTATTTTTGTGGTAATTAGTTAGTTACTGGTTATGCAGATAACTAGTAATTATTTTGGACGGGTTATCCAGATCATTTGTAATTAGTTTGGGAGTAATTACTGGTTATGCAGATAACTATTATTTTGCCGATCACTGTTTCAAAACGTACACATAACTGCAATAGTATATTGATGGTATTTTGTGTTTTGTTTTGGTCTTTAACAAACTAACTCCACAACAATCTTTCACTGTTCGTGTTTAGAACTACCAAACAACAATTACTATTTAATTTAGGCTTTTCTGTTCAAACAGTCTACGAAAAAAATGAGTGATCAAACTGCATTTAATTTAAAAAATAAATAAAAAAACACACTGTGATGTAATTTGACAGCTGTTGACTATATTGCTAAAATAATCTTGAGTTTATCCTACTTTTGCAATGGTTAAACTAATCTGTATTTTCTCCATTTAATCTCAATGCATTTGCTTAAAATCTTTTCGGATTTTCCGAAAATCAGGTCAATCAAGCACATCTGCACACCAATGATTCACCATCAACTTTTCCAAATGGGACAAAGAGTCAATTAATTTGTCATCAAAATTAAAAAAATATCAATTAAGAATCCCCATCAAGTAAATTTATCTCGAAGTACATATAATAATTTATTTAATTTAAATCGAATCATCAAATTAAAAGCACATGCTCAATGTCAAACAAAACGTTTATTGAACCTTATTTATTTTTTGTGTGCCAGTAACTTTTCTTATATGTACATATAAGACTGTGATGATTAAACCAATTATCGATTTTAAACCACCCACCATATTAACCGACATTCATCTAAAAAGCTGCTGATCTCTCTCTCGCTTAACAAATAATAATAATAATAATTATAGAATGTATGACGTACCTACATTATGTACAAATTTGTTGTTTTTGGTGATGCGAATTTATTCGTTAGTGCCAAAATATTGTCACTTTGTGTATGGAAGCGGAAAGTAATTTCAAATACCTGCTGTTTTTTTTTTTGTAAGCCACCATTAAGCACCCTCCTCACTCCATGCCTAATAATATTTATTTATCTTTTACCTGGGTGCAAAATGAAGCAACAAAGCACAAAAACAAAAGCGAATCGAGGTAAATACTAAGCCAGAAAGGCACTGACCTAACCCAACACTGCTCGCATTGAGTGAGTTGGTGCTGGGTGCCTGCGTTTTCAAACCGCTGCTGTGCTTTACAACAACAAAAAAGAGAAACAACAAAATAGGTTTAATAAGCACCTAAAAACGATAGAATAATAATAATAATATTATTTTTTTTTTCTTGAATAAGGTAGGTTCGTGGCGGTTTGACAACAAATAGAGCATGATAGACCGCTGCACACCTCTACCTCTGTTGTTGCCACCGTCACGTTCTCATCCCTAATTGTCAGTTGACAGAGAGTTAAATAACGAATCGCGACGACACGCTTATGTCATCGAGTTTTTTTTACTCTTTATTATCTGTTATCGATTGTGTTTTAGAGTGACAAATGTTGTAGATTGGCGAGGTTGTTTCTTTTGTTTTTGTTTTTACTGTGGCTGTTGTAGGGGGTGAAATTGTTGGTAGGTAAAGACAGGCGGTTTGTCTGTTTTTTATGGTCAGGGGATAAGGGAATATAGATTTTTATTGAATGAAATCAATGCGTTTTGAATTCGGTGTGTGGTCTAATAGAACAAAAATGGCAACTGCTGATTGTCAGTATAGTAGTTTATTTTTTGTACATGATATGATGAGATGTACATAATCAGACTGGCGCCGACAGTGTGTCGCAGCTGATTAGAGAGCAAAAGAAAAAAAATATCGCAATAAGAATCGAATCGACGAAACAATTGTTTCAATTATAGACGAACCAATAAACAGAGGAAGCCATCAGCAGCGATATAATGTTGCTTGTGGGAAAATTATTTGTTTTTGGTTTCATTGGTGAAAATTAGTTGATGAAACTTGATGATAGTATATCGCCTAGGTATACACATACACTACACATATATGTACATATGTATATATCTGGCTTTTGCACCGATCTGCACCGCTGTATAATGTTTGTACAAATTTGTGATTGTGTAGTCGATTGATTGTGGCATTTTGCTACCGTTTGGCGCCAGCTTTGTTCTTTGTGGTTACACCAAATAAAATATTTTGAAAAAAAAAATTGATTGCAATTAGGTTGACGAGGTTGTAAAGTGCTATCTTATTTCGATTGCTTTTAAGAATAAGTATTTTTAGAAATAATCACAGTGTGGTTAGCTTTGGTGTTAAGTTGTGTAGTTGTCGTCGTCGTTTTAAAAAAGGCGTAGGGCTTCAGCGTGTTTCTTTGGCGCCAGGTTCTTAAGAAATAAAACAGCTTTTACCTACTCTCGAGGTCTTTCTTCAATCGGTTTGTTAAACAATTATTGTATTTAATTTAACCCTAGTCATATATAATTTTTTTATATACGATCTTTTCCGCGCTTAAGGTAAACCCAATGAAAATAAACGAAGGCAGAAAGCCATGCAGAAATTACGTGACTTTATTTTTGCAAAATATAGGCAATTTCAAAAAAAAAAAAAAAAAAAAAAAATGGCGATAGAATTTTGAATGCGAATGTGCGAATTTTAAATTCACACATGATGTTTAAATTATATTCCAAAATCATTAAGCAGTTATAATTTTGTTTGATTCAATGGTTAAGTTTTTTGATGCTTTCATTTAAAATATCGATATCGAAATTGTCATTAGTCCTGGTAACTCTGTATATCTTGGTGAGACTGAAAATTATATGGGCTGTGCTAAGATTATCCATGATTAGTTGTTGTTTCTTTTTTGATTGAAAAATATTCGCGCTTGCAAAAATAATACTCTTTTTAAGTGCAAGAAAACGAAACAATCTTAAAAATGCTATGTTTCTCTATAACTGTTAGAGTCCTTAAGATACTACAAATTCCAATTCAAATACCATAATATCACGCACAAAATGTATTTAATTCTTTGAGAACAATTTTTAAAGATGAATCTAGTAAGTAACTAATTGTAGTCAACCCGCTAACAAATTTATAATCTACTATTATAATATCGAACCGTTATGCGATGATGCGAAGCAAGCTAACCTACAAGTTTAAATATGTCATTTATCCTTATAGTTCCGCTCTAATACGCACTCACATGCTATTGTCCGTTACTGTGTCGGAAATGCCATAGGCTGTGTGCCAAAGTTCAACAATCTTCGACGTCATCGTCGTCAGTTCGGTGACAAATAATCACACAAACTAAGTATGCAATTCTTGCATTTGCAGTTTTCCTCGCGAATAGCGGTGCAATGAACATGGCCTCCATTTAGCCCAGTCCATAGCTTTTTCAAACGATGTGATTGAACTGATGGTATTGTGTGGATATAATACAGTGGTGCCAACATAATTAGATTTAAACTAATTGGGACAAAAATAAAAAGAACTTTTTCACATATTTATACACTTTCATTGTTCTGAGCTCTCGAATAAATTGGGAGTGAGTGTGTCTGGCCACTGGCTGGAAACGAAATACACATATTTTTTAGATACCTAATACTTGACCAACTATATATTTCGTTTAATTTGATTTAGGCATAAAAATTCAAACATCCGCAAAATGTGTTACACATTTGCATATTACACGTTTAGGTAATTTGCTTGTGCAACTTTCGTCACTTGCCGCTAAGCAAAATGATAAGTGCCACAGCATTTATCAACACCAGGAACACTGAAACCAACCACAGATTGTTGCCTTTTGATAAAGTCGTATACCCATAATATAACGTTAAACGGACTATGCTTCGTAGATCGCATACCGCCAACAGCCGTTGGCGTTAATAACCATCGCTATAGTTTGTTTTTGATAATAATCCTCAACCTCGCACCGAGGTAATTTGAACTGTGTTACCTCTTGGCGTGAACATCGTCTGCATTGCCGGACATGACACTGTTGTTTTCCAGATTTTGATGACAGATAATCGTGTGCTCTTTGGTGATGAGAGATTTACATGGTGAAGGCGCCAAATTAAACGCTCTCGCACCACTCGCTATCTTTTGGAAACAAAATACAGCTCCTGGCTGTACAAGGTCGAATCCATATATATTTCTTGTCGATTGTGGATGAATCCACTAGATTGATCGTTAAACTAATTGGATATTTGAGAGCAAAAAAGTTTTACGGCTTTTTTTGCCTCCGACCGTCATTGACCGTGATGGATGCACAATCGTTTGCAAGTGCATATGAATGCAACCAGCTAACCATAGATAACCATATTTGGATATAGAATTTTACACCTTGTTCAAAAAAAAAAACGCAAAATGTAGGTGGCCATAACCGATGATTTATCGCAAAATTTAAATATTAAATGATCGCTACATGGTCGACCTTGTGTCACGCAATCAGACACCGACACTATACACTGCATGTGTTGTGTATTGTGTCTTAACTTCACTTTGGCACAAGGAGAAACTGGAGCAATAATTAAGGTTAAAACTTAAAAGCATTGGCAAGGCCTCTTCAATGATGCTGATGGTTTATTTATTTTTATTTGGTGTTTTGGTTTACGAAAAAAACCCTTTCTAAAAATAAAACAAAATTAAAGTGCAACCACAGAATTTATACAACTGAAGAGAAATCTTTCTGATTGTTTTTATTTTGTTTATTCTTGTTTTATGGACCTGTGTACAGACATATGTAATGATACACAGAGAGTATTTTAGTTTTCAGGTTAAGTTTGTTTTAAAGATCAAAGAAAGAAATTTGAAAAAATTTTGGTCTTGGCCATTTTTGGCCCTGCGAAAGAAGATTGTTGTGAAATCATAGTAGTTTTACAAACCAAAGTTAAAAATAAAAGAAAATCTGGAGAAAGTCGACTAAGTATATCTTAAACAATTTTGTGTATCAAAAGAACCAACCATAAACGTTGAATTGCGATTGGAGCGTATGTTCCCAGGTTCAAAGAATTTTCAAGAGGACGAATGACACAGAGAAAAAAATAAAATAATTATCAATGATAGCAAAGAAGGAGTTTACTTATTAAAATTCATTCCTTTCAAATGCAAATTCAAAGTTTGGGTTCATTGTTAGAAATCTTTCTTTCGTCAGTAGTTTTACTGATTAGGTTTTAAAATTAGAATCTTCTATTGAATTTGGTTCCATATTTAGAAACAAAAAGAAGTGACACTTTTTTTTCTATTTTTTAATAAGACTTTGTTACTTGACATTTTATTATTTTTCTTTAATTTTATGTGGTTCTTTTTTCTCTGCATAGTTAAAGGGTTTTTTTTAGTGCTTTGTTAACTCTTGGTTTAACAATAAACCATTGTTGCAAAGGTTCAGAGCTGAAGAAATTGGTAGTAGTTAATTATTCTGAAAATTATTGAAACTAAGTCAATTCGCTGAAATCGGTGAGTCAAATCTTGAACCGTGATCAAATCGTTTGAGAAGCTGGCCCTTAGTTGTCAAAAATATGTCAGCATATGTAAATCCAATCATTTTTTCCAGATCATCCAATCATTGAATCCACTGACAGTATTTGTTGCATAAGAATACTTTCTCTTCAAACGTTTTTGGATCGACAAAAATGCCAAAAAATGTCGATAAACAAAAATGTGAAACGTTACATCTCTTTCTTTGTCATACAATTTTTAAAACATTTTCAAAAGATTCTGAAAAAATTTATATGCCTACGCATGCACAGAACCACTTTATGCATAAATCAATTTTCTTAACACCATCATCGTCTAGGAAGTGCGTTGCGAGATGTTCATCTCTAAAACATCCAGGAAGTAACTCCACTTCAAATGCGTGTCAAAATAAATTTTCTGTTATTTAATTTTCAAATCAATTCATAAATCAATAACGTTTGCATGAATGCAAAAGTTTAAATAAAAATAAAGCAATAATAAATTTATTGTACGTGCGAATGTACTTTGTACACATTGTGCACATTGAAGCTGATGATACTGAAGGTCATTAACTTCACATCATACTTCATACACAACACAATATTCCTTGCCACTGTGGCTTCATGATGGCGCAGGCCATCAACTGGCCAAAGAGCGTCTTGTTCGATAAATCATAGAAACAAACATCTATCGAAGACACATCATCTTCAATTATTAATAACTCCCCGAATGGGTTCTGAGTTGGCCAGGGTGGACTGTTTTGCTTAGACAGTCAGACACTTACGAACGCCACCGCCCGCCACAGCCGCATTAGCTTCAAATGTACATAGCTTAACACGCGCGTTGCTCGCGCTCTTTGGGTGGAAATTTGATGAATTGCAGGGTCTCTTAGCAAATTCAATTCCAACCACAATCGCAGGCTTCCCCAGATACAAGTCGTATAGTCCAACAGAACACAGAACAACGATCGCCTCCTCTCTTCGTCTAATTGAATTGATTATTGATTGAATTTGTTGAATGTTGATTTGTTGCAATAAATGTTGTGTCTTTTTGAAGCGGCATCTATGCTACAAGAGAAAAAGAACCTATTTTTAATAGGCAAGTGTTTATACCTCTTCCGCGTGTATATAACTAACAAAAAAAAAAAAAAAAAAACTCAATGCGTAGATATCTATAGGACCTCGTCCCATCAGAGCTATAGTGTAAATTAAGCAAGAGATTCAATTTAAAAGAGATTCATCTTTCTAGCCCGGCGGTTGGTCCACTTGATTTATAGTTCAACTTGCGCACACAGCAGTTGTTATACCCTCATGGTATCTATTTTGAATACTCCCCGTATATGTAGGTAGGTATAATATATCCTTGGGGCTCGATGGTTAATTATTTGTTTATTTAGTTTTTATTTAAATCACGAAAAACTTCGTGCGTGGCGTATAGGAATAGAGTACTCAGCACAGACGGTAGTCAAAGTCATGATTGACCGGATCTACCATGAAGATAGTTTATTATTTTAGCCGTTATATAATTAAGTTGTTGTTATACTCCTTAGGCAATGGTGGGGGAGAAAATATACAACATGATTGGATGAAATATGTACATATATTTATAGAGATTACCTCTTGTAGTAAATAAAAATTAACAAAATTGAAATGAATTACGGACCTGGTAATTAAGCGGTTAAGAGGAATATAACTTAGTTGAATAATTACGAATTGTACTATCATTGAAGGTAAGAGACTTTATAGATGCATTCATTTACTACTCCAAAATGACAAGATTGGATCTTCTTATATTTTTAACTTTTGAAAAAATATTAATTACAGTTTCTTCAACTTTATTAATCATATTCATTCTTCCATTTTTGAGCAGTCCTTATTTAGTTAGTTAGTTTACAGTTCATATTAATATTGTAAAACAATATTTCATTAATACACTATGTTAGATCAATTCTTAGGGTACATTCGGATTCAGCACACCTAAAACATTTAGAAAATTATAGTTTTGTTCTTCGGCAAGAGGCGCAGTTGAATTCTGTTGATAGTGTAATTGAACTAAATAAACATTTTCATTGGCATATAACTTCAAAACCTTCACTTTGTTGAAGTTGATTTGCTCAGTGAGCAAAAACCTTTCTACTTTCGCATCTGACAAATTTAACAAATCAATAAAAATGATTGCCATTTTTGACGTTAAAAGATAGGCACAGAGGGTCCTAAAGCTACATAATTACATATGACTGCCACATCTTAAAATATTGTAAAATCTGTCAGCAGCTTTTGCACCAGATTTGACTGACAGATCTGGCAATATTGTTAGATCTGACAATTGTCTGTACCTAATGTTATGACTTGATGATGTGCCTTTTTATGATGAAGGTCCTACCTACTCTTTTTTAAGTGGAATAATATTTTCACTCTGACAAAATTGGAAAGTAAGTATTTAAAAAAAACCCTCGTCAAAGGTACTTTGATCACTAATTTTTATTGTATTAAAAAAGCTTTCCTTTTGTTGTTCATTATGTTTCAACTATATATGATATTGGCTTGAAAAATGTAATACTCCTCAATATTTTCAGCGTATCAATTAATCAGGCATGGTCAAGTGAGAATATGTTTACTAGGATTATCCATATGATCGAATCTGTAGATGATGACCTTGTTCTGAATAAAAAGTGTAAATCCCATGTTCGTAAATAAAGCTCATGGGGAACCAGAGCTTATGGACAATGAGTTTAGTAAACAGAGACACTTTACTTTTGTCTAAGTTGAGGGAACAATAACGTTAAAATTTGCAGTTCATTTCTTGGGTAAGAAACCTCACACCCATATTTATTTACTTATTACACCTTGCAGAGGATCGTATTTCCTCCTGTCCCACATGATTGTATCATATTATATCCTGAGAACAGATTTTGCGGTTTAGCAAGTTCGAGAAATATAAAAAAATATTGCCCTTGTGGATTTATTTATTTATATTTTATTAAAAGCATAATGATATTAAATGTAAATAGAAAATACATTAAATTAAACAATATTTTTTATTTTCATTTATTTAAGGTCATTTGCTGAAACTAAACTTAAAAATTCAAAGTTGATTAAATCAAAGTTGAGCTTATCTGAACAGTGTTCCATGGGGAGAAGGTAGATTTTAAGAGTTTAAACAGAACACAAATATTTAAATTTACTATGAGCATATGGGTTTTAATAACTTTATTTTCAGGTCCCATTTAATTTGTATTAAAATTAAGAGCAATAACTTTAATTATCTTTTTCACCATATAGCAAGTTAATGTCTACTCACAAAAAGACTGGGCTTTGAAGTAACGCAGTGATTCACTAGTTTAGTCCATCATGCTGTTATTGCATTTTTCTGATTGCTTTAATAAAGGAGTTTATTTAAAATTTGACAACCAGACTTTTTTATTAACTTAAAAGAAAATATTGAATTTAATGCTATGGTTTTGGGGTTGTATACTATTACGGATCGCGTGCCGGAGGAGGTCTTAATTTGAATCTAGCTACTTCGAAAACTTTTATCTACCAAGGCAGATATTGCCTTCGGCGAAGGAAATTAAAATTCTCTCAAACTCAATAATCAAATATCATTCAATTGCACAAGAGATGTAGGGAATACAATAATTTAAAAAGTAGTAGCCCTATCGGCACGGTCTGAGCTCAATTCCCAGTCTCGTCCATCTAAAAACAGAAACATTCACTTTTTAGGGACTTGCGAGAAATTGATAAATTTGACAAGAGCTGAAGTGTCAATAATAGAGTGCATCTAGCCCTAGCCGTTCGGATTCTTCTTATAATTGTTGGTACCCTCGATTAATGAAATAACACACACATAGGAATGTTTGAAAATTCTTAATAACTTCTTCATTAACTACAATACCAGTAAATTACTAGGTATACCTATTACTATATTTAAATTAAACAAGTAACATCTAAAACTGTATTAGAATAACTAAAATTGAGCTCTACAAATAAAAATAAGTTTATTTGCATAATAAAATCATTATCATTTAACTTTGATTACCCTGATTTGATCAAAAATTCGATATTTTATAAGCTTGAAATCAATACTCTACAAAATGTAACGTCTTTCTTTTTTTAAATGCAAATATAAACAATTTATATACACATCATCTGACTAAATACCAATTTTGTAAAAATATTCATTTGCACTTATAACAACCTTGACACACATGACAATCACCTCTTAATCTGTTTTAATAGCGGTAGATATAACTATGTTATTTGTATGTTCAGTTAATTTCTTCTGGTGGAGGCGATGCGATTGATGGACGGACATCTCATAATAATCAACAGATAAAATCGAATTGAACGAAATGAGTAGAGTAGGCAATGCAAAGTCAAAGGCAAGACCAGCGAGATACCTATTTTATATATGTACAGTACATAGGTAAAGAGTATGAGGTGTTCATCCATGTTTGCCATTCACACTTGTGTAGCATATTATTGTTGGTTATATGGTATCTTTTACATTGTATCTACTATTTGTACATCCTGAAGTACCCTTCTTCAATAAATGTATAGTAATTTGCTGAATGGTGCTGCAAATGGCAAGCAACCATATTATCCACTTCGGGTAAACAACACTTCTGGAAATACCAGAAGTATACGTACGTAGGTACCAACTTCTTGGTTCTCGCACTCGCAAAAGGTGTTGTGAAGAAGTTTTTTTTCTGTTCATTCAAATCTTTAAGTGGGAACAATGCCAGACAGAAAAATATTTAACCATAAGGCAATATACTTTTGTATAGTTTGGGTATAATGAGATTTCATAAATATTTGACTTTTTGTATTTGTTTTCACTTTCCTTTGGAAACCAATTGAGAATTATTGTAAACAAAAAATTCAAATCTATTCGGAAGTGTTTTTTTGTCATATCGTTTTTTTTATTCAAACTCTGAAGTTGTTATCTTGTAATAATTTCAATAAAATATGACAACATTGGCATTCTGCAGACGAAATTTCACGTCATACCAAGCACGCTTTATAGATTTCTAATAATTACAGCAATGATTTCTCTCAACGCTTAGCTTTCTGCAACAACGCGCCTATAGTCTTAGATAATAAACCTCCAAGCTTTCAACCTAATTCTTGCAATATATCTGACATTTAAGCTATAATTGCTTGAAACTAAACACCTGTCAGCCGAAATTGCTGTAAACCGTGTGATAAGCAGTTTGTGCACTCGTATGTAATTGTTCAAACCTGCGCTTTGTGTAAGGTGTTCTATTCACACGAAAGCTACATACAAACAATCGTAATACGCTCTTAGGATTAGACTATTCGTGTGCAGATGGCCTTACTATTAAAGAGTTGACAGTTCAATGGATCCTTTAAAATTAAAAATTGACCTTAAGATTTGCCGTAAAGCACCACAATTTCATTCTTCATGGACTATATTCTAAAAAATGAAAAATTATTAAGAATTAATTTTTAAAATCCACCCACATTTTTATAATTTGTTTTGTTCAAGGTTTTTCTCACCAGTAATTCTTAATTGTTTTTGCTTATGATAAATAAAATCATAAATATTTTTTTGAAATCGTTAAATCGAGCAAAAACAAAAATCCTTGAAAAACGGCATTCGAAAATCTACTTACACAATAATGTAAATGTTAAAACTAAGTGACTGTAACTATTTGTTGTATTTATTTGTGGAGAATTTTACTTAAAATTTTATTCAAAACTCAAAAACGAAATTCGATCAATACCTACTGTTTCTTAGAAAATTTTGAAAAAATTTTTTTTTCATAAAATCGATTCGGTTTTTAGTCGTCTGTAGGTTAGTCTATTTGTAAATATTAATTTAAAATACTATTTGTAAATAGATTATTTATAGATTGCGGCATATTCATAGTCGTTTGACAAGTTCTTTTTTTTTGCCTCTTCTAGGCTACCTGGAGTTTACGTTATTCATAGACAATTTAGATCCAGATCCAAAAGAAAAACTGGAGCTCAAATTTTAAAAACGGCTGACTCTTTGACTAAGTTTTTTTTTCTATCTGTCAAAAAAAATTATTTTCAATGGATTGACAGGCAATAGTACCTACTATACTTGTAGTAGAATATATCTTCAACCTGTGCTTTACTAAACAGAGCTGCCAAATTATTTTTGAATAGTAGCTGTTTCTAACTTTAGACTCGAGGCCAGTTGGACTCGGGAATGCGCAAGTTACAATCAAAATTTAAACTTTTTTTTTTAATTTGTTTAGAACGTATTATATTCAAAGACAATTAAAAAATTATTTAGTTATAGTTTCAATTTTTTGTGGTTAACCAGTTTCTCCCATTCTGATGATTCTTTACGATTTAGCAAATATATCATCTCGTTTTACTCCATTCCAGCTTTTCCAAAGAATAAGGTACAGATAGATAGGTACTTCTAAAAAACGATCGGAAAAAATATCAACGTTTTCTAAAAAATGCATAAAACGTGATTTGAAAAGAAGGATTACCTACTTTATCAAACAAAAAAAAATTTGTCTACACACCTAGGTATTATGTACGCATTGAAAAACCACATCATATTATTTATGAATTGTAATATGTAAACATTCAACGTTCTGCAAAGCTAAAATGTAATGTTTGATTTACTTATTTTTACTTGCTCAAGTAGACCAACTGGGCCATTAAATAAAAAAAAATGTTTGGGTATATAGGTTATTTATACTTATTATACAAATTTTAATTTCCCAGTTGTGAAGGGGGAAATTACTTCATTCATGGTTCTCGCCGCGGCGCAGCCTGATACATGTATTTTGACGCCACCGCGCGCACTCACTTATTATATATATACCCGCAAAAATAAAAATATTTTTAACACCATAGCAACAATTAGAGAAACAAGATAATTTTCAAAGAAAATATGTGTTTCAGTCTCCATCAGGCGAAAAAGGAAAGAAATAGGGTAGTGATGGTTATCACAGCTTCTAAAGCATTTCGTCTAGTTATTAATTGCCATCATAATAATTATACGAGCAGTTGAGAGTGGTGAAATATGAGCTATAACAGAAGCTTTTAAAGAGTAACTGACCGTTTATCTAAACAGAAATGAGATGAGTCTGAACTCCAACGCATACATAATGCATATGTATGGACATAGTTGGTTTTCTTAGAGTGTAAAATAAATAAACATTTTAAAGTTGGGTTATTTACTAAATAAGTCATTAATACAACATCCTATCAATCACTAACAAAATTAGCAAGATGGGTATATTTTTTTAAACAAATGCATTGAATGCAAAAACTATGCGATTGGCGTACAGTAAGTGCGAAAAGCTTGAAACAACAGACATTTTTTCGAATTTCAATGTCCAGGAAGTATAGGACTAAAGTGGCACATGCGCGAATGACGGAAACGATAAATTATTTAATCGAATCTAGTTATCTGTCGACATGGTTGTATGTTGGGCCACATAATTCATGTCAGGGTCGAAAACGATAATTTGATTCTTCTTTCTACCATTTCGGAAGCGTCTGTACCAAACAATTTTATCGTTGGAATAAACGATTTTCACGAGTGCCATCTTTGTGTCCCATTGTTTGACCTTGAAATGGTTGTGTTTTTTGGTCAATGACCATAAGGATTTGGTTAAGTAAAAAATCTAACTTTATAAAAAAGTAAACAAAATTTTAATTATCATCTAAAACAGAGTAGATACCACGGAAGTTGTGAGAAGCTAATGTTAGTTATACTTAAATAAAAAAAAGTAGCTTTCTGAGCAGTCTGAGGACACAAGTAAAATGAAGAATCATTTTTCTTTTTTGTTCTGAATTCATCAAATGCAACAGTTTCACTTTAGTGAGGTGTGGTCTGGAGCAAATGTCATTTACGCATTATATGATTTTCTTTTATTCGCTTGGTTTGATTCGACCACTTAAAAGAATTTCTGAGTATTATTATGGATGATACGGATGCTCAGGATCATTGAAAAGTAAGATGTCGCCATGTTCCTGTTAATTAAGAAAGTAAGATTTCAAAACCAGTTTTTATTTTGGATTATAATCCCTTGATTAAAAAGAAACAACAATATTTAATCAACGAAACAATTTTTGTTTCGGAGCAATCCCTTCATCTTTTTGAAATTAAACTTTCCCAATTGCATCAAGTCACATAAATTCTTCAATGCCAGAGTTATAAGTCCTGTCTACTGGCAATAATGTCAACAGGCCATCTAACGGTCCTATTTTTTGATGCCGCATTCCCTCCATCTTCATATCCATCTAACTAAAAACTAAGAAGATTCTTCTCACAAGGCTTTTTTTAAATTACCTGCCCATGTTCTATCTGCAGCTTATTAATCAGCTAAGTACATGTTACCGGGTAGCCCCACAGCTTCTCTAACGCGCCAAAGCCTTGGTCTAAGTAATCAAGATATTATCATGTCACAAAGCTAGGATCTAACGCATTTCCTTGTACCAAATTGAGGAACGTGTTTCTTTGCGATGAACCAACTTATATCTATAAGGAGATATCTATACACATTCACACCCATGAGCCATGACATGAAGATGAAACCAGCACGAATGTTTGAATTAATTTTCAGAATCTCGCGGCATTCTGTGTTCTGCATCTGGTAGATACATATACAGTCGTACTCACTATATCAAAAGTTTGTATGAAGAAGAATGTTGCATTTGTTTATTTTGGTTGTGAGACAATGTTTCAAAGGTTCGTGTTTTTATTCTTTGCTGTTTTTATTATTGTTGTCAAGTATTGGATGCGATTAGCAGCTGTCAGAAAAACAGCGAAACCATACAAATTGCAGATGATGCTCTCTGTCACAATGGTACATTATATAGGTACACACAACTTGTTGTGATGGCGCTGAAACTGTGTCTTCTGATTGATTTATTGGCTGTGTTGTGGGATCACACATCCAGCATCCAGAGTGCAAGTGTCATTAATCACCAATAAAAAAAGGTAGCAAATAAATATTTATACAATAATGATAAGAAAAATAATTGAATATGCCTCATGTTGACACTTGAAGACGGGGTAGTAAGAAATACTGGTGTTATGTGGGATCTGGGATTTCAAGATAATAAGCACCAGAATAATAATTTCTCACTTAATTTTTATCAAAATTCATTCGTTGACATTTAACATGTGACACATCAAATGCTTGTCTGTCAATGTCAAGGTGACAAATTTGATTAAATTGACAAATGCAAGGAAGTGTTTACTTATATTACTGGTATAATTTGAGCTCCAAAGTTTATTTAAAGAAGCGTGTCTTCCTAAAATATTCCAATTAAATTTTAAAAGTTCTAAATAAATGATGGAAGGAGACATCACATTGCTCTATGGTCAATTGTCAAAACATCATTAAATCGAAATGATTTTGGAAACGCTCAGCTTGCTTAAGAAAACTTCTTTTAGCACTTATATTTTGAAACTAACTATCTTTTCCTTGCTTTCCTATCAGTCTGCTTCTGTCCAATAACAGTTCCATTTAAAAGTAGTTTTTCGAAAGTTTGCTTATCAAGGGTCGTAAAATTGACTCTGGTTAGTGGTTATAGTCCCTTAGTCGTCTAAACTTAATCAATTATAGTAATGCTTGCACTGACCTTGGCATTGTTCAATTTCGGAGTGTTCACACCAAAATTGGCCTCGTTCACAAAGTTATCCTAAAGCAATCCAGATTGGTTTGTGTTGTTGTAATCTCTTGAGAAAAAACAGCCGCTGTTTATAATCAGCTGTTTTTTCTCAAGACTTACAACAACACAAACCAATCTGGATTGCTTTAGGATAACTTTGTGAACGAGGCCATTGAGACAATTTCGTTTGTCAGCATCCGTAAGTGTAAGAAAAACTTACTTCTTACCTATTGTTACATCAAGTCAAATAACAAAGAGATGTGACAAATATAATTCAAGAAAAATACCACTGATTAATGTGCACACAAAAAGAGAAAATAAATTTGAAAAAAAGTAAGTCTATAAACTAACTTCTCTGTCTTAATTATGTCCCTATATGGCAGAAGTTTAAATCCATTTTAGTGACACACATCGTCGTTTATGAGATCTGACATTGCTCACTATTTTACTGGAATGTCAAAAGGTTTATTTTTTGTATATACTTTATAGTGCTATATAAGTGCAACAAAACCAAACCATAGGATACAAAAAATTACAGGAACTATGAACAAACGACAATTTATAGTGAAATCAATGTTTAAGACTTAAGTCTAATGTCACTTTCACTTAGCGGATTGTAAATTTTGATTGTCATCAAGTGAAAGCGTGTACACTATTCTCTCGTATAAGATAGACAATTTTTTATAAGTGTGTGGATATATATATTGAACTAGTTCTGGATAAATTTATCGAGTGCAAACGCAATTCATTAATCGTTTGTGTAAAATCATCAGACAGCGGCTGCAATGGCGGCGCGCGGCGGCGGCGGCAATGTGGACTCATCTTAAATGGCTAACCGACCATATGTTACCATTACTCAAAGGCGAATTTATCTCGTAAGGTGGATTTTTTCATATGGAGCGGGAATATGAGGGGGATTATGTATTTAATTGCAGAGATATGACATGACAAGTAAGATTCCATTTAGAGAAGTTAAAGAAATCAGGGACATTACTGACTAGAGTTGACGCATGCAAAATATTGTATGTTAGAATATCTTTCATGATAGGACAGAGAGAAAGACGGAATTTGTATTTGTTAATGGCGCCTTATGTTCTCTGTAACGTTAAAATGACAGTTAATGGAATCAAAAATGGCAGAAGAGAAAGCAAAACATTACAAATGAATTGATCAATGCTTTTACTACATAACTTAGTTTAAGAACTAATCTAGCAAATGTTGATACAACACCCTTTGAGAATATATGTACATTGTTCGATTTTAAACTTTTTTTGTAAGAACTATGTTCATATTATGTAGGTACGTACATATGTAAGTAGATACATATGTATATAATGTATGTAGGTATATGAACATATATACCTATAGAGTACTGGTCGACTTTTTGTTAAATTACTCAGAAGACATGATGCTTGCAGACAGAAGCTTTTAAACTTATTTCAAAACGCAGACATGTCGCATGTTTTTCATCGTAACCAATGTTAGCTTTATCAACTTTTCTTTGAAACCGCTGTTTATTCGACAGAAACGTTTTTAGTATGATCTTAGTCTGGAAGCGAAAAATATTTTTTTGTTTTTCTTATTAAAGCTTAAACCAGAAAATGCTAATTTTACATCCTTTTCACTTATGAATTCCAAATATGTAATATTTTTTAACATGACTGCAGGATTGAACATGCAATTTCTTTGAACATGAAAATAAAGTGTCACTTAACCTGGAAAAAGCAGTGACTGAGAAAACGTATCTTGTAAATCACGGTTCTGACATAAGCCTGTAAATAGAAATTAATGTTATGTTTAGTTTTTGGAACAATCTCTGTCACTGTCTTGAGTGTTCACTTGTATGTACTTTAAAATAGTTTAGGGCCAATTGATCGCAGTAGGTTAAGTTTCGGATATAACTTTTAAAACGTATGCCTAAAAACGTATGTCGTGCAAATTTAAAGCTGTAAAATTTAACAAGAACCTTTAAAAGCTACGCCTACACTTAAGACCTTATTCATTTTTATTTATTTGCTTATGAATAATTTATTAGTATTTTACATCTTCACACATCAAAAGATACCCATTTTATCCAATAAAAACAATATTTGCTTATAATTCTATTGTATTTTTTTATTGAGAAAATAAAATTTTATATGTTTGCAATGAGAACCAAAAAACAAAAATACGGTTTATAACATTGTCATATACACACAAAATAGACACAAAGATTAACGACTCTTTTGCGCATTGCCATAAAAATCTTTTATGAATGCAAAATATTAGTCACAAGGGAAATCATTTTGGTTTAATGACACAATTATCAGGAAGTGTCTAGGATCTAGGTGATGGTGTACGCCTTACTGAGTTTATTTGCATAGTCTTGTTAACATTGTGGTTTTTTTTTGATGCACATTCGAGTTAATACTTGTACCCGTGTATATTTACCTATAAATCTTTATTTCCTTCCAGGAAATATAATATTGTAAGATACTAATAAAGTTCATGCAGTATATAAAACAAAAATATATTTGCTGCAGTACAGTTAACATATACAATACATCTGCAAAACATTTTAAATTGCCAAAAATACCTGAAATTAATATTAGTTTCTTTAAAACGGTTTGAACATTGGTAATTAGCAGCATTTCTCAAAGCTTTAGTCAGTTTTAATTTTTGTGTATGTTTCTGAACAATCAATTCTACATCAAATCTGTAATAGTTTACCTGAAATACCAATCTTCAACTTTGACTTGCTTGTATGTTTCTGAACAAACTTTCGACTGAATCCGGCAATAAATGATCACAGCTATTAGTTTTTGTTAAATATACCGAAACTGCCTGACTTTTTTTCAGACTGCGTTGATATAATTGACAACAAAATGTTGATATTGTTGTTTTCGCGCAGTCAACGAATGTTCCGCTTTGGTTTGGTAGAGCCATTCATTTTCAGGAATTTTTTCCGAATTTTCTAGAAAATATTCTACAGCAAATCTGTAATCGTTTACCTGAAATACCATTCTTCAACTTTGACAAGTCATGTGTGCTAGTAATTTTGCTTTTGATTCCAAAAAAAAAAATCAAGAAGCATTTCAAGCGTTCGAGTAAATGTGGGATATGTACCTAAGGTCCAAAAACATCTCAGATTCCTTTGAATTTTCCTATTACTTGAACGCGGAAATTCATTCTTCTTTTCCGGTTAAACAAAATGTCTTTATGAGAGGCAGTGCTTTCAGAAGAATTTACACGCATCTTCTGGATTACTAATGTCGTTTTCAATTGGCAATCTGGAAGTAGAAAAAAGCATTCTGAATGCGTTCAATTGGGCAAAAGTGACAGTTCTGATTCTAAAAAAAAGAGAATTTCTCTTCTGGATTTGAAATCAGAAGCAAAAACAGAATCACTCACACATTCATAGATTTAGTGTCACGCTTGATAATTGTCATATTTTTTTAAATTTACAACTGTGAAGTGATTGCTTGAAATACTAATACTCTCACACCAAACATCAAATTTTTCAGAATTGAAAAAAACTGTTCAATTGGGATTCCGAATCTAAAACCAATTCCGGATTGCCAATTGAAAACGACATAATTTTAAATTACATTAGTACAGACGATTGTCAGATCTGACAATATTGTCTATCAGTATAAAATATGACTCTAATATCCTTCTTCTTTACTTGGAATTTCAATAATTTGACAGATTACTAATCATCACTGCGAATGCAGGTTGATAACTTATTTCATATACATAACAACTAAAGGTTTATACATATTTGCAAAATTAACTACCGTCAATTATTATTTATATTTAGCGCTGCTCTACATAGCCTATCCTACTATCACATTTCATTGGTTTTGGATTTCTGAAAAATATCTGTTCTCTTCAATTATTGAAACAAAAATATTTCCAAATATATTTTGAAGTCTTCCCTAATTGAGTACATCATCCATCAAAATATTTAGCAGCCCGAGCTCCTGTTAGTTCAATTTCGGCATTCATCATTTTGTTTCATTTATAAACTGTTGCTTATCATAAATTAAAGCGTGTGCCTTAAGATTGCAATGCATCTTATAAAAATGTATATGAACAAAACGAAAAATTAGATGATCGTGGGTACCTAGTTGTTCGTGTGTGTGAGAAAGATACTGTAAATGAAATCATCATCCTATGGAATCTTTAAATTTTACGCTTTTTTTTTTAATTACATCAACGGAAATGAAATAGAATATGAAACAATGTTAAAGGGGTATGGAATCGAATGCACCTATGTGTGTGTAGATCATGTGCATACATTCGATTTTTATTGGTGATATGTGAAAAGATTATATTTTTAATGCATGTACAATGTACATATGTATGTAAGTTTTTCGACTTACATATGTATTCCATATACATATGTATACATACTTTGTATATTAAATGACTTCAGGAAGAAATTATGCGTGGACGAATAATTAGGTCGATCTTTGACATTGCTTATGTTGATCATATTTCTCACCATCATTCCACATCATTGTTGATTTCTATGTGACAGTTGTTGTTCTTCTATCTCATAACAAGATAGTGAAAAGTGTTTTTTTTTTTTTAATTTATATTCAATGTTTTTTTCTGTTTGGAGGGAATTTATTGTTTTTTTTTATGACATTTAAACAGTTTTTGTTTTAAAATAAAACTTTGTGAAATGACTAAAGTTAATTCTTAAAAGTACATTAAAACTTGAAGTGATTTTCTCTTTGAAAAATTCGGTAGTAAAATTAAATTTATAGCTGATGTTAATAAGCAGTAAAAAAAATAATTGTAAAGCACTTTCGTAAAATTTTAAGAGATTAAGTGATTTTTCGACGTTAAATAAATTTTTTATAAAACTGAACAGCGTCAATTAATGAAAAATAGACCGAATTGGGTTGGGTTCTATTCAAACGAGTAAACTGAGTTCTTAAAATTTCCATTCATTCTAAGCAAGAAGCCAGGAGGATCGGGAATGCCGAAAAATCTGTTCTACTAATGATTAAGTGAGATTTGCTTGATATTTCTGTTCACATTTCTTACAGGTACTCATTTTTTAAAGAAAAGTGCACAAAACTATGCATAACATGTTCAAAAAGTGAACCCGCAAAATAGATCGACGAAATAAATCGTCAAAATTAAACATTTTGAATGAAAGAGAACAACTCTAATCTAATCAAATCACATTTGGTCTAGAATTACATATTGTACCAAGGTTTCCAAGCCTGTCATCAGATTCGTTTTCAATTGAAGCTTAGTCGTAGTATGTTTTTCTGGCGGCAAAATTTGTCTAAAAGCTAAGTTTTGAATGTGTTTATTTAACCTTTAAAGCTATAATTAACTACATATTAGTAAAAAGGTTTAAAAGTTGGCATTAAAGATCAAAAAGCCAAAAGACGAACAAGAAGCACTCTATATATATAAGAAAGATTAATATTGCAAAAGCAGTCAAAATGCAAGGGTACAGTGAATTTCGAATTAGTCAGTCCATTGAAAAATTGACTGGATTTATCTTATTTGACTACCCTTTCGAATAGACAGGCCACGTTCTAGATTTCTTTTTAACTTTTATTTATTAAGTTTCAACAGCCTTTTCCATTCGATGACACTCAGCTGTTAGCTAAATTACCGCCAACGCCTATTTCCTCGAAAATGACTGTCGTTGTGTAAGAACATTTTGATTACTTTTTAATGATAGATGTTTAGCATCTCTCTTTTTTACCGGCTACGCCAATTCGATGACAAAGCATTCAACGCAATTCTCATCACGTCAACACACAATTGCATATTTGTCAAAATAATTCAGTTTATAGACAACGAAAGAAATCAAAATATGTATGTATGTATATATTTTTCAAAGAAGTTTATTTTGATTCATTATGCCTTGTTGAACGTAGCACTCGATGAAGTGAGAATTTCTGCTAAATTAAGTACCTACGAGATTTTGCCAAAAAATTTATACATTTGTACATATGAAAATATGTAAAATATGAAAAAAATATGTATGTATATGTACGTACATATGTATGTAGGTACATATGTACATGCTGTGAGAGCAAGGAATGCACAAAATAGATTAAGTTGTGTTTTCGGTTTTAACGTTTAATTCGTTTAGTAAATTATTCAACAATTCTGGGCATTTCATTGGAAAAATCAACATCAGGCATTTCAGTTGTCAAAATGGCGGACTACTTGATTGACATACACTGACAGATATACCATTCAATAAATTTCACGGTAGATGTTTATAGGAAATGAAAAGTCCATAGTTTATAACTGACAACCTTAACAGTAGCCGCAAGTTTTTCATTCAATATTTATTTATCGCAGCAACGCGATATGAAATTAAAGGCGACGACGACGCGACGAACCAGCTATTGCAATGATGAAATTTCTTTCGAAATTCCACCTAAGGCTAACTCAGCATTCGACACGGTATATGGTCGTCATGTCATGACAATGGTGCCACCATTGTAGCATCACTTATCATTATGTCTTATTAGATTTGGCTGAACATCGAAATACTAAGCCATAACAACTACTGCTGTTCTGGCTTGTGTAAAGTCAACAAGATACAAATTGGATTAACATGCACGCAACCGCCCACCTTCATCACCCAGCATTCATCTGCACTGCATTGTACGGTCGGTGCTGGTTGGCATATATGGTAACTCTCTTGTTCGCTGAGATGTTAAATCTCTGTTTTTCGATACAATTTCGGGGCAAAGATTTTATCATGACCATCCGAAGGAATGAACGGCTTATTGCCGTTTGATGTCTTGTTATTCCAACGAGACTGTGCGCCTGTATAATAATAATGTTTGTATAAGCTCTGTGGCACGGAGGCATTCAAAAAAAATATGTGCTACTGGACTGTTGTAACTGGCATGCCTCCTGGTATAAATGATTTTTATCATGAGTTGTAACATTGAACTTTCTCTTAAAACTTCAACTATGAGGTGTTTATACCTACCTTACCTGCTTTTATTATTATAAGCTGCTTCGCGGCATCACTGCAACTGCAAACTTAATTGTAACCCAAATTAAATGGTCACTGGACTATTTACTAAGCTGCCAACTTTAATAAAAAAAAATCAATGCATTCATCAAAATTATCGTATTGGGGTTGAACATAATAATATAGGATTTGGAAGCCGTTATTTTCTTTGATTTTAATTACAATTTTTTCTTTTTCGTAATTTTGATTGAATGGTTACTAAATATAATTTTTTCTTTTTTTTCAGGTAAGTTTGACATGGAATTTTATGCTTCCATCATAGCAGATACTTTTAACGTCATTCGGTATGAGTTTATCTGTCTTATACATCTATTATTTTTTGTATTTTTCTTAAGGTTTATTTAGGTTATTGTAAGCTCTTCAATTTTACAAGTTTTATTATTGTATTCTTAGAAATGATTAAATAACAGTTTTCTTAATGTTGAAAAATATTCATGAAAAAAAAATGTAAAGATATCTGGAATTTTATTATTATGACATTCACTGATGGTTTTTTTTTAAATTTGCTAGCCCTAAGGCTGAAAACATAAGCCGCAGGATGTTTTCATTTTTACGATCCCAAGTCTATACAACTAGATCAAGTGCTTCATTATCCTCGACCGCTTTGTATTTAAAGCACAAATGGGTTTCTTGTTGCCTGGAATCTGGGACTGAGTTTCGAGTAATACTTCACCTTTAGTAATGTTGTCAATTTGATCGATTTGTCGGGGGAATGAAGTCAATTTTTTGAATTACTTTTCACATTCTGGAATCTTATTAAAACTCAGTGTGCATTGTTTCTTTCTTTTAGTTGCCTGAGGCAAAACTTGAAGTATAAAGGTTTTGTAAAGAGTTTAATTCCCATCTCTTTCGCATCGAGTCCTCACTAAGGTTCCACTTATGTATTAAGTTTCAAGTCTGAAGCAGATGAATTCCTTAACTTTCGATTATTGCTAAGAAAGTGAAATTACGTCCCACACACTGCTAGTGAACAGAAAACAGATGTTTGCTTGCTTGTTGATGTTGTCTTTGTCCTGAATATTATTTGTTTCGGAATGAGATTGGAGAACTCCTACTGCCGCGACACTTCTGGATCAGGTTTTCCTGTCATTTTTAGTTTAATCATTGACGTATAGAGCTCCTGATGTTGAATGATTCCATTGTTTGACCTTGGTCCCCTACTAGGTTTGGAAGCGAAGATTTGGTTCATTACTGATGCTGGCTAAAAGGTTTTGAACCTGGCTGCCTTTGAAATTGATATTCGAAGCATCAATTGAACTTGTTTGTTGATTTGATTCATGCGTCCAATTTAACAAGTCAGAACCAGTCAGCCTTACCGTCTTACTTTGTAGGTGGGTTATCTATTTTCGTTTCCTAAATGTTTGAACTAATCCATATTGTTTTTCTCCTCCTCATTTGCCATGGAAGTTCTCAAGAACGACTTTGATGTCGCCCTCCAAAAGTTAAGCTGCTGCGGCTCGTAAAGCGTTCACTCTTCCTATTTATCAGTAAATTGCACTTACTGCAAATACAATTCTACAAGAAATAAAAACATACTTATGTAGGTACATATAAGTGGACCATTAAGAAACTCCAATTGGATACTAAATAAATATGTCAAAGTATTTCACGTAGATCTTTGTCTTCCATTGTCCAGAGTATCTATTGGTGATTCAGTCTAGATGGTTCACTTTATTTAAATAATTCGACAAGTCAGATATATATTTTAAAGATGACCCTCCGCTATACTTGCCTATGCAGTTTTCAACTGCAACGGCAATAAATGCTGACCATGTCATTATTTCTTCTTAAGAACATCAATTTATTTCGAAAAAATGACAACTTAAATCCACTTGGGTACTGCATTGCGTATTATTTCAGAAGAGGCAAACTCATAAATAGGAAAACGCTTTCTTCAACAATAAACAATAATTTAAATTCAAATTATGAATATTGCGTTTTTCATAACTTAGTCATGTAGGTATCTCAAATTTTCTATTAGATTCACCATATTTGGTCACCATCATCGCTTAATATATTACCCAGACCCCAACCGACGACGACGACGCATTTACCAAGTGAACACCTGCAAAATCACCAAAGAAACTCCAGACACCCAAGTTATTTTATAGTAAACGCAACAAAACTCTTTGCAACAAATCATGTTTCCTAAAGGCACTTAACACTCTTGTTTAACTCAAAGCGGATAATGAAATCGAGGCCAATATCACTGAGTCTAAGATACCGGCGCATATCATTAATGTAGGATATACTATACGGTACTTAAATTCCTTGTAACTACATGGACATTAAAGACGTGTATCTGTTTATAAAAGGCAACCTTTAACTATGTTCCCAATGTCGTTATTTTGAGTAAACAAGGCTTACCTACATCTTTCTTTGGATTCATAATTTTTTTAAAGCTCTTTATAACCATTTCATCTTCTATCATACCTATAATATTGTTTGTAATTCCTAAGAAGGTAATGAATGAGAAAGGTCTAACATATGCCTTTCACATTGAATTTTTGAGTAATGGTCGACTGATGAGCCAAATAAAACGAGTGAAGATAAAATGATTAAACAATTTAGCAAAAGGAAATGGGCTTTTGTTTGCATATTTGTAGCTTTAAACGACGCAATCCGTCGTCACTATAAATTAATTGAAAAAGTAGCATGCGACAGAAAATTATTCAAAATCGCAATCAATATCTTACTTTTTTACGGCAAGAGAGGTGGCACCCTAGTTTATTTTTGGACATTGAAAAATTTACGAATTCTTTACCAAAATTAGGATTTCAGAAATAGACTGCAATCGTTTTATATTTCTTTTTATATTAGATATGTATATGTATTATACCTATATATTTTAAATTTAAAAAAATACAAAAGTATCGAATGTGTCCCAAAACTAATAATGGTAACTCTAACAGGGCATAGGCATTCCTGACATTGACTGAGAAAATTTCAAAACAAAAGTCTTTGGCCCTTTTTTTGATAATTTTGGAAGGTTTTCCCGCTAGTGGAGAGTTTCTTCACGTCAACCCTAAAACCTGTAAGCAAATTTCTTATTTCATTTCTAGTTTTAATTCTTCATAATTTTTTTTAAACTTTTTTGTGTATGAAATTTTTACATTGAATATAATTTCCCGCAAATTAATGAAGACAACTTGATTTCTTCTGGCTTTACAAAAAAAAAAAAAAAAAAACTGCACGTATGTATCTGTATACCGTGAATATACCATTTTTGAAAAATTTCTGTTGTTCAAATAATTTGAATTCGATACAATGCGATATCAACAGAAAAAAATGTTTGTCAAAATCACTACAAGCTGCTTTTCCTTAACGATCATCATCTTAGGTATCGAAATTCAAAGAAAACCGCTACAGACAGACAGAATTGCCGGACCCAATTTTTCACGTTCTTGACCATCGTAACGAAAAAAAGTGTAACGAAAAAAAGTGTTTTTATGCATTCCCCAGACGTTTTTTTTTCTAAAACTAAATATAACGGTTTAAGATTCCTTAATTTTCTCAAAAATTGCCAATACAAGTTTTTTTGTAAAGTTCAGCAATTCTAATGATTTCTCGTTTATAACTTTAATTGGGTTTCGCGCCAAATTCTAATAGTGACGAACTACAAAATTGTGACGATGGCTTACTTTGCACATGCATTTTCTTATTTTCTTGAATTTTTAACAAATGTTGCAACAAAATTTTTTCAATTAGGAATAAAAAATAAAAAAAGGTTATTGCCCTTCAGCGAACATAGGCCCCGGCGAGATTCGAACTCACGATCTCCTGTTTACTAGACAGGCGCTTTAACCAACTAAGCCACGGCGCCACTTGGCGATTGAATGTCCGAAAATATATTTAAAAATTCATCCTTATTAAAATGTAAAATATGTGTGCCTGCCCTTAGTAAGTAATTAATTTTGTGAATAATGTTGTCTTTATTTTTACACATTCGTTGTTAAGATTTTATTGATAACATTAAAATCTGATTTATTTTTCTATAATCAAAGATAACGTAGTTTTTTTTAATTAACTTGTCACTTTAAACGGTTTTGTTTAAACTGTCCATTTATTTAAATTATTTTAACATTTGACTAAACATGAATATTTATTGACCATAGGTATCATCGATACCGTTAAGCACACCTACGTATATGAGTGTATGTACATAATTATATTCAAGAAGAATTATTTTTGTATTTCAATATTTGTTTGTTTGAATTTATTGTTTATTGTTGTGGGTTGTGGCAAATGTTTTAGTATTCGAATTTGAATTTTTTAATAAAATCTTGAAACAAAAGCAATAAATGCCTCAAGTGATACAATAAAATAAAGCTATAAACAAACTACATGATGACGTCAAAATGAAAGCACTTTTATGTATAGGAATTTTCAACGCGTGAAAATGAAAATTAAATTTATGAGGCTGACATAATATTTTATGGCTTCTATCAAACATTTTCATCATAAAAATAATTGGAAATTAATGGGTTTGAGGAGAATAAGTAACATGCATAAAAAACTGCTATTTATGTTGGCACGCATAATAGACAAGGTATTGCATTGGCAAGCTTTATTTTCCAATTTGTTTTATGAGGTTTTGAAAAATAAAATTAAAATAAAAAAAAAAACAAAGCGCAAAATATTATTCTCATTCTACACATTTTCATTTAATTTTTAATGCAGAGGATACTTTGTATATTATGGAAAACGTAGTAGATATGTACTATCATGGCGAGTATTTTTTAATGTTGCCCGACCCTTGTGGTGGCGCTGCAAAATTTGAGGTATACCTACATGATTTGGGGAGTCTTTAAGCATCGGAAAGTGGTAGTAAGAGCAAGAGGAGACTATTATTTGGATTATTGCAACCAAAAAATATCAATAAATAAATAAAAAAAAATAAAAAATTATCAGGTTCTTGTATCTTTAAAAAATAAACGGATGCAAAACATATACATAAGTCAAAATTACCACTGTTCTCTATTTTTGTTCATTAATTCACAATTAAATTCAATACAAAATTTTAAACAAAAAATAGTTTTTATTTCTTTTGAATTTTCGTTAACAATCGGTTCTCAATCATGAATTCTATCGATTGCCAAGAAGATTCACTTCAAAAAATTAAAAATAAGCAACTTAAATTTCAAGACAAAAAGTGACATTTCTTTGGCGTTGGATCAAAAGGTGACATCTGTAGTTAGTTGTATTAAATATAAACTCTATTTCAAAACTTACTGAAAAACTAATTTAGACTCTACACGTAAGAAAGCCTTAGAATTTTGTTCCCCCAATTTCCTGATAAAAATGACAAAGTGGCCTTGGGAAACGATCAAAGTTATACCTTTGAAAATCAAATTTTAAACTTTCAAATTTGTAATATTAAATAATTTTAATTTTAAATTAGCAAATTAAAAGAAAAGAAATATTTAATTTAAAATAAGTTAAAAAAGAAATATACAAATTCCTTTGAGAAAACACCAGTCTTCTTTGTTGCAAGTCAAATGTCCTTATGGTGGATGTAATTTTTTGTGACATTGACCGTTTTTAGTTGTTTGATCCCAAGATGGCATCATTACCTCATTTTCTACAAATATTGATATTGATAGTTATAGCCTGAGCCTTTTAAATGTCACGTATTATTCCTAAGCTCTTCAATCATTATGTAAACAATATATGTACAATAGGTATGCATATTTGGATATTTATAAACTAAACTAGCGTTATGTCCTCAAAATTCTAGATCTAGTTCTTGCCTCCAATAAGCCATATTTTATAAATTTCTTAATTGCGATAATGTGATTGTACCTTCATTTGTTCTACAATCATAATTCTCATAAATTATTTAAAAATTACCGATTCTAATAATATATGTATATGTATATGTAACTCAAAAAACTTTTTGTAGATATTGACAAGACGCATAAATTAAAACTGGACCAAATAATCTAGTAAAATTTCTTAGACAAATTCAAATTGTATACCTACCTATGTACATATATACATATTATGTACAGGTACACCTAGTTTCAAAATAAAAAAAAAACATACATACATAATATGTATTTGTATAGATACTAAGTTTGAGGTCACAAAATGACGCCTTTCTACAAAGCGACAAGAAATCATTTTTCATAAGTTTCAAATCACGGGTAGGTATATGTTTACATATACTCGTACATACATATTTATTTATCTATTTCCTTCGCATCATGCTTTCACAGAATCAAATACAGCCATATCTAGTGACTGCTGACTATTAATTTTATTAGTAGTTAATTAGTGAAAAGAAGAACATTCCTCGAATTCAATTCTGTGTAAAGTTGTGGCGAAGAAAAATGTCTGCCATACCTAATGATAGTGATGTGTCGCGTCCACAAACAACGTGGGATAAAGATAAATATAAAACAAGCAATTAAAATAGCTCACGAGACTTTAAAGACGCGGGTGCACTGATTTATACACGAGCGTTGGGCATATTAAAATCGAACTGGCAACATCATCAGGAGTGCGTTGGATATTATTTTGTTTTATTTTTATTTCTTGAAATATCAATTCGGCATTTTTATCTATTTTTATAACAACAAACATTTTATTAGTTATGGTATTTTGAAGGCGTATCAAAAATCAATTGATATGCCTAGCCTATATACCCTTGGAGCGAAGACATAGTTTTTAAAAGGGATTTGCCATCAGCTGTATAGCTTTAAAAAATAAGCATGCTCAAAGTGTTAGTGTTAATCTTAATTGGAAAAGCATGTGGGAATTTAATAAGTGGGGAAATATACATAATTTCCAATAAACAAAAAAATGTATTTCAATAAGCCATCGATCAAAAATAACATAAAAGACATTCTAATGGGTGACACAATATTAAGTAATTTTGTTAGTTCAAAGAGTTGATATTTTTGTTGATGATGGTTAAGCACTTTTTTGACGCCCACATCAAGCTGAAGATTTGTTGTAAGTTGTTAAATTTAAAATTGCTGATCTCCTAAAGGTTGAGACAAACCAAATTGTTGTAAAATGTTTTACTTAGATAAAATTCGTGATTAAAAGTGGTGATTTATAGTGTGTTTTATTGTTCATATAATAAATAAATTAAATTGCGTTAATCGTTCAATTTTTTGAATATTTTGTGCATACAAAATATAGGTATGCGTGCACACTTAAGTGGTTTTATTTTAATTTCTGTGTTTATCTCCTTAGTTTTCACCTTCATCCGCATTTATAGCTTACGTTGCTAATATTGACTATATACGAAGTTCCATTGAAGGAACAGTACATAAACATTTTTGAGATGAAGTATAAAGCGCTTTACTTAGTTTCCGTTCTTAGCGCAATAGAATCTTCACCGCAGTCGCTGCACCACCGCACCGGCGCCGTAGAATGTGACTGCTACTTCTCTTTACGAATAAGAATTATTCAGTCATCTGTAAACTGTTTGTGTCATCAATTTCCCGAGGAATAGAATTCGACCCAAAAATCCTAATGATGAGTCTGCATCACCATCGCCGCGCCGTCGTCTTTTGAAACAACACTCCCCCTAGGGAGCGGTGAATAATTTTCTTCTAAAAAGAAAAAAAAAATATAAAAAAATAATTTTCTTCTAAAAAGAAAATTATTCACCGCTTCAACCTGCAGTCCTGCAACCTCAACTTCATCGAGTTAACAAAAATGTTGAGGATCTTAGTTTTCTCGGTGCTGATCATCAACCTGCCTTTATTCGCTTCCATTCCAATCGTGCTAATTCAGTTAGCGTTGCATGGGTGACATGTCCAATAACACCCAGAAATAATAACGGTGATAGAAAACACGCCTGTCGAAACCACTTTGGATTTCAAATCAATTTTGCCCCGTGACTGGGGCATAATGGACAGAGTAAAGAAACGGTGGGAACTGTGTTTTTTTTATTTCCAAGTCGATTTTTTCTTTTTCTTTTTTTTGAGGCAGATTTGAGGCTTTTAGCTTCAGTCTCAAGTTGAGCCTTGTATGGCGATTCCGTTATGACATCTGTTTTCCCTCTGCGCCTAGGCAACCATTCCCATTATGCCCCATTTGCTATTTTATAAAAACTATTGCAGATTTATGTTTTAGTTTATAAAATGAAATAACTGGATTTATATTAAATAAATAAAATTACTTTGATATTGAATGGGTAAAATTAAACTTAAAATGCAACCCGTGCATAAAAACAAGCACTTTTATTTACTACTCTCCACAAGTGTCACTTTGACAAGGGATTCCCCTGTATTGCTAGGGATAATTTGAAAATGATAGATGCAAATTCAGAGGTCCCACTTCATACAAACTAGAAATACGAGGGTGGCCCATTATAAAGCGGGGGCCCGATATACCCTGCTTTCCCCTACTCTTTTTTCAACGCAAGTAACAAAGTGTTGTATCATTATACGACTTCACTACTTTGGGTCAGAGAGTCCATTCTTTCAACATTTGCCTTGACTATCAATTGATCTCCATTGCTTGATGTCTTAAGAGCAGTTCGTATCTAAATGACTAATTTTTCGCTGATAGAATTTCATAAATTGAGTGGAAACTTGAACGTGAATTTTTTAAATTTTCCACTTTCAAAAATTGCGATTCTACTTTTTTGTCTCATACATCTAAGCAAGCCGCAGACAAATCTCTATACACAATTTTCTCATATCTCATTGACAGAAAACCCTTACAACAACGGTCAATTACAGAACAATTACCGAGGTCAATATACCCTGTTCATTTATGGGTTTACAACGACCAAACAAACTAAACAAAAGTTTTGACACCTCTCTCAATTGTCATAAAACCAAAATTAAAAAGCAAATAATTTCCTTGCTCAAGTATATGTAACTCTATCATCAAACGTCATAAAATCAACCAAAACCTTAACGTATTCACATTATTTTGAGTATGACAGTTATATAACATTACACGCGTTGTCTGGCCTTAAACCTTACTTGACAGTTGACACTTGAAGTGAAAAGTAAAAACCAGTTGACAGAATGCAGAGCATGAAGCATATCCGTCATGCGTTTTCAAAAGATGATAAAAAAAACTTCACAATATACTTGTATAAACTCATAGCAAGGTACAATTGTACATATGTCAACACAAGAATAGGGTCCCTATAATAATATCTAACGAAATTATGTATTCGTTTGGAAGTTAAGTCATCTCATAATATTTTGTTGACCAAGCAATCAAAGTAGACACACATTGTGTGGCGGTACGTCCGTCGCGTCGTCGTCCCGTCCTCCGTTAGTAATCCACACTAATTATGTCTACACGGTATAGCGATATGTGTCAAAGGTTGACATTTTGTTTATCCACTCAACTGATCGCTGTTTTATTTAGAGTTCAAGACGCCTGGGTTATTAAAACATTGATGGTGGGTTTTGATAGTTCATTTTCTAATTGACACAAAGTACATACAATCCAAACGCATAATAAATAATAAATAAATAATTCAAAATTTTCTTGGGGGCCTTCCATTATGACGAATGGGACAATCTTAAGGTATTATTTTCCTAATCGATCTAAATATAAATTTGATTCACGGCGTTCGGCAAAATATGTAAATGAGGTTATGAAAAATGACTTATGGGGACTTAGGCTATTATTAGAACATTGTGTAGCTGAATGTTGGTTTACATAACTACATTTCTATATAAATTAGAAAAAAGGTATCAATGGTGGTGTAAGACCCTTCTTTCAGGAGGATGTTTGATTTCCTGAGACCGCCGAAAGCATAAGAGATTTTAAGCTGAAGCTTCGCCGGTGGTCATTCTCCCGATGACAGATGGCGGTCTTCATGTGAAAAGCTAAGTCATAGTTTTATTTAAGGTCATAATCGATAGAAATCTGCATAATAATTGTGGGTTTTTCGGCGAGCTATCCACATCTATAATTTACTTATTTTTTGTATCTAAATGCTGGTACGGATTCGGTTACCCGCTCGTTCCCATCAGAAATGAAAAATTCATGGAAAAATTACTACACTTATAAATGATTGGGTGCGTTCGGGGACAAGAGCAAAGCTATTTGATGGTAAGTGAGATAAATGGGTCAGCAATATTTGAATGCGTATCAATGAATGATGGTTGTGCGTAGCACTTCAAATCGAGGTCGTTGACAGAGGAAGTTGTTTTTTTTTTTTGGTTGGCGAGACAATATATGATGGACAATATGGCAGATCTTTTTGGATTAAGTAATAATCGGCGCAGCTATCCACAGTCAGATCGGATTGTATGGTGTTAACAAAGTAAAGTATTGGTATAGGTTTTTTGGGTAGAATAATCTCAAAATTGCTGAGAATTAAATTACAGGAGCTTATATATTTTTTTTGTCGAAAATGTTTAGACTTCTCTTAATTTTTTTTTCTGATTGAATGATACTTGCTTTTGGGTTGGATTTTTAAAAATTGCGATGAATTGATAGGAATATTATAATCTGCAACATCAGATAAAATTTGGTTAAATTTAGAAATAATACTGCCTTAGAATTCAAAGCGCAAATGTTGTTTCATGTGGTACAATTTGATTGCATTTCAGAAATAAACTTTCAACTTAGTTTTCATTTTCTAGATGAAGGTACGTAGACTTAACACCGTATTAAGTCTTTCTCTCTTTTAAATATTTCATTTGGTTAGCTGAAAATACTCCACTGATGATTTGCATTAAATTTTTGTACACCGAAGAAATTTTCGAAAAATAATTTTTTTTTTTATTCTTAAAACATTTAAGCTAATTCAATATCTTGAAAACTTGTATATTTTTTTCAATTTAATTATACGTCTTGGTAATTATAAAGTTTTCACCATAACAAGAGAAATTTTAAGGAAACCGATTTATATTTCTTTGTTAACACAGTTTCATTAGAATTGGGTTTTGACTTAAGGATTTTAATACTAGCTTAAATATACAGTGGTGGTCCAGTATAACGAACGATATAATGTTCAGAGTCAATTCGTTATATCGAAAATTCGTTATATCGAACGTTTTTTTCATACAAATATTTAGGTAAATTGAAAGTAAAATTGTATTTTTCATTATTTTATTTCATACTTCATAAAAAAGTAAATACGTAATTCACTTAAAAATATTTGATGAGCTTAAAAATAAATAATCATTTAACACTAAACAATTGGAAGCTTAAACATTATTGGCAGTATTTCTGATAGAGCATTATTAAAGAAATAAAAAAACCCAACAATTTTTGATCAAATGACCGTTTTCTAGAGCACTTTAATTAAATTTGTTTTTTTTAAAAGCCCGACCATATTTCTTCAACCACACCTCTTTCCCCAAAGACTAATTGAAACCATGAGTTTATTAGCTGACATGAAGAATGCATACTCCTTAACTTACTATACATTTCTTTCCAATTCAAGTTAATTGTTTCTTACTCAGACCATAAAACCTGATATGATCGCACATAGGAGCAAGTAGATATGCGTTACCCAGTCGTGCTTTTTCTTATTTTTTTTTCTCAATATGAAAAAATTAACATAAAACAAAAATCCCTCTGTCAAACAAAATAGCGTGTGCGACATGTCAAAAAAAAACACAAACCGACAGTAAAATTAATTAAAACTACAAACTATTGACCTTTTAACGATAAATACAATTTCAAAAAACTGTTCACTTTTTAAAAATATCTGAACTTTACATTCAACAAAACAATTATTGACATCGACATCGCTGGCAACATAATATTGCATGATGAGGGTGTATACATTGTACAATGTATGTACATATACATATACATAATTTATTTTATGTTGTGCACGAAATGTGTCAAAATCATTTCACAATACAAAACGATTGAAATAGTTTTTCTGTTTTTTTTTGTTTTATACATATAGGTAGAATTTTCATGTTGTCTGCGATTAGGGAAAACATTGAAGGAATATTATAAGTCGAACAGACTAGAGATAGTGTCAGTTTTACTATCTACAAATTGACAGGGTAGGTCACTGGCATATTTAAGTTATTTATGAGAGGTTAAAAGGCTATAAGACCGAGTCACGAATGAAGATTTATAAATAATGACTTATCCACTTAGTCGCTTTATTTAAAATCATTTTAAAATCATGTCATTCTTAAATATACAAAATAAGTAGAAAAATAACAGTAGGAAGAAGTAAAGCGAAGATATCGAAATTCTTTTTTTTAAGGCACGCATAATGAAGGTAATTTTGATACTATCATTTTAATTTTTTTACTTCCAAGTGCATTCTCTTATTTTTAAATTTCCTTAAAATAAAACTATTCCATCAAACGAGTCAAACTTTCTGCCCTTGAAAATAAAAGTCCCGACATTCCAAAAATTCTTAACCTCCCATCGATTACTTGTAATATAATAATTTATTGGAAACTTACGTAATGTTGCCTTACCTCCCATAGAGAAATCGACCAGAACAGCAAAAGATTCTCCTCTTCCATTAGTATATTATTATGTAGGTCATCCAATTACTGCAGCATAACAGAATTCTTTTTAAATAAGGTCAGGAAGTGGGTTACGAATTTAAAATTTAGATACATTCGCACATCGCAAATACGAAGGAAAAATAAAATAAAAACTTCGAATGAGAACCAAGATTCGAGGAGAGCCTAATTGTTAACACAGAATAAATGGTGCGGATGGTGGAAGTCTTTCAAGTGGAAGCAATGTAATGATTTATGGCCAACGATTTTTTTTTTCAGGATTAAAATACTTTTGATATTCGATTGGATCGTTTAACAGGAGGAAGTCGATCGTAATATTCCCAAATTTGGAACATTTTTAAAAAAGTCTCAATTTCGCCAAAGTGTAAGAGATTAGTGAATATTTTGTTAAACAAGGTAGTAGGTACCGTTTTGTTTTACATTATATTACCAACCAGACAATGATTTTAATAAATCGATGATAGTTGACATAAAGCGTATTTTTCAAGTTGAATAACCGATTTGGTGAATTTTCGCTGCATGTCTCACACTTTACAGCAGGAATAATGATGAAATATCACATCATAAACACAATACAACAACTCTCAAAGCCGTGCCTTCATTTTTAAATTTTACTGCCTTTAAAAATGCGTGTGTCTTACAGCGATGGACACTTTGTCGAGAGAGTCCTGGTATAGAATACCAATTGAATCAGTAGCTTCCAACCATTATAATATATGATATTTAAAGCTATTCACTGTCCATTTATGCTTAATTATCATGTTCACAATGGATAAATTGGCGAAATAGACGCAGTCCAAGGAACGACCATCATGACCACACTATGGAAAGAAAAAAATCAAGAGGCACGCAGTTCAGTGAGCAACAACGAACGTACGAAGTACATGGGAGTCACGTTATGCATTTTAAATGAGAACAAACGCCTAAGCCGACAGCAATTAGGAGGATCATATATTTTATAGGGAGCTATAAGAATGGCTTCTTAAGCTATTAACACGTTAAATGGGTTAAGTAGATGTGCAGAGCATCAGTTTATGTATATATAGTACAGTACAATGATCGATTGGTGTTTAAATGAGCCTTTCGTCATTTAAATGCATTTAAGCGACTCATTTAATTGTTCAAAGATAAACCGACTGCAATTCATTTTATGACGCTTTAATCCAATTCGAATCAATTACTTTGAAGACGGTAGGCGACAACGGTCCTGCCGACTAAGAAGATGTTTTTTTTTGTTCAATTTCTTGCATTTTTGCGTTTGATGTTTTGTATTCTTTCAAACATTAAACAGTGAGCTTTTAACCTGAGGCGTTTTCCAGTTCGAAAATTCCAAATATTTTTTATTTGTTTATTTTCGAACATTTAAATCATAACTTAAAAGAGTATTTATTTGTTAATGTCATTAAGTGCTAAATAGAAACACACAATCTATTTCATTAGCAATAATAAATGATTTTTAAAGTTAGTTATAAAAGCAGCATTGCTGAATGTAGTATGTTTAGCCAGGTTACTGAAGCTTCTTAGGACCACCGAAACTTAAATAGGTTTGGTGGTCCAAAGAAGCTCCATTGGGTCTTTATAATGTAAAAGTAATGCCAAGGTTGCGGTTACTTCGACTTTTTGAACTGCGAGTAATGGAATCATTTATCAGTTCTCTTAAACTAATACTGAAAGTATAATACACCATAGGCACATCTATCTTCTTCAAATTTCTTATCTTCTCCGATATATTCAAACTGACTTCAACATCTGAGTATGAAAAATCAAAAAAAAAAGAAATTATTATCCCTGAAAACCAGTATTATATGCGGTTTCCAAGATCAACTCCAATAGTTTAGCCTAAGAAATGGGTATTTAATTTGACTATACACATATGGGGTGCCAAGTTCCCAAACCAAACCCACTTAGATATCTTTGTTACAAAAAAAATATACATGATCAAGCATGTTGTCCATTTACATCTCTATCAAACTCTGTTTTCCCATTTCATAAACTTAATTGACATTTTTACAACGTTCAAAATCAACTTTTTATCACCCAGTTAATAGGCTTAATTATTGGTATTTGGTTTCCTCTCAGGCGATGTTTTTAAAACACCTTAATACCTCCGAAAAAATATTGGCACTCGTGTAGAGAAAAAAAACAAAAACGAAATAAAACTGGAATGATTAAACTTAATCACGACGACGCGACGTTGGTCGGCTATATGGTAAGACCCTCTCTTGCAAGCTTATATTTCTTATTATATTTTATCTGAGTTCGTGGAACCAGTTCAAATCATGTTGCCGCCGCATAACCATGACAAAATAAAGACCAACAAAAATGGAAAGTCACTCAACTTTGCCGCTGCGAGCGGCGAATGATGTCTTCACAATTAATAATTTTTCAAAAAAAATATTAACGCACAAAATCAAGCATAAAGGTGATGTTGGCTTCAGCTGTAAACGATTTGCACGTCTTATACACAAATTACCACACACACTAATTTTTGTCTTTTTAAAAACAAAAAGATTAAAACAAACCGCGCCAAAACACACTCAACCAGCAAAGACTTCCTGTTTCTGTTCTGAACACTGAACACAACGATCATGGACCAAAAGGAGACACAATGCGATCAACATTACATCCATGACAATTACCAAAAAAATTAACTTCTTTTGACTTTTGAGTATTATTAAATGAAAGACCCCGATCCAAGAAAAAACCAATTAACGGTCTCGTGTGCAATGCAAATTTCCATTGACTGTGATTTTAATTGAAATTTGAAAAAAGCCACAAACTACAACCAAGTTCGAGGGAAATTCGTGAATCAAGCGATTAATCCTAAATTTAAAGAACTAACGAAAATAAAAAAAAAACAAACAAACCTGACAACCCACTTCAAACTTCAAGGAAACTCAAAATTTATGGCCACTCCCTCTGTGCTGGCTGGCGCTGAATGAAACTGGAAACTAGATACCCAGATACTCAAATTATCTATGGATAATTACTATGAGTAAACATTTGGAAAATCCGAACTGTTGGTGGCCTAGGCCTGTCCTGTGTCCACCAGTGGGTCACCAAAATTAATTTATGACGTCTACCTGGTGAGAAATTGCAATCAAGAAAAATAAGTAGTGAGCTAGCTATAACGTTTCTTTCTTTTTGTTTTCTTTCTTAGGCAAAATCAACGGGTGGTACTGGTAATGCACAATGCACATATAGACGATACATTTTGTATGAAACTAACTATGTATCTTTTGTTTGGACAGTGAGAGGGAGAGAGACGAATTTTTAGGATTAACTGTGTTTATGGTGTGGTGTGACCAAGCCAGATATGGCTGTCAGAAGATTTGACAGATAGCTCAGGAATGTCAACTTTCCCAGAGACGAATGGGTTATTTATACTATTCAAATGTTAATCGGTATAGTAAGATGAATAGCTGAATAGTTGGTGATAATGCGGAACAGCAGGAAACTCCCCAAATTACACTGACAGTTGGTGTTGTTATTGTTTGTGTGATAGATGTGGGTGTCTGCCGTAATTGTTTAGTAAAGATTTTTTTTTCTTTTTTTTAAATTTTATTCGATGCATCATATTCAAGAAAATGATGAAACATGTGATATTTTTGTGCAACACTTTGAGGTACCTGAGTACTTTAAAAAAGTTGAAAAGCGGGAATAATTCAACTTCCATTAATTTTTTTTTGTCGGATGTGTTAAAGATGCTTTTGCCATCTTTAATTCGTGACTCTCACAAAGAAAAACTATTTTGCCAGAAGCTTTATTAGCCTCCAGCCTTTGTTTATGTTTCGAGATGATTGGCGCCTTAAGTTCTTCCCAGCTTTAGCTAGGTGGCCAGTATTTATTTTGCAAGCATTAGCTCTGGCTCATCTTTTAATATAGCTACTAACTGTAAAATTGTGATGCTTGCGTGCTTCAGTACAACATTTTCATAAGAGATCACAGTTTAGTTTCTTCTTTTGCAGCAAGGAGGAGATAAAAAGTAACTTTGTCTTTGAATTTATTAATGACAGTCACGAATATTAATCACTGCGAATGGCAGACTTGTACCTACCTTATGCAAGGTATTTAGCCAGACTTATTGTATGGTCATTTATACTTGCAAGCCTTTTAATAAACATTTTTTTGTTTCTCGAGGTCACTTTTGCAGTGCAAGACGAAATGAAAAATAAATAAAAGTGATAGTAATAAATGAATTAGCAATTTTTGTGATATGTTTTTTTGTTAAGAGTACAATTTTTAGCCAGAGGCAAGATAGCTTTCTTACGAGTCATTCATATGGTTTGAAGGATTAACGACTTTAACTTCAACCATACTAAAATATGCCTACAAAGACTCAAAATAAATATCACATTTCAATGGTTGATTGATATATACTGTGAAATTAATGGACAAGTTATTTTGTTTTACATTATGGGAACTTGGGAAATAAATGCAAGTTTTAATCCAACTTTTTTAATAACAACAACAAGAATTCTAAGACAATATTGCCATTAATTTAATACAAATTTAAAATATATATTATATACATATGTACGTGTTTAAGACTATATTTTCAGGAGGATGTTTATTTCAAATCCGACTTATGAACAGGTCTTAACTACACTGCGAGAAAAATTTCGAACATAATCACGTCTCAATTTAAAGACTAAACAAACTGAATAAAAGACATGGAATGTCATTGACAGTATTATAGTTAACTTTAAATTAAAAAAATGGACAAATTCTAATTAAGATTTCTTCAATTTCAATTTCTTTGGTCAATTCCGCTTTGGTATAATTTACAAGAAATTCCTACCTACTAAATTAAATTTGGACATGCATATTTTTAAATCTTAAGTTCAGTTGGTTTGATTTTGAGATCTGAATTAAATTTAAGGACATGTAATTTTTCATTTAATGAGCAACTTTTCAATTCGAGAATGTATAGTTTGTCACAATGGAATTTCAAATGCAAATTTTATGTTACGACTTCCAGTTTGTATTCTTTTTAAATTTATCATTTTTATCTCTTAATAAATCCGAATTATGTCACCCAGTATAGATTTTAATTTATGTAAATGAGTTCTTATCTGATTATACGACAAATGTCTGACAAATCATTTAATTAGTAGTAAACCTTCATTATCATGATGTTCAGATGTAGTTTTTTTTGTGTTGTTGGGTTTTCATACATATTTAGGTATAAAGTATGTATATAAAAAATACAAATTCAAATCACGTTCAGCAAGTGTTGATTTTTTTGGTTTGATTTAAAGCAAACAAAATTACAAAAAGAAACGCCTTGGGGTTTGCATGCAAATTGCCAAAAAAAAATCAAATTCGCATTCCTGCATTTTTATTTAACAAATATTTTTTTAGGATTTATTATGATTCACCAATGAATTTGACACAAATGTTTTCATAATAAATGCAATTTTGTCTTTATTTTGGCTTTGATTATTTTGTTCAAAATCAGCTGAATTGTGTCGCAAAATATTTTTTTGATGAAGGCCCCTGGATACAATGCCAAGTTCTGTAAACCAAATTCTTGAAACAAGGCGGAAATTGGTTATTCCTACCTAAAAGTTAATTATTCTTTGTTCTTTTTAATAGTAAAAGATTGGCCCGTCTCAGCTTTGGGAATTCTTTCCACATTAAATGTACATACATATTATATAGTATAAATGAAAATATTTTGGAATTTTTGCAATGAATTTTTAAGTTTTAAAAAGCAATTTTCCATAATGGTGTATTCATTCATAAATCATAACAATAGGGTAGATGCACAATGCACATATTAGATATTTTATTATGTAATTTTGAGACCTTCAAAATTGTATAAGGGTTTTGCTACCCCTTGTTTTACGTATATAGATAGTATTGCGTTACCTCGTTGTCATCGGTAAAATCATCTTCCTTGGATAAAAAATGGCAATCGACCGACCTTGTGCTTCTGGAACAAATCAGAAATATTCTTATAAAAACACACCATATACCAAATCCAATTCAGAAAAAAAAAACAAAAACATTTTATAAAAGGGGGTGCTTTTTCATATCTCCGCATACATATAAGTATATCTACTTACGTATAGTTATGAATAAAGGAAGTAAAATGTACTTTTTTTTGTTAGCAGACTATTACGGTTGAATAGGCTTTCTATCTTGACATTTTGATTGGTATCATGGTGTTTTATCAGGGAGGGAAAAAGGGAGCGTGCACTGAGCCACTTCAACTCAAAAACCGTGGCAATTTGCAACATAGTAGTTAAGGATATTGTTGCCGAAAAATTTACGACCAATTATTTTTTATGTGGTCAGAGAAAATACCGACAAAAAAAAAAAAAAAAAAAAACAGAATATGAGTTCGTGAGTTGTATGGATGTAATGTTTTTGCTAAAAATAAACAATTGATAATATGGTATTAAGGATGAGGGTAACTATTTGTTTTCTACATCAAGGGAGATGATCTTAAGTCTTAATCTTTTTTAGTAAATCCACATGCTGGGGTGGGAAATGGTCATTATTTTAAACAGTGTTAAAAGGGTTTGGTTCATAGAAGAAAAAAAATTATTTATGACTGCAATCGTTATAGCTATCTCTACAGCTCTTTTAAATATTCGATTGTCATTAGTTCTTATACCTAAAGTAACAGTGTTATTTTACGCATAAAATTAGAGCAAAAAAAATTAGCAGTAGGTACGCATTTTATTTTTGAAAAGAAATATTTTTCCAAAAATTTTATTTTCATTAGTTGTTTTGAAATTTCATTTGTAAATTAACATAAAAATATAATATTAATTGTTTTTTGTTTGTCAATAAATAGACACATATAAATATTTTGTTCTAACAGAACATACATTTTTAATATATTTTAACTGAAAGTTTTTGCACCTTTCCTTAAGTGGCACATTTATAATTATATTATATGTGGGTTTACTCAAGAAAATATTATTTTCATCTGATTCAAGTGTTTCTAAGACCTAGTTTTTCTGTGTGAGATTAAAGTTCACACCAAATTAGCTCACCAATATTATGTTGCTTGAAAGCTGGATTAATTTGAGAAAATTTGTTGCTTCTTTATCTTACGAGTTTTGTAGGCCCTTCAGCATTCTTCCACCGCTAAAAAATAGTTTGTGGAGTTAGCTATCGAGCAGTTAATTCTTATGATTTACTAACTCGTGCTTAACTCAGCACTGAAAAACTGCTAGCCTTAAGGGTTTCGTTGGTTCTATTCCTACATGTTATAGTTTTTTCAAATAAAAAGATGACAAAGTGAGTGCATTTTAGAATTAGATCTTCGGACTTATTTACTCTGTTAGTTTCTCCTTATGGAGCTCAGGGTCTCTACTACTCGTACAGATCCTACATCCCACAGATGTTTAGGTTTCCTTTGGAGATGCAAGAAATTCTTTTCCCCTTCTGATCTGGCTATTATCTATAAAAGTTATATACGTCCAAAGCTTGAGTATAACTCCTATCTCTGGGCTGGTGCTCCTGCAACTTACTTAAGCCTCTTGGACAGTATACAAAGACGAGCCTTCAAAATGATCGGAGACAGGGATATCATCGATACTTTTACGTTACTCGAACACCGGCGTAACGTTTCTTGTCTCTCGAAATAGCCAGTTGCATTCCTCCCCTTAAACGATTCAACCGTAATACTCGCGCTTCCTGGAATGCTCATCAGTTTGCTCTTGAACCCAATTTAGGCCGTATTGTCAAGTACAGGGATTCGTTCCTTAGCCGTACTACGCGAATGTGGAATTCCCTTCCACGCTCTGTCTTTCCCTCTTATTGTGAAATACTGAAATTCAAGAGTAATGTTCACCGACATCTCCTTTCACATCCCCTCCAACTTACCTCAAGCTCGCACTGTGTTTCTGACATGTAAAGGGTACATAAAATCCCCTTTTGTGCGCGCTAAATATAAAAAAAGTCGTTTCTCCATGTTTTGGACAGCATACCAAATGCAGCCTTTGCTTTCCTGATTCGGCTTTTAATTTTAGGCGTAGTGTTTCTGTCACGAGGTTGATTTCAGTTACGAAACTTTCCAAATCTATATTTTTCTTTTGTTAATTAACTAGCTAGAAATGAGAAAGAACTAAAATATTAATTTGATATTTATGTTTTAGGCCCACATACATATATATTTGGACTAAAAATTAAGCAATATTACTACATATGACGTTGGATTCTTCCGCCGTTATGTGTGTTCTAAAAAAAATTTCTTGATGAAAAAAATACTTATTTAAAATTTGCGCCTTTGTGTGCGAAGATCGCGGTATTGAAATTTTTCGAGATAGGCACGATCCTACTTACTTTTTTCGCATAAAAAAAAAATTTTAATTCGCAAGTAAAAATAATTTAATTCTTTTTGAAGTGTTCTATTTTGAAATCCTTGAATACAAAACACTGATGGATATAGTATTTCCTCATCCATTGTCTCTAGACATTATAACTGTTTTTTAAAAGGGAAGTAAGAGTAAATGAAGCCTTTATTTTATTCTTACGATAATTCAATTATTCCACAGAGTTTTTAACTCAACTTACACTAAAAGTAACAGTTAAAATAAGTCACGGCTTACCCATTGTTTCCTCATATATAAGTTTTAACGACATCAAGAGCTATAATAGTATCCACCTTCAGATTTTTCATATATACACATATATCCCTTCTTTATATTCAGCCAAAATAAGTGTTATATTCCTTGTGACCTTTCAAGTAAAAATTAATATAAAGTTTCATTTATGTACTGTCAAACCTTTTAGCATGCGTCAATGACATTATTTAAGCAAAATACTAAAATCACAAAACCACAGCACGTATTCAAGAATCATTTCTTAAAAGCTAATAATTCACATTATCACATTATAAATATATGATTTTTTTTTCTTTTGTGTGCAGCAATGCTACGTGAATGTTGTCCAACGCGGCTGGCTGGCTTGCGGCGCGACACGGCAGCGTCCCCAGGAGCACTCATAAATATACATTCTTTCCATCACCATAAAGCTTCTATTCAAAATTTATTTAATTATATATAAGTTATGATTTTCTTCAAATCTCTGAATAGAAATATAGGAGTTTTCCATGAGAAACAAAACAAAAGCAACAAGTTACCTACATAAATTAAATAAATTAAGCGCGCCTATGCATTACCTATATCTATGCTCATCAGAAGAAATTTTGGGGAAAAACAGATAGTTTAACATCGTCATCGCTCGGAGACAGGTTTCAAATGCAAATATTCAACAACAACAAAAAACTTTCATTTCATAAAGGTACCAATATACATAAAACCGTGTTAAGATAAACAACGGACGGTGATGGAGGCCCTTTGATCAAGGTGCGTCCGCATGACAGCCTTCAGCGCAGCTCCAGCCATACTCCGCTAGACATGCTGCTGTGAAACAAATATGTGACACACATCTGTTTAATCGAAACATTTCCACAAAGTTAAAACAACCAAAAATACCATCTTTGATGGTTTATTGCATTCACAGCTAGCTTTTGACGGGTTGACGTTCAAGTGACATTTCTTTCACGCTGTCTTTTATTCAACTATACAACAACTGTCAGTTGAAGATGAAAGGTAAAATTTGGTGAATTGACTTACTACACAGCACGGCAGTCATGCACTGTCTGACTGTCAGACAGTAAATCCATTTTTATTTATTGCTTTTAATTAAGTATGTAGCTTTTTCCTAAACACAAAAGTGTCACAACTCATTTTATTAATGCCAACAATTACTCACTTATTGTATTGACTTAATTGAGTGCGCGCAATGAAATTTAACTACCATTCATTGTGGCGTGTCCCGCTTCAAAGAGCCACACCGGTAAGTCGGTTGGTGGAATGGTGGTGCCTTGTGCAGTGGTACCTCATTTCATTACCATTTTTATTGTTTGGCGTTTAGCTTCTTGTCATCTTTGTGTGTCGATTCAAAACTATGTAACTCAGATGGATATTGTTATGCTTTTCCCGGGCTTAAGTCTTTATAATAAGACGCCTACATTTGCTTTTTTTAATAGCATTAAAACCTTTTATTCAAAGTCTTGATCAGGCCAATTAACAATGTATAATTATAAAGGAATTGTTGACATTTTGTCTTGTTCATTTTTCTTTATATTTATTTATATTTACGAAAAGGCGGTAACTTTTTATTAACTACCGTTAATGGGAAGTTGTTGGTATAGAGAACAATCTTGCATGATAGATTTTAATTAAAATGGATGGATAATTACTTAATTTCCATAAAGATTTTCCCAAGATTAGTGGAGGCATTTAAATGGTTTTAAGCAATTAGCCTTGTTTGACATTTTTACAATGATCAGCTTTGGTAACATGATGAAAGAAAGGAAATAGGTGTAACTACTTTGTTAAGTTTTGGAAATGATTTGAGTGGTTCTATCGTCTATCTGATATGTTTTTTTTTGTGTTTATTGTATTTTAAATAATGATAACTCGAATTCAACAGTTTTTATCAATTTACTTAGCGAAGATGTTAAGTTTTGGAAATAAGGTGGACATAAATTATTTAGAATGGTGTCGATATAAGTATGGCATTTAACGGCGGTTGCATCAAACGCTTTTAAACATTTAACAAGCTCTTAAGCCTTAAAATGACAATTGTTCCATATAAAATACATCATTTAAAATTTCAAAGTCCGTTAAATATTGGTGCAACCGATAACTAGTAGGTATTATAAAAAATGCAATTCTTAAGAGAGTAAACCTATGTTCCTACCTAATAATATATTAACTATGGTTTAAGGAGTCAAGGAATGTAAACTGCACACTGTGGGGAAGTGTTAATTTTCACTGTGTTATGGTTTTGGGGTGCTGATTCCAATAATGTTCTTGAGAAAAAATTTTGGTTGCGTAAAATGCAGAAAAAGGTAGATTTATATACAATATATGCTTCTACTTTAAGCTCTACTTGCCCATCATTTAACATTAAGCAGTAATTTTCGGGTTGGAAAGCAGAAGAAAAAAAAAGAAATTCACTTTTTTAGAAATTTGTTTCAAAATCTTTTTTGTTGCGTAACACAATCTTGTTGGTAAAAATCTGATTGAGTTTCAGCACTCCCTAACACATAAAGCCGGGATAAATCAAAACTATCCCCTTAAACTTGCTTTCGTATTTTTATAGTATATGTATGTAAATTGACTGGATTACTGTCAATAAAAAAAGACATAAAACACTAATTATTTAGCTTCAAAGTTAGTGTCAAAGTTCTTAAAGTTATTGTATAGTCTTAGTATATTGAAAACTATTAAAAAAGTAATAAAATTGATAAAAATATCAACTTTAACATTCCTTCTATTTGTGTTTTCATACATTTTATTAGCAAATTAGGCAACAGAATATAAGATTATGGAACTATAATTCCCTATTATCGTTCTCAATTTTTCATGGCTTTACACGAACTATGTATATTGTTTTATTTCGGTAAACAAAACACTAACAAGAATCTTGTGAGAAAATACCTATACATAATTAAGAAATGATACCAGGAACCTACTATGAAGATCTAAAATGTCATTCAAGAGAGGCCTGAAAATCAATGTTCTTGTCAATTTAAAGTCAAACACTAAAATCCAGATCCAAAGGTGCCTCAGTTAATATCACCTTTTACATGGTAAGATGTATTAACCAATTTTAGTTTTCAAATTGAAATATATGTATGTAATGCATTTGAGGATAGTAATTTCAAAATGTTGTCAAACATGTCAAATCGTAAAAAACATCGTGTGATATGGTGATTTCTTATGACACTTTCCAATATTCTTAAAAATCTTTATAGGGCTTTTTTGAAGTGGACGTGCATCAATCATTTTTGAATGTTTCATTAAATTGATTAGGTGGTGTACATTTTATTGAATTATTACATTAGAACTGGGCACTACGGCGTATACGCACTTTTTTTATTTTATTTATTTATTACAAAATATTAATTCATTTTTTGTCAATACATGTCAACTGATTTTAGTTTAAATTTTATTATTGAAAGTTAAAATTAAAGAAGTTTTGTCATCAAAGACAAAAAAAAATTGTTAAGAACATAAGAATAGAAAATCAGTTAAAACGTTTTATTAAAATAAATTTATTCTCAATTATAAAAATGAAAAATTATAATGTAAAATAGAAATATACCAATAAAATTCGTCTTTATTATCTTATCTAATCCAAATCAATTGTTCCCAATTGTAAATTCTTACTATAAAAAAATTCCTAAATAGATCAAATATAATTTAAACTGTATTGTTCCCCTATGAAGATATATGTATGTATGTCTTTTGATGTTCAAAATATCCCGCAGCTTATTTAGAGGTTTCTAGTATTAAACAAAAAAAAAAAACATTCTTTAACATCAAAAAAACATCGAATTTTCCCATCAGAATAGAACACACACGGTGAAATCATATTATGATCTGTCGATGAGCGTGTGATTTAGATTCTTATCAATAAGCTAAAGTAGACATTGAAATGACTTTTCCAATAATGATACTCATCTCTTGTTTTAATATTATTTCATTCTTATTTTAACTGCATTTCATTACAGAATGTGGGTCATATTGCCTGAAGAAATCAACGTTGAAAAAAAATTATCTACAAAAAATTCCATTTAGTTTTCTCAAAAATATTCCAACGAGAGTCATTAAGATGATGGTCTGATGCATACCAATAACAACTTTGGAAAGTATCTTTTTGTTTGATAAAAATCTTTGCTCGAGTGTTTGGCATCACAGAAAATGTGCATACCAAATTAATGAGCCCCGAGATCATCTCATTATTTCCCTTTTTTTAATTTTCTTAACAAGGTGTCATAATCAAATTAATTGCAGATTTGTTGATGCTATCAGAGTTGTGAGAAGGAATTATTTCATTTGAAAGTATCTTCAACTTGAAACAGGTGACGTTTCTTGATTTTAAATGATAAAAAAACCAAAGACCTTTCCGGTTTCTTCGTGAACGAATTATGTCTTAATGTTTCTTGGAAAAAATACCAAGAACAAACAAATTTCTCCGCAAAGCAACAACACCATGTTCAAGTTGCACACTTTTGCTATTTACCGTTATTTATTTGAAATTCCAACAAAGTCATGTATTGGATTAGGAATAAAATCGACATTGATTCTGATTTTTTTTAAATTGAAAAAAGAAATTATCCAATGCAATTTGCAACTCCAAAATATAAAAAAAACACAGTCTCTTTCTAATTTGAAATTGATATTTAAAGTTTTTAATTGACTTTTTTCTTAAATAATTTATCCAACACTCAGCGAATCAAGCAAGTACATACAACCAGTAAGGTATTTTGTTGAAAGATGAGGTGTCCACTTTTCACATAATTAAAACTGAAAGAAAAGTTTGGGTAGAGCCGACAATTCTTGACAATGGACAGAAAGAAAAAATAAAAGAATAAAGATCTCACATCACGAAGATGCTTCGCGTATAAATCCTCTCTTAATAAGATACATGCGCACGCGGGTTTTATTTTTATCGAGGAAGTGAAAAAGACGATTTAAGATTTTTTATCTTAATTCACCTTCCTTAAGCCTGGAGGCTCTGTGCACAGATTATATGAACGAATCGTGATTTTTGTTGGTTGAAACCGTGAGATGGAAGACTTCTGTATTTTAAGAGTTAAACAAAACATATAAAACAAAAAAAAAAAAAAAACATTTAATACACATATTGTGAGAGAATCAGGTGGATTGCATAATTTCACCAAATGAAAGTGGAATCTCGTATACCAAACAGGTAGCTCTTCTTATTGTGTAGTCATATAAAGGTAAATGTTAAATTATAAGGAAGATATATGCAAAATGCAATTGTTTATTGTTTACTCATTCATTTTGGTTTAAGTAACTTACTTGAAATGATTATTATGTTGAACTTAGGAAGATAGTTTTTCATCTGTCAATTGATTTGAAAATGACTCATTTATTTTTCTTTAATAGTTTAACGCCTTTTTGCGAATCTGAGATATTGAGATTTGAAATTATGGTAACTCAGGCGGCTATGCCGTAAAAAAATAGTAAACAGGATTTACAGAAGTGTATAAATCTTGTTAAGAATGCAATAGTTGTTATTTAATATTTACACGGAATTTAATAGTTGTTATCTACTGTGCTAAAAAGCCTCCCAATCATGTTTTTCCCATTGTTTTTTTTTTTTTTTTTGAGATAGCTGCAGTGTGTAGGTATCTACAGAGTCATTCATTTCTTGGTTTCAATTTTGTAGCGCTAGCATATGACACCTGTCAAACTCAACTGTCATATAAAGTGTGATAAGTGTAGTAGTACGATAATGGACTACTTAACAATCGAAAAATGCCTTAATTCACACTCAGTTGAAAAATCGCTAATACAGGTGCAAGTGTCGCTATTTGCTAATGATCTGAATTTATCGATTTCCCAATGATCTATAACAATTGATAACTGATAGTTTTTGACCGGCTGGCCTGCCGGCGCTTGAAGATTATCACATCACGACCAATTATGGCTACATTGCGTCAGAAGTTTCCTGATCACGTAGTTTCACGTTTTAGTGAAGTTATTCGGCCACCAAGATCATGCGATTTGAGACAGTTAATTTTTTTTCTGTGGAACTATGTTAAAGATGCATTAAAGACAAATTTTAAAGAAATTTTGGCCGAGATGTATCGCCATGTGTATTTTATTGGACTTTATTTTTGAAACCGAAAAATAAAAGACACTTTACCTCATCTATCGTAACATTTTTCAAAATAAGTTACGCACATATTATGTATGTACATACATAGGTAAAAAGTTTTTAAGAAATCTTACGAAAATTCTTTTCCCACAATTCTGTTCTTAAAAATTCTGTAAAGTGGCACGATTTTTCTTAAACAACACATTTATAGAATTTTGTGACACACACAAAACAGAATCTTTGTATAGTTTTTGTGTAAAGTTTTTGTCTAGTAGGTATGCATGCTTAACAGCGTATTTACAGATTTTTTAAAAAAGAATTTTTAAACCATAATTTTTCTAACAGAATTTTGAACATGTTGTTGACAAAAGATGGCTTTGATAAAAAATTAATAAAAAATTATTTCCTGTATTAATCGAATTTTATAAATTTTTTTTCTCTAATTATAGCAATATTACAACGAACGACGGTTGATGTTGGACGAATAAAAATCCAAAGTGTAGCGACTTGCTTATATCTTTGCATGGATCAATGTGGTGCAGTCTATGGTTCGGTAAGCAATATCATTTTATTTATTTGTTTTTTTCTTTTTCATTTCATTGTCTGCATTATTCCCTTCAATACAAATCTCTTGTCATACATGTATATACATGGGTTAGGTATCTATATATTTTTTTTTAATCCCAGCGTATACTCGTATATCGTAGAAATGTCAAAATAACTGACATAAGAGATTTTATTTTATTTCCTAGGCGCTAAAATAAAACCTTGAAGAAAGAGGAAAAAAAAAACAAAAGAATATTCATTGACATAAATAAAAAAATGAACCCGAAACCTTCTAAAAAAAATTGAAAAGAAACCCCATAGTCAACCAAAGAATGTCAAAAAATTGTATTTTTCTTTTCTTTCAAAAAAAAAAATATATACATATACATATGTATGTAGGTGATAACTGATTTTAGTTTTTGTTGTCTTTTGTGTAAATCCACAATGAAAGGATATCATTTAAAAAAGATCTAATATCCTGGGGTGTAAAGCGCGCCATTTTTCAGTTTAGTTTTTATTTTCTTCAAGATCCTGGATCGATTGTTATTTTAAGGGTGAAAAATTGTTGTGTTAACGTATTAATATATGTGACAGGTATTGATGGAAAAACTGGCGCATGTAAAAGGTCATTTATTTTTGGAGAGGTTTTTATATGTTAAAGGCGCCGCACACCACAGCCGGCCGCCATAGCCGCTAACCTCATGTAGTAATAGGATTGGAAATAGATCGGTTTCATATCGTTTTAAGAGGTTTCTTTTTAATTTCCCTTGAGGTTTTTGATTGTTTATCCTCTATTATTTATACGAGTATGTACTTATGTACGAGTAGTTTGTGAATAGAATTCGTGTTTGAGTTTTGAGATAATTTTTTAAATACTTCCACATATTGATATTTACAAAAATAAAAAATGCGTGTTGTCTTTTGAATTCTATGCGATGCATGATATTAATTAAACTTGACTTGCTTGCATAGAAATATATCGTCAAATAATAAATAAGATTTATAAGTGCATTACTATACTAATGTCTGTTTTACTATTCCATTCCCATTTATGTACTTATATATCAAAAATAATGTAGATACAGTGTAAATATTGTAATAATAATAATATATAAATATTAAATAAACATTCGGAATTCTGTCTTTCAAAATTTTGTCTTTGAAAATTCGGTTTATCAGAATTCTTGAAAAAAATATTTTTTGCGTGCACAGGAATTGAAAGATATCGACTTTAAAATAAGGGCTCAAGAAGAGAAAAACGCCAACCTACCAATTTAGGTTTTCATTCTTTTAACTTTGGAGACCAATAAAATGTAAAAGCCTGGCCTGGTACTACGATATTAACAGAAACCAATTAAAATGCATTCAAGTGCTAACTATAAAAACCTAAAACCTTTTGAATTCAGGGTATATCACGCAGCTGTGTTCTTTCTTTGAACATTCATTCTTTTCGATTAAATCAATTCTAAAAATTTGTTGATATATCTACCTACCTTGAGGATACGGATAGCAACTTATGGTAGGCAGAAAAAACATATCTTTGCAATGATCTATTTGAAAGATCTAAAGTTTATGATTTATAAACCCACAACTTTGATCTTTTCTCTGAGTAGGTCTTATTTTATAAAACAAACTTAAAATATTTTTATATTCAATAAATTTACCCAATTTTTCTAAGAATTTCAAAAGTTTTATAAAAGAAATATTTATTATTTATGCTTACATACCAACATCATTTGTGAACTAATAAATCTCACACAAAAGACATTTTATTAATGTTAAACAATTAATAAATCTGAGAACCTTTACTTCCTCGAATCGAGAGAAGAATTACGGATTCGATAAAGTAGATAACGTTTTTTCGATTTACTTTGGGCAAAAATCCTATTTTGGTTCATCTAAGGAAACTGTATTGCCAAACACCGAACCTTACTCTTTCCCCTGACCTCGAACCAGAATCAGAATCGGACTTGGGGTGGAAAAGTGAAAATATTTTCGATTAAATTTTTCACAGAATAGAATTTTCCCAAGAACTCAGATTCGCTCTAATATATCGGGTTACATATATATTCAGATTAAAAAAGTTTAATACATTGTTTTTTTTTCAATGTGTTTGAAAAAATCTAATAGAGATCTGTATAAGAACTAATATTTTCCTTTTTAAATCACATTTAGTCTTTTGAATGTGTTATTTCGACTTGAAGAAATCTTTAATTTAGTTTGTGAGAAGTGCACAGTTGACTATTATTTAAATAGGGGAATATTAGAAGCTTCAGAACTTTTTTGAAAAAGAGCTTTTTGTTGTATTGCCAAATAACCCAACCTGTTTTTGGACCTTTAAACTCGATAATATCAAAAATAATGTAGTAGAACATTTCTGAGCTTCGGACTTAGTGGATTAAACACTTTTATAAAAATATAGTTTGATAAAATCAAAAAGTTGATATTAGATGTCCAGTGAAATTTAATTTTTTTTAATAAAGAACAGAATTCTCTAAAAAATATTACTGTTTCACTTTTATTGTTAACTATGTAGAATATGTTTTTTTTTTAATAACAGTGAGTTTAGCATTAGAACAACTCCTATGGCTTATATGTCACCTTGCATTTTTAACTAATAATCTTTCAATACAACTGTTACTTAATTCAAAGAATCCTTTATAACCTGTAAAAATAAAATTGCTCACCCTGATGAGTTCCTACAGCTTCACCTCAGATATTTCTGTCAATATAATATGAATTAGTGACTGATTTTATTTTTGTTAAATGAAAGAATATGTATATTAAATCTACACAGGTTTCCTTAATCGATGACAGCAATATACAAACGAAAAACCTTTATCAAAGCCGAAAACCACAAAAGCCAACCACATCAAGCTCCAGAAATACACAATTTTATTCGATTAGGATATCAATTAGTTTACCTCCTGTGGCGTCACTTTTTCAATGTACATATATACATATGTATGTACCTATGTATGTGCGTACATAGTAGGTATACATATGAATTGTTTGATCGAGTTTTCTGCTTTTTGTGCGTCTTATCGCTTGTTCCTTTTTTTGAACAATGCTTCACATAAAATTGGCTGCTCCAAAAACTGGTCCTAAAGACACCATTACTCTGGTTTCTTATCCACAGATCCCCTTGAGTCTATATGATGGTGTCCACATTAAAATCAAATTTACATTGTGTATCTGTCTGTTGGACATATACTTTTCGAATTTTACACGAAATCCCTTCTGGGGGCTACTCTCGTTCTTATCTGGGGCGGCTAGTTAAAGCAGCACAGGATAACAACTAACATATGTAATTAAAATATATTCACCACAGGGTGGCGACAGGAATGCTTTTCTTTTTATTTTGTATTCATAGATAAGCGTGGAGTGTGTTTTACTTTATCATATCAACACGACCTGTCGGAGTTTTTTTTTTTTATTTATTTTGTTGGTGTTGTCCAGTCGGTGGTCATTTGAAAACCACATTCATTTGGAACTAATGAATACAGCTCACTTGATAATCACTAATCGTTGATAAAAATAGTGATCTCTAATGAATTGGTCTTGGAAATTGGATGTGGGAGGGTTTAGAAAAGGTGTAGAAGGAGTTTCGATTTAGAGGTTTTGAAAAAGGAAGGGACCACACAACAATGTAAATTAAAGACCTTCTTTTTGAAAGTAAAATAGATGTTAGGATTGTTGGTTAGGTAATAATTTATTGGGATGATACAAGACTTTGTTTTTGATGGAGGTACATTTTATTTGAATTCTTAGTATGCATTCATAAGATCAGAAACCTATATATTTTTACCCTTCGTCATAATATTTTAGCAGCATTTTAGACGAATAGCCTGTCTGATATTAGAAATCAACAACTTTTTAGCCAGTTATTTAAGAATTCAATTTGGTTGGGTATTTGAAAATAGTAGACTAAGGTAAGAGAATAAGAAAAAAATCGGAGGAAGCCTTCATCTTACATAAAATACAGCATGACCCACTTAGCTGGTACAGATTGTCGATTGAGCTTGGTAAGGTTAAAATATTTCAATTTAATCTTGATTACTAAAGGTTTAGGAAATTCATAATTTTTTGAAGAGCTTCAACTTTGTTAGTATCATCTCAAATATCGTGGGTGAAGAAGGTGAGAGTAGTGCTTAGATTGATTCTTGATTTTTTAATGCATTCGAGTTAAGTTAAGTTTCCACCGATTGCGCCAGCGAGGCCTATTCTGTAAATCTGATTCTGTCTCAGTAAAAGAGAGCAGACAACTTTAGCTATGTCATTTCAACGCGAAACCAGAATGAAAAGATAAATTGCAAAAAAGTTTTGAGGATCTAAATCATGTCTCTTTCCCTATTCAATCCATAAAGAAAAAAGCGTTTCTCCTCGAACTATCATCTGACTAGTATTAGGCCATTCAATAAGGTATAGGTATATAATTATAAGGATCCCTTTGGGAAGAAGATATCGTACCTTCCTACTAGATTATCTACTTTATCTATGTAATGTTTCATTGAACTCGATTTCTTATTTTAAATAAAACTTCATTTCATGACATCTCAATTCTTAGTTAGTTGTAGTTATGTTGAATGAATGATGAGGATGACTAGGTACATAGCTTACCTATCTATAGAGAAATTGTTAATAAAGACGTTTCTACTTTGTATACATAAATTATAGTACTATCATAGCGACCCTTGTGGTGTCGCTGCAAAATTTGAGGTGTAAAATTCGATTTGGGGAGTCTTTAAGCGTCGAAAATTGGTGGTAGGGGCAAGAGGAGACTATTTTTTGGATTATTGCATCCAAAAAATATCAATAAATATCATTTAAAACCTCCATAAGCTTTCCTCAAAAAAAAAAAAGAGTAAGGGTTGCGCAGACACTTTAGATGTCGCCCCATTCGACTTCCACCATGATAGTACTATAGTACATACAAAGGTTTCAATATCAATGTTTGAAATAACACCGCCACATAATATCTACTTTATCTTACATCGCTACTCTTACAATCTGCCACTTCGTGTCTATTATCCAAACGGCATGATCTTGAAAGGTTTGCCATTCTCAAAACACACAGATACGAGTACATATACTCGTTCTCATTTTAACAAACTATACTGATCAATTTCAATTCCACCTGTGTAATTATCGCCTGCCATCAGATAACGCAAACATTTTCATTTTTTCAAGGAGCTCTACAACACAAAAATACAGCATCCTGCAAAGCGTCTATGTACGAGTATCTAACTTTCCATTCAACAACACTTCAAAGAATAAGACTTTGCACAGTCATCATCCAGCATCAGCTTCGCGAGTGCGCGTGAACGCATCTCAATTAAAACCTAACTAATTACAACGTTGAACGTCGAAAGTGTGTAATTTACAATAGAGCCACCATAATTCAATCGTCAGCATCTTTATAACGAATCACGCTGGCTTCTGCTATCTACTCCCGTGTCCCGTCCCGGTTGATCATATGCTGACGCTGAATATATACTGACTGAGCTATATCTATCGTACTCTCGTGCGGATACCATTCATTCCATTCTTACGGAAGATAATCATTAATATCCGCCACCTCCTCACGCCGCGCCGTTACCGTTAAACAGCTCTTACTACCACTTACCTTACGTCCCGCCCCTCACCTGAGTTTGACTACCTAACCTATTGCCACCTCCAAAAGATTGCTGATCACAATTTAAGATAAATAATTTCTGGATACGTTGACAGACGGACAGACAGACGCGTTCACGTTTTTTTTTAGTGGATTGGATTTATTTATATCTTCTCGCAATCGATTGTGTAACTAAAATAGAATTAGTTATGTATGTACACATATGTATGTATGTACATAGGTACATGGATTTATAGATTTAATGGATTTTTCTTATTTATATTTATATTTATATTTTTGTTGAAGTTGTTGTTGATTTCCACATGAGAACAGACGATCAGGAGAGGGTTGACAAGCAATTATTGTTGGAGACAGAACAACATTTTGACAATTCTTCTAGATTCTATGTGTCATTTTGACATTGATGACATTTTTTTTTCTTATGGTGTTTTTGTTTTGTTGCCATCAGACATAGAGTATTTTAAGAACATAATACTGATTGTTTGGTTGCACGGAATTGTTCTCAAGTGGACCTTACAGGAAAACATAAAAGCTGATTAATGTAGACCAAAAGAGGTTAACAATAATTTATGGTTTATGACTGAAGCAATTAAATATTTTGATATTTCTTGCATGTATTTTGAAATGTGTGCAAGAATTGAACGAAAATGAACTAGTGAATTCGATGTTCACTTATTCACTTAACTAAACTGGTTCATTGAATGTTTTAAAAGAGAAAAATGAATTGGTTCTAGAATCCTTATATTTTATTTTGGGGGACTTCTTTTAAAAATGCCATGTTAATAATAATTTGCCTATATCTTTTGTCAGGATCCCAAGATTAAAAGACATAATTTAGAGCTGACTAACATTCTGGCAAACGCATAACGCATTTTTGAACATCATAAATTCAATATATCCACCCTATAAAAAAATGTAATGTCTAGACACATCAGCTTTCTGACTGCTAAATGTCATACCAGTGTCATTTGACGCCACAATTACAAGACAACTCAACCGAATCCAAAGTAATTTTCAATTTTTCACCCATCCAAAACACAAAAAATGCTGCAACAACAACAAAAAATCACGTGAAAATTACTCCAAATAACAACACAAAACAACTACAATCAATTTCACAATAATTTTGCATAAGCATCTAGCAAAGATAAACAGGGGATATCGCAGGAGACCCAATGCCATTGGCCCATAAATAAAATACCAAACATTGACTATCAACAGTGCAATGTTAATTACCCAATTGTATTCCAATCAAAATGATAAAATGACATTAGAAGCGGCAATGACTTTGCCTGCAAATAAATTCCCCATCTCTTGTGCCGCTGCACTTGCACTGATGTTGAGATGCGGACTGCTTGTTGCCTAGTTGCTGCTGATGATGGTTTTGTGGTGCATCTTTGCTGGCTAATTAATCTACTCAAAGACAAGTGTTGGGCACACGAACTAGATTCTACATTCCAATTTGTGTTGACTGGAAAGAGCAGGGCGCGGTAAAAAAAAAGTAGTTGTCGTTCCATTGAATAAGTTGCCCGTCCGTTGCCCGCCACTCCTAAGCTTCGCCGCACGCACCGGCTGCAGCGGGATCCCTTTTATTTTTTTTTTTTTAGTTTTTATTTGCGTGTGTGACAGGCGAAATTAGTTCATAGTTGTTAATTAAATTTGAAAGGAGTCGTCGTTGTGTCGTCGTAGTCGTCGTCGTTGCGTTTATTTATAATGGACAAGCCTGTGTTCGGCACGGATTCATCTTCATCTAACTAAAACTAAGACTTTGAACTAAAAATATAACTTGTCGTACGGGACACATACTTGTTGCAATCGTCATCAAATGGGTTAGAAGATATAGCAGAAAAAACGCTAGATCCATGCATCAGATACATATGGTGTGGATGTCATAGCTGGTGCATGACCATGATCAAAGTAAGAAGCTGACTTGGGCGCTCATATGAATAATTAGAACCACAAGTTGTTCAAAAAAATGTATACACATACCCCTATTTTTGGTTGTAAAATTTTGGTGGAATGGAAAATATAATGTTATGACTTATTATTATTTCTATCTAAGAAATTTTTTTGATTTAAACCCAAACTATTTAACTGAGAGACTTTTAAGATTTCAACTATCAGAGGTAAAGTAGTTTATTTTTAAAATATTCAATAAATCAATTTTTTTAACAGCATTACCTGATGTTACTGTTAACCCCCAAATTGGTCCAAAGTCTGAAATCAACACATAACAGGAAGGATTTAATTACATAACAGGCATCTAAATTCGTGCGAAGCTCATTCTTAACCTGAGAATCGATTCCAGGTATAATTACAAGCATCAATTCTTAAAACTACTACCAAAGGCGTTCCGAAAATTAGGTGCGGCACTGCTGTAGATCAGTTCGCTCTTAAATTATTTTATACAGCCAGTAAGACAAGGTATCAAAGACATTGTTGAAATGCACCGAGAAATGTTTGTGGTTTTTTGGTAGACGTTTTGCAGTTTGTTCTCAACTGTGCAACAAATTAAAATTGTATTGCCTTTTTTTCTTTTTAGCTGTATTTTTTTTTTTTTTGTTTAGTTTGCAAAATGACTTATCCAACACAATATATAGGGTGATGCTTGTGGTTTTAGCAATTTGCTTTTGTTTAGTTATGATTCTAAAAATGTGTGAGCTGTTTATAGATAATGTAAAAGCAGATGTATTTTATAATTGTTGTGATTATTCAATGTGGTTAAGTTCTAACCTATTATGATGTCTGAAGTCAAAAGAATAAATTTGTATCAGGTGATAGTTTTAGCCTCAATCAGCGCCCGGAAGATTTTTTAAACCTGAGTTTTATTATTACTTTTACATTTACATTTACATTTACATAACTCGTAGATATATTACAAATTTGAATATTCGAAAAGTTGCTTGAGAACAATTTTTTGGCAGCCAGCGGACAAATAAAATTGCGATACAAACTGGTCCGGTTCGATGAGCTCCTTTCCCTAAATGTGAACATTTTGTTAGGATTTCCATTATTTATCGTGAAAATAAAAATGGGAAAATTCCTTCAATGTTTAAAATTACACTGAGGGAAAAAAAACATGTACACAGCAAATAAATGTGTTGACCCAACAAAAATATGGAATAAATATGTACATATTGCTTTATACTCAACCCATAATGAATAAATGCATGGTGCTTGAATACATGGAATAACTTATTTGGTCAATTCTATTTTATTTGAAAAGCTAATGAAGTTTAAAGATTTTTACGCTAAATATAGACTGAATGCATTTTGTTAAACACTCAGCGTATAACTTACTTTAATCATTAGACTCATTGAAAAACTCTATGTGTTATGTACATATTTTTATAAGGGCAGTTCAAATATTTTCAAATAAAATAAATATATAGTTTCTTGCAGCGCGATTAGGCTGAAAGAATCCAACAATTGGTTGTCAAAACCATATGGCCACAGCAACATAACGAAATTGATTCCTTCAAATATTATCTCGGCAAACACTGATTACTGCACTCCTACTTTGAGCCTCAGTAAGGGTTTTAAGGTTATTTTCCCATCCAGAAAAGATTGGGAAGATGACATCCTGACGATAGGTTTCGAGTGTGGTGTTGGTTCTGGGATCTTTTCTGAGTCCCTAAAAGTAGCTAAATCCTTTAGGCTTCCTGACTTTGCTAGCGTTTTTCAGGCTGAACTGCTAGCAATAAGGGAGGCATGTAAGATACTTAAACAAAGCCTAAACCAAAACCGAAGTGCGGCTATCTTTACAGACAGTCAGGCAGCTATCAAAGCCATCAATTCGGCAACATCTTCATCTAAATTGGTCCTGCAATGTCACGATGAGCTTGCGAGCCTGAGCATTAACCTCGTCGTCACCCTGGTCTGGGTTCCGGCCCAGCTCATTTGCGGAAATGGTTAACATTCCTCTTGGCGCTATGAAGGGAAAAATCTTTTCTATCTATCAAACAGAATCAAATGGAAGGTGGAGCAATTTAACCAACTGCATTATATCTAGGAAGATATGGCCCACCTATAATAATAATAAAACCCGTACTAACGATATTCTATGTAGGCCCAGGCAAGACATAGCCAGGGTTGTTGCGGTATGTACCGGACATTGGCCTATAGGAGTTCATGCAGAGAAGTTGGGAACTCCTCACATCACTTTTTGCCGTAGTTATAGTGACCAACGCGAAATGGAAATGGTAATCCATTTCCTCTGCAAATGTCCTGCTTTGGCAAACATTAGAATGCAATCCTTTAGAAAAGCATTCTTTTACCAACTCGACGAGCTATCTGAGATGAAGATAAGATATCTGCTCAAACATACTCCGCTGGAAGCTTCTCTATAAATCTTTCCCTTTCAATCATAGGTTTTCAATCATTGGATCACGGCTAGGTTGCCTTGAGGTCGCCATTTCTACCTACCTACCAAATGCCCAACGCATAGCTTGCTGTAATAAATACATAATGTCAAAAGAATTATTGAATGAATACACTTTGCCTCATAGAAATTACAAGAAATCATTAAGAAAATATTTCGATTTTGCAAAGAAATTATTTCGCATATTAAAATAGTGATATTTTTGGGCATTGTTAGAGTAATCACTTCTATTTAAAAGAATATTCAGTAACTATCACTTCTTGACAACAAAATCTCATGGTTTAATTTGTTAATTATCAATTTCTGAATTAAATAGCTATTTCCAAATAATCCAAATGTTCTTAGACAAGAAAAATTAAAAACTTATCGTAAATGACGAAATTTTCGTTTGAATTTGAATCGACCTTGACCTCATTTTGTTTTTGTTCTTCTAAAGAAAACTTTCAAAAGAAAACTATTATGTTTGTAAAATTGATTAATTTTAAATGTGGACAATTGAGATCATGTCATTCATCCACATCAATTTGGTCCAATGAGAATTTCAGCATTCTTATCCTCCCCCATGCAATTGTTTTGTCAATTATAACGCACTAATGTCTATTGTCTATTTTTTTTTTTTTTCGAAAATAGGAACAAAAAAATACAGAGCCCTCTTGACTTCCGAAGCATTGGATGCATATAGTAATTGAGGGCAAATAATTTGGCAGCATGCATGTTTATAAGAAAATTAAAGTATAAATATATATTTATTTAAAACTAAATAGTTTAAAAATACAACATAATTGAATGTATTTTATTGTAAATATAAAATCAGATAACCTAAATTCAAAATTCAAAGCATTTTCGGGTAGTAAATTTACGGATACCCAAAAAAATAAAAACAAACAATATAATTTAAATTTTCATGAATTTGCTGTAAAGACAGAACTACAAATTATGGATGAAAATCTTAATCAGATATGTACATATCTAGCCGATATTTTTTTATACAAAACTTGAACTTCATTTATCAGGTTAAGGTACTTCTGAAATAAATAGAAGACTTTTTGAAATTAAAATAAAAAAAAACATAAATTTTTGTGCGTTAAGCTGAAGTGCAAGAATTCTTATTTTACATGGGTAATCTTCGAAAAACAGCAATATCGCTAACTGAACACTTCAAAGAGCTTCAACAAATTGGTACTCAAGTTTGCTATCTAAATTCTGAAAAAAATATTGTTGAAGCTTAAGAATTCTGGAGAAAATAAGGTGACGATATATTCCGAAAAAGTACTAGATTACAGTTTGAGTCAGGCTAAAAATTCTTGCAAACATCTATGGAGGATTTCGTTTGAAATATACATTCTTTAAAATTTACATTTGCTATGTGCAAGTTTTAGTTAATCAAGAACTGAGAGAAGCTTCTATAAACCTTCTTAGCTGTTATAAATAAAAAGAGCAGTACTATTTTTTTGTTAATTTTTCTCTGGTTCTTGATTTGCAGCTTGTATTTTTGACCGTTGCAGTAGTGTTAACCTCAGTTAAATTAGGTCAAAATTGTCGAGCTATATTCAAGTCTTGTAAACTCCAACCCAAGTTGAAAATAAGCAGTATATACCTATGTACATGTTTGATTTAATAAATATATTCACATTTAGTTAACTTTAACCTATCTTTTTAAATGTGAAACTAAACTGGAATAAATAGTTTGGATTTCTTTTTTAAATTTGTTTGCAATTTTTTAGAACAATTCAACTAGATTAAAGATTCAAAATCCAACGTACATTCTCTTTTTCTAAGTCTTTACTTAATCTTCTGCTTTTGTTTTGAGCTATTTCAAAATGCAACTGCAACTGTTATACAATTACAATCCATTTATTGTTTTTATAGTATTTGCATGCACATAAAAATCGACTTTACATCTTTTTCTTATTACCCTTTTTTTATTGGCAATAATTTCTTTTGATTGGGAAAGCTACAAAAGTTAGTGGTACCTTGATCCAAGATCATTTGTATTAAAAAATACTTTACTTACCTATGTAATATGTATATATTTCAGTACTTTAATACTGAACAATCTATTTTGACAGTCGAAAAATTCGATTTTTTCTTCCGACTAGAGATACTATAGAGCTTAAAAACCATCGATCGGGAGAAATTAAATTTTTTCTGTTTGTCTGTGCCTTGAACTACAGTCCAAGCCACTGAAGATATTTTCTTCAATCATGTAACTTATTATTATTTTAAAATTAATTTTTGGTTTACGGTTTTACCAATAACAATAGGTATTTTTGCATTTAAAATGTTGAAGAAAATATTTTTAGTTTTTTAAGTATTAGTTTTTAATTATTAATTTTAAAATACTAAAAACTTCCATAAGTAGGTACCAATTGTTTTTTCTAAAATTTCTCAATAAATTTTATATTTATGTAATTAGTTTGAAAAAAAACTGCTCTGACGATTTTTGAAATAAAAATCGTATGTTTTGATTCATTAGGTTGCGTCTTCACTGTGGAGCTCAAAAAACTTTTTTGGATTGTTTAAGCTATTCAAACATTCTCGTTTTTTATTTTGTAGTAACTTAACATAGAGGCAAGTTCGTACAATCCAGCTTGAAAATAAAAACAAATTCAAAAAAAATTTGTACAATGTGCATGTATTTTAAAATCCCAACATGCAACCATCATGTAACAAACTGTTGTTGTTTTGAATTATTTCAAAGCGCAACTGAAACTCGCATCAAAGAAGAATGGACAAAAATATATAGGACCTGGTTTACCTGGCGGGCGTCCAGAAACGAAACCTATGAAAATGATTAGGTACTATGGAGTGTACCATCGTACGAGTATTTTTTTATCCTAAAATATGGGAGATGGCTTAAATAAGCACGATCGTACGACGCAATGCACGTCTTGTTAAACAAATGCAGTAGTAGTGCTTGAAAGCATTTCTTCCTTCCTCTGCCGCGTTAACGAGTATGTACTTATGTATGCTATTGCTCTGCTCTCTGAGAAGAAATGTGGCTTCTCCTGGGTCGAAATCGTATTTATTTAAATCCCTGAGATTTTGATCTCTATATAATTCCATGTTGTAAATACCATTGTTCAAATGTTCTGCACAGTATGAGTGGGCAAGGTTCCCAAAGCGATTAAGATTAATTCGTCCTCTTCAAGACGGCGAAAATCTTCAAACTCTGCTAGATTTGATGAAATTGAAGTAAAAGCTATTCTTTGAATTTTATACTGTAAATAGAAAAAAGTACGATTTTTAAATTTACTGATGCGTGAACCCCATGGATTACAGTTCTGTGTCCATATTTAAAAATTAGCTCTTAAACCAAGCTTTCAAACGTACTATATGTCGTTTGTGGACTCTTGACGCACAATTTTTCCCATACATTTAATTCGTTAAATCAAATAAAAAACGTAGAACTTTCATATTGTTAAGTGCATTATTTACCAACCATGACAATATTCGCTATTATTGGCCATTGGTATAAAAGTTCATTTATTTTGGGATCTATTCAGTTCATCGAAAGTGACCAATACTGTCATTTCAATGGAATACTATTGCAATTAATTTTTGCTTCAGTTGCAATCTTTGTTGCAATATTCTACATATATATACATATATACATACATATGTATTTCATTCGTGGACGCTAGGTAATATCCATTCTCCTTTAACATCAATTTATTCTTATGGAAGATTCACAGCCACAGGTCCAAAAGGATGTTTATTAAATTAAAAAAAAAAATATGCCTTGAATATAGATTTTCTTTTGTAGGTTTAAATAGTTTCAATCATTCGAGGCTCAAAAATATAACATTCTCTCATTTTTGACTCTTTTAAATAAAGATGCTCCTTTTTTTCCCCAAGACACAAGAATAGGGAATTGTTTTCTTTATTACACAAGATTCGAATTCAGAACTCATGATATCATAAAGAACTATAATTGCATACGCATATTTCTTACTCTTTCTTTTTCTTGTTTAAAACATTTCACTAAATGCTTAATTAAATTTCTCATAAATAAATGTACAATTACCAGTAATTAGAAGGAAATTCATCTCCGCCCAAATCATGTATCTTTATCTCTTATAAAAGAACCCGCCCGCCCGCCAACGAAGTCAATTGAAATTCTTTTAGGTTGTAACTCGTCGCGTTTTGTCGCGTAGTCGCATCGTTGTGTAGGACAAACGCGACACGCACTGTTTATGCCGGCCAAGACAAATTTTCATTATTATCGTCGAATGTCGATGACAATAATAGAAAAAATCTGCGTGTTGAGAATAAAGTGACTAAAAATATCATCACTCTCGATTCTGTTCCGTTGCGATTTGACTCTGAAAGATTCGCCACCTCGTAGGGAACTTTCACTGATGTGATATGATGCGTTTTCTTGGCTAAACTCAAAATACGTTTGGTTAATACATGGGGCCTTAAAAGCAAATTACATTCCTATACCTGACTAGGTAAATACCTAAAGGTAGCCTTATAGTTTACACAAAATATGTTGCCCGACAAGCTAGAGATCTTAAGCCAGTTGTTACTACTCGAGCACAAGCAAAAGGATGATGATGATGATGAATCCTCTTCCGCCTTTGGCACTTGGATGCTGTTTTGTTTATTAGACCAACGACAATAAAACCCACCACCACCTTGAGTTTTCTTAAATTCATCAGTCAGTCTGTCTCTAGCTACATTTCAGAGAATTTCTGATAAAAAAAAAAACTAAATAACGAAAGCAAAGCTAAACAACGCCGAGGAGATGAGGACGCATCGCTAAGACTTGTTTAAAAAGAAATTAAAACAAAACTATTCGATTGAGGAATTTTCTACAGAGACGACGACGTCTGTTGAAGTTATCAAAGGATGTCAATTTGCCTAGGGTGTTAGATAATTTAATTGACAATTTTGTTTTCTTTTTTTGTTTTCAAAGCAGATCACACTTAGAAGAATTAGGCTGAAATTGACATAAGCCGTATAGACATAAACAAAACATTTAGAAATAACTCATGCTCTCAAATGACCATGATATTTATAGAAAAAAGAATTAAATTTAAAAAACTTTTTTGAAACTTAAAATCCTTTTTTTGTATTCTAATATATGAATGTTTTTGGAACTCAATATCCCAGCCTTAAAAATTCATTGCTTTTTCCTCTGCAAGGAATTGACAAATCCTTTTAAAGCACGACAGTTCATAAAGAACCAGAGTTTAAGTGACTTACAACTTTACATCTCTCATCCATTTCTGTGTGCGTCTTATTGCAGAAATATACAATTCTATGCCAAATCCGAACATCTAGGGCGAGAGGCACTCTAATCATAACCATTTAAATTTTTTTATGCGACTTATGAATCTTCTTCGAATGCGAAAGAATTACCTCTTCCTATTTTATTCGTATTCAAAAGTTATATTTTGGAACTGCAATCACAAAATCATCTCTCCTGAAAAATATCAAATATTGACGTACGTTTTTGTGTCAGTCACTAGGGCGATGCTATGATTCATTAGTTTCAATCTATACGAATTCTATCTGTGAATTATTAACCTCATCAAGACTTCCAGAAACTTTAAATAAAATCTCTAATGGAATATGGTCGGAAAACTTTTTGCACTAGAAATTCACTGAAATATGCAAACCAATTTCCAGACAAAAAAACCGTTATCGATAAACTAAGTCGATATTCTTCATATAGAGTGAATTCTCCAAGAAACTCTCCGCTGCAGCTTCCATTTAGCACTTAACGATGAAAAGAGTAATTTATCCCCAAAATCTTAGCACCCTTACTATCAATTATCTTATCTTTAGATTTGCAAATGGGATGTAATGTTTATCTGCCTATAGGGTCTGTTGTTCACTGTATATTTAACGAAAATAGGGTAGGTAAATATGTATATTAGTATTCCTATCATTTAAATTATTCAACACTTCATGACTTCCTCAATAACCAAATAATCATTAATCAATGATAACAATCTCTGCCATTAACAAATAAATAACAATAAACTATATCTACATATACATATGTTTTATTTTTTTTTCCAAAAAATAACCAAAATAACTTATTATAGTTCTTTTGTTGCAGAAAGAATTCACCGACGACTGCGTCTTCAACGAATCCATGGAACAGCACAACTACAACACATACTCATCCACATATAATTCCAATTCACGTCGCATCTATTATTTGGCACTAAATCGACACGGCGAACCGCGCAAGACACAAATTCCACCCAGTCGTCCGCTGGGCAAATTGGCAACCTATACAAAAGCCATAACCGGAACGGTGCCCCAAGATCGTGTTGAAACGGTTATAGCGAAGATATTTGGCAAAAATCGTGTTAAGCACGGCATCCGTCAACTCTGTGATACTGGCAAACCAATCGTCGAATTGACCGACAAAATATTAAAAGCACGCCCCCAATGCCCTGCAACTAATAGCAATAGTAATATTAATAGTAATAATAGTAATAATAAAAATAATAATAATAATAATAATAATAATAATAATAATAATAATAATAATAATAATAATAATAATAATAATAATAATAATAATAATAATAATAGTAATAATAATAATAATAATAATAATAATTTTAATAATAATAATAATTATAATTATAATAATAATAGTAATAAGAATGGCCAATTGAACGTTCCTGCTGCCAATGATAAATCTAGCAATAGTAGCCTAACAAATAGTAGTAGTAATAGTAATAGTAGTAGTAGTGGCCATACTAGCGGTAATAGCAACAATAATCATGTAATCAAAAAGAAGAAGAAAAAACGACGATGTCGACCGGCCGAAAACGAGGAAGAGCACAATTGCCAGCGGACTGGCGGTGGTGGGCCGCAGGCGATGAAAAAACGCCCAAACAACAAAAATAATAAACTGATTGCCAAGTGCAAAGAATCTGCGCTAGATGCAGCTGCAGCTTTAGAATGTGCGAATCTTAAACGACCCAAGAAAGGGGGTGGCAAAAAACAACAAAATAGCGGTCCAAAGCACAAGCAGAACGGCGGTGTCTTAGGCCCCCAAGGCCGCCGAGGTGGCAAGAAACTCAATCAAAATGGACGACAACAGCAAGGAGGTAGCAATAGTAGTAAGAAAATTAACGGTAAGCAGCCAAAAAACGGCTTGGGTGGAGGCGAACGAACCACACAATCAACAACAACAACTACAACAACAATACATCCCATCATAAACGAAAAAATGGTGCGAACACCAAAATCGCGACAATCAACAGCACCATCACCCTTGAAAACCACAACATCAAAAACAACAACAACAACCACAGCAGCAACAACATTGGCAACATTACTGCAAGTTGCCAATCAACAAACTCTTGCTAGCAGTAGTCAAGTAGCTTCAAATCAGACATCAAGCGAAACTCAAGATGCCGACAATTCCGAAAGCGAGGACATCACAGCAGAAGAAGAAACTGGCACCGGTGAAGCCGAAGAAACCGACGACCTAGCCACGGAAGACGATGAAACCAGCAGCCATTTGCCTTTCGTTGGTGAACATACACAGCTGGTTAGCGGCGGCGATGACTTCGTATATGACGATGACCTTGATTTGTGAGTCTTTTCCTTATTCCATCAAGATTAAAATTATCAGATTTTTTTTTACTTATAAACTTTTGTTGTGTATGGATATTATTTTTATTTAATATTTTTTTTTTATTTTTTGTGCATTTTCTTTTTTTGTATATATTTTATATAAAATTTACGTTTTTTAGGCTCAGGTAAAAAAATGAAAAAAAATGTAACAAAGTTGATATTAAAAAAAATACCTGGTAAAAATTTATGAAAAGCATTTAAAACGATTTTTTACACGAAAATTTTAGGTACAGGAAATTTAAACAAAAAACAAAATTAAATAAATTCAAAACATTTTCTAACATTTACATACATACATACATACATAACATTAATACTAACCTCCTTCTTTTGATATACCAATTTCACTTCACTTTGTTTCTCCTTTTTCTTGATACGTTTTAATAAAAATAATAATCCATAAATTTACATTCAATCCTTACCTGACTTTTACAATTAATATTTTTTAAAAATCCCATTTCAACCGCAAGGGATTTAATTTTATTTAAAAAAAAGCGGTACATATATGTTTATGCAAAAAAAAATTCTCGTTCGCCTCCACTTTAACTTTACTTTATTTTCTTAATATTTAATTTAAAAAAATGTTATCTCATCAGTTTTACTAATAATTTTTAAGATACAAGCACATCATACTCACACGTACACTTGATACACACACTTTTTCCCATTTAATCACCATGTAGTATTATAAAACAAAAATCAAATACTCATTATTGTATATTCACAAAAAAGCACTAAATTGGCTGAAACAAACATTTAAGGAATCAGAAGGAATATCTATAGTTGCTTAAAAAGGTTTTGGTTGTAACCCCCTGTTTGAAAGGCAATGGGTTTTCAATAAATTTTATTTAAAAAAATATTAAATTTTCTACAAAATAAATATGACCTGTAATATGTCTCATATTGATGCTCGATGGCGTATGCGGAACATTTGTCTATAGTAAGTCAATAAGTGGTATAGAATTAAATTATTAAATACGTAGTTGGAATTTACTATTAACCAAAAATTACACCAGGGTCATGTTAACTTCATATATAAGCAGAACCTGTCAAATAATTGCTAGGATACCAGTTCTTCTCAAAGCCAATTTAAAAAAAAAAATCATTGTATACCGGAATATTCAATAGTTATATGTTTTCGAAAGTGGTTTTGTTACTTTACCCTTTAAAAACATACGGGATGAATTTATTATTTAAAAATCAAAATATTATTTTGGTTCAGCATTCCACGTATAGTTTGTTTTAATATTTCAATGTTTTTTTAATTCTAATGAGATTGAAATATTAAAAAGAATTTATGTGGTTTTTTCTGAACTCACTTTCTGTTTTTTTTTTTTCAGAACAATAATTCTTAACTTCGTTTCGAAATTTTAAATGAATTTTCAAAAAAGAAGTTTTTGTTAAAAGTTGATATCATTTTTTTTAATAGCAGCCTTTGTGAAATTGACATGGCATTCAAAAGCCCATCACTAGGAATAGAAGAAGTCAAATCTTACAGCAAAATCTTATAGACTATTTTTCTAATATGGAATTAATTTGATTAAATCGTTTTTGGTCTTATTATATTGGAATATTTAAATTCCATTTGCTTTGAAGTTATTTATAAAAAAGTTCGACCTTCGCTGTTTTTCACTCAAAGTTGACGAATTATTCAACTCAGAAATTAAGACTGTGTTTCCATAATTAAAATATATCAAATATGACCCTTTATGCATATTGACTGGCTTTTTAAATTTTGAGGCCAGTTTTTTTTTAACCAAAAAAATATTTTCTAAATTTCGGATACATGTTTTTTTTTTTGATTTGATTTAAATAAATTGCGCACAAATTAAATGACATTTATCTTATTGGATCATGAATATGTGGGAAATTTTTCCGATCAAAATATTAAAATAAAATTCTTCAAAAGAAATATTGACAAAGCTAAGAAATACGTGGATTCATATTCACATAAAATTAATACCCACAGAAGTTTCAACTAAAACGTGACATTGACTATGTTTTCTATGTTCTAAGATAGCTAACATCCTATTTTTTTTTGGGGTGACATCAATCCTTTGAACAAACAACTCTTGGATATAACTTTATATTTATTTTTTAAAGTTATCATAGTTTCATTAAGTGTTCATAACATTCATTTACCCTATTATCACCAAACACACAATTTCAAACATACACAAACACCTCACATCAACAAAAGCAACAACACTCTTATTTATATAAACCACCAAAAAATTAAATAATTAAAAACAACTGAAAGTTGAAAACAAATATGGAACTCAATGCAACTATGCAAAATTTATGAATAAAATAAAAAAAATATCAATGCAATGCCATTTTACACACAATACGTATACCATACATATCACATGTAATTAAATCGAACATAAATATACTTATAAAAATATGTATGTAATAACACCTACACTTATAATTATATATACATACCTTCTTATAAATATAAATCGACACATTGATTAATATCAAAAAAAAAAAAAAATATCAACAAAACCATCAACAAGAATTGTGTATAATTTCCTTAATTTTAATTTAATGATTTATTATATTGTAAATATTTATGAATAACATTTAAGAAACCTCGCTGCCTCTCAGTAAATATTAAAAACTAAACAAACAAAAAACAAAATAATTATATATACATACATACATAATATACATGAGAAAAACTTAAGAAAAATCTTAAAATTAAAGTATTTATATTAATTAAATAATATTAAAAAAAAACTTTAAATATTAAAATAAAATAATTTGTATAGAGATTACACCCGCTTTTTTAAGGACTTTTTTTTTACTTAAAAAGAAAAACGAAAGAAAACTTATTTCAATTGTATACAACACCCTCATCCCTTTTTTTGATTATAAAACCACTTATACACACTATCACATTATAAAGTTGAATGCTTTATTAAATAATTGTTATGTAAACAAAAAATAAAAAAATTCAAAAACAATCATCAAAATAGTCATTATTAGAGTATTTATGTATATCCTTGGAAAATAAAAATAAACATGAAAAAATTATAATTAAACTACAGAAACGAAAACTAACAGTATGATACCAGATAAGTTAATAAATTAATAAAAAAAAAAGATTACAATAAACCGAAAAGTTTTTCTTTCATTTTTTTCATTAAAGATACACATTATTGTCTATCTAAACAATAAAACAAAGAAAATGAAGATTGGGCAAAAATCTATTTTATTTTTGTTTCGATTAAAAAATAAATTGGATTTGGTTAAAGGAAATTGTAGTACATACATAATACATATATCTAACAATTCCTATCAGCATGATGGAAAAACTAGGAAAAGTGTATTAATATCATAATATTTTCGCAGAAATTGAGTTTTTAAGCTTTTTGGCAAAAACATTTAAATGCATTGCCGCCGGGAGAATATTAAGAGTATCGTATGAATATGATAAATATATGCTTGATAAATCATTCGGAACTCGGTATGCACTTAATACCTTATTAATAAAAACGAATCTGTAATTTGAGTCCTATTATCAAGTTTAATCCATCGATCAAGCACTTTCTGAACTCAATTGAAACTCAATACAGCTTTTATATTGAGTCCGCAAATTATTAATCAATGGGTTAGTTAACTTGGAAATTAGTCCTGAAATTACCTACTGTTTTTTTTTTTATTAATAAGACAATTAATTTTTTAAAAGTATGTAGGTATTTAGCTACATATAAAAAAATTGAATTCTGTCCCATAAGCTTCCTAAGGGAGGTAGTTTGTTTAAACGTGCGGGAACAAGAAATCAAAATTTTCAATTTCAAATAGTTTATTATATCTTTCCAAAGTATGCAATCGAAACAAACTTAGTCTGGGACACTTTTAGAAATTGAAAATCTTAATAAACTCAGATTCAATGAACAAGATTAGAATAGGATTTCCTCATTTTCATTTGCTTTAACTCTGGGAATCACTGGGAATAATATTACAGACTTTTTTTCAGATTTTTAAAATGTCTCATTTTATGTAAAAAACAATAAGTTTTGAAATAATTAATGCACAAATTCTTTTTTAAATATTTTTATATAAAACTAGTCAAACAAAATAACAATATTCCGTTCTTTATTTTTTCTTCTTAAGACTTTAAAATTGGGTACACACAAATCATTAATTTAAATAAATTCAAAATGATGTCGTAAATTTCAAATATTAAAAACTTGCAAGAACTCTTGTATTTTCGAGTAAAGTTCGAAGTTAGAAAACATGCACAAAATAATTAATATTCAAAGAAAGGTTGCATATTTTTCTCTTGAAATCTTTGAATATAAGAAATTAAAAAATTGTTTGACTCCGTTTTTTCTTATATATATGTAATTTGTTTTCTAATAATCTTATAATAAATGTAAATGTGCTCATTTTCCTTGTTACAAAATATTGAATAAATTAAAAAATTATTTTAACCCCCAACAAATATATAATTACGTATGATTTCGAGGGTTTATTTACTGCAAGATGGCTTCAGGGTTTTCATTACATTATTTTGAAATAAAAACAATTTTCAAAAATTACTAGAAACTCAATCAGTTCTGGAGTTGTTTTTAATAATAATTCAATTCTCATATTCTTCTTGGTACAAATTTACTTTAATTTTTTTTTGTTTGTTTATACATTTTGCACAATGCACATCCCCAATAAATAATTTATCTTTGAATTTATCCTTTTAAGGTATAAATAATAATTCCTTATATACATACTTGCAACTATTTAAATTGAATGAAATATTAAACCCTTAGGCCGGTATTCGCCAAGTGCAACTTAAATAATTTTTAGAGACTCATAACTCAAAAAACTCTTCTCTCATTAGGTCAAAAATATTTTTTACTTTTTGTGATCTAATAAGAGGAGAGTTATGAGTCTCTAAAGCTTATGAGCATTCGGTGAATACCAGCCTAAGAATTTACTTAATTTGATTATCTTTGACGGAATAATTGTTGAAAAAAATATATCGGAATATTTTACCCACAAACTCCTACAATATTCGCCATCTACTCATATATCAATTTTGAGAAATCAGAAAGGCAAAACATTTATCTACAAAAAAAAAGAGTTTAAGGCAAAATAATATTTTTTTTTGGACCACAAGATATGCATTTGTAAGTAAACGTTTTTCAAACAATACTTTCGTTTGTACACTTTAGGGCACTCCAGCTACCAACTGCAATTATAGCAAAATCTATTCTATCTGGCATATATCTTTCTTTGAAATAGTTAAATTTATTATATTTTTTATTGGATGAAAGGGAATTTGAGGATTTTCAGCTAAACCGAAATAATCTAAAATATGGATAGAAAAATCAATGATTATTCATAATTTTAAAAAATCATCTCAAGAAGATAAAACAATCCAAATGGATATTTTTGCAATACTTATAAATTATAATATAATAAATCGAACAGAACAAATCTTGTATTGAGTTGAAGAAATGTTGGAGAAATGTTACACCAAAACAATTATATTTTTTACTGACTAGGTCATACTCAAATTATAAAAAAAAACCTTTTCAAACGTTAAGGATGTACTTACTCGTATTTTCAATTTTGCATGACTAATTGGTTAATTTATTCTAAAGCATGATTTTAATATTTTTAATTTAACTATGTATTTTTTTTTCAGTGCATGACATTTTTTTAGTAGATTGATCAAACGATTTTACTTTTATACGATGTTACATATATTTTTTGGCGAAATTCCGACTGATTATGTTTTCCTCTTTTTTATACAAAAAGAAATAAAAACCAACATTTAAGTATACATAAAAATTCAAAATTTAAATCAAAAACAATAATTGCATAAAAGTAATCCCAAATTGATCGACATATTTTTTTCCTTTGATATTTTCTTTTTAGCTTAAACATTGGCCTCTGGGAGATATTTCTTCTTTTATGGATAACTAAATGGTTTCTCTAATTTGAGTAGGTTCATCAAATTTGCTTTATGAACTATGTACATTCGAATTCTGGTTGTGACAAAATAAACAAAAAATCATACATTAAAAAAAAAAAACTTGGACAATCAGTTAACTATCAAAAAGCTACTCTAATGGTACCTACCTTTCAATTTTTACCAAAATACCTAAACTATAAACTAAGATGGCTATATACAAATAAAAACATACACCTATACAACACCTGCTTTCAAAATGCTTTGTATACAAATTTTATATAAATATATAGTTTTATCATTAAATTAAGCTAAAAAATTACACTTATAAAATCATCCTAAATAATAACCAACAAATATTGTATTAAATTCCCTTTTACTCTGTTTTTATTCTATAATTGCATGTAAAATTTATAACTTAAAAAAAAAACATTATTTCACCATTAAATTTTTAAATTTTAGTCTTAAATTTTAAATAAACCTTTATGTATTTTTATCTTAATTAGTATTTAATTTATTATTAGCTAGGGATATTTAATTTTCATTTTATTTAAACACAACAAAAATATAAAAAAGGAATAAAAAAAAATTTTAAGACTGAAAATTAATAGATGTTTCCATTTTGTTAATGCATTTTATAATCATGAGATTGTCAAAGTCAAAGTATTTTTTGAAAATATTTTTATTCAATATTAATTTTTTCATCATGCTGTTAGTATTTTAGAGAAAACCCAACAAGTTTCAATAGAATTTAATGCTTGTTATCCTTTTAATCGGCTAACATAAAAATATTTTCCAAGGGAAGGCATTTTTTAGAGACATATTTTCAGAAAGTCTAAAATGAAGTAAGTAACTATTTTCATGAACTATGATCAGATATATATTATATGTAATTTATATCGAGAACTGGAAAAGGACAAAAACTGATCACAACTAAAGAGAAATGTGTACTAAGGGCACTGTTTTTGTTCAGTGAAACATTTTCTATGTATGAATATATTATACTTATATGTAAATTTGAAGTTATATCACGTAAGTACAATTATTTAAATTTATTAAGTATATAAATAAATACAATATTAAATAAAAACGAATGCAAACTGCGAACCTTGAATCCGAAAGCGTTTCGGAGGTAATGAGTGCCGTTGTTGCATCAATATGATTCATAATTATGTTGTTTTTTCAAGTTTTTTGCGTCCCACGGAACAATGTCTCAAATTTTGTCTGACACTTGGCAAGCACTTACAATGGGGTCAGACACCTTAAAGCTACAAAATAAAAAATGGTCCCATTCTCCCTCTATCTATCAATTATTAATATACAATATTTTGAAAGCAGACAGACATATCTGGAGCCTGAATTAATCAGGTATAACATAAATGGGAGAATGAGACCATTTTTAAAACGTTCTTTCGCGACGTGTTTGCCTGATGTCAGCAAAGTTGTAGACATTGTTAATTTTTGTAAACAATACTTCAGGATTTATATAAATCATTAGCACAGCAAAAATCAAAAAAAAAAAAAACAATTACGAAAAATATATGTATGTATGCATATGTACAAACATGCAAGCATACATATACAAATATTTGACGAGTGGGTCATAGTACTATTTTTCAAAATTCTGTATGACAAAATTCTGCGTGTTCAAAATACCTACTGTAAGATTGTAATTCTGTAAGTCAAGAGACAGTAAACGCAAAACGTTGTTTACCAAAAAGAGGAGAACTCAAGAAATAATTTAAGGGGGAAAATGATGTGAAAGAAGTTAGTACCTACATACATATGTGTAAAATTTAAAACCTTTAATATACAGGGTGAGTCATGAGCAATGCGACAAAATGCTAGGGCGTGTAGGTTGATTTGAGACAAGAAAAAAATCGTATGGGAGGGGGGGTCTATTCCCCTCCGTTTAGCCGGGAGGGGCAATTTTCGAAAAAACTGACTTAAAATGGAAAAAAAAATATTTAAAATCAACGGCTTCATTCACAATGCTGTGTGATACGTTTTTGAAAAGCCAATAACTTTTTCTTTCATTCTGTGTTTAAATAAATCTATTCTAAGAAATAGTTTTTGAAATATTAATTTTCAAAGTCAAAATTTTGAAAAAAAAATTGAAAAAAAAATTTCAAATTCATTTTTTTCAAAATTTTACGTATTTAAGTGCTAATTTTAATTTCAAAATTCAATGCTGTTATTAATTTTAAGTCAAAATAAGAAAACCGGATGTAAAAATTTTATGTCGTTCTCAAGAAATTAAAAAAAAACCAAAACCACCTTTTTCTAAGAAAAACATTTATTTTTATTGTAACATTGAAATTCGAAATTAAAATTAGCACTTAATTACGTAAAATTTTGAAAAAAATGAATTTGAAATTTTTTTTTTCAATTTTTTTTTTCAAAATTTTGACTTTGAAAATTAATATTTAAAAAACTATTTCTTAGAACAGATTTATTTAAACACAGAATGAAAGAAAAAGTTATTGGCTTTTCAAAAACGTATCGCGCAGCATTGTGAATGAAGCCGTTGATTTTAAATAATTTTTTTCTTATTTTAAGTCAGTTTTTTCGAAAATTGCCCCTCCCGGCTAAACGGAGGGGAATAGACCCCCCCTCCCATACGATTTTTTTCTTGTCTCAACGCAACCTACACGCCCTAGCATTTTGTCGCATTGCTCATGACTCACCCTGTATACATAAATTACTGCAAAACATTGCAGGAAAATTTTCATCGAAATGGTTAGAGCCGTTTTCGAGAAAAATAAAGTTTGTATGGCAGGTACTGTTATTTCTTACCTGTAGTTACCTAAGGACCTTTCCTTTGAAGTTTGAAAAAAATCGTACATAGGTCGAGGAACAGACAGACTTACAAACAGAGCTGCGGGATTAAATTCTCAAGCTATTACAACAAAATTATCTACAAATTTTACTGATTTGTAGATAATTTTATGAAAATTGCTTTATTGTTTGTTCATTTTTAATATTTTTCGTATAACTTAGCATATAATCAAGGGACAATGCCCTAAAATATGTAATATTTTGAATAAATAAATGAATGGATAAAAATTAAAACAAAAATTGACAGTAAAAAAAATAATAAAACTAAATTTCAGATTGATAAATAAATAAATTGAAAATTAAATAAACAAAGTTTTATTTTTGCAGGCGGGAATTCTTATTGGGTCAGTAAGATTTTCTACGTTGTTTTAATACGACTTTCTTCTTTGACAAAACCATCTTTTGGGTTTTCTTCTGTTTTATGTATTTGATTCTTTAATCTGTATGTAACAATATAAAATCAAATAAATCAATCAACAAATGATTTTTGTAAGTTAAATTAAAAAAAGAAGACAAATACATAAACAAAATTAGTTTGTTGTTTGGGGAAAAAAATAAAAAATTCTTTTATGCTACTGCGTAAATTGAAAAGTTCACTGACTTTATTTTGTATAATGATAGTACTCGGAACGGCTAAGGTGTTCCGTGTAAACATTTGTATAGCACGAATCTTACTAGAAATTATTTTTTTAAGCTTTACATATATATATGTACATATATTATACATAAACATACATAAATTAAGAATCTTATTGTGAATAGAATATGATTGTCCATTAAACAAATTATGTATGTACATATACCTATAAACATTTTTTAGAAGGGAATATTAATTTTAATTTTCAATTTTCTCATAAGCGGATTGTGATCAACGTCTTTTTTGCTTTCAATATGACATATCAAAATGTTAAAAAAAAAATTTGAAAAAAAACAAAACAATTTATTTTATTTGTTTTTTTTTTTTTCATTATTCATTAAAGATTTAAAACTTCCATTATATTTTTTTAATTAGGTACCTAAGAAGTAAGAAGAGGCTTAGGTACGAGCAAAAACAAAAACAGAATCTTTTATGAGATATTTTATTTAAAAAAAAAGAAGAAAATCTAATTTCCTAAAAAAAAATGGAGTTATACCATTGTATATGAAAACTATATTTTTATATACAAGGGTTTAATATACAATGGTTATACTAAAATTATTGCAAAGTAACGAATGTGGTGTGACTATTCTCCCAGAAACGCATGAGTGAATTTGGTACGATTTTAGGTTAAAGCATTATTAGGTTTCACGGAAGCATTATTAATCTTTGAACGGAATTGTTACATTTTTCACTCAACTCTTTTTCTATTTTGATTTTTTCAACTTACTACGATAACTTTGTCGCAAATAATTTCATTCCTTAAACAAAAAAGAAACAAAAAAACATATCTCTTTATTAGATATATGTATGTATGTACTATAGGTATGTACATATGCAGTGGCGGATTTACCAGTAGTCTGAGTAGGCTCGAGCCTATGGCGCAGATTTGTAAGGGGCGGCAAATTTGGTGATTTTTTTTGAAATTTTTTTGTATTGTCTCTCTGGGTGGCGCTGCGTGGTAGTCGAGAAATATTGGACGGAAATTATATAGAATAAGTAGTCAAAACGTGAGGATCAATTTTATTTTCATTTTCACAATTGCTGACAACACAAAGAGAGAGTAAGGGAGAAAGGTGAGCCAGCTGATTTTGCAAGGTAACAAGGGGAAAAATGAAAAGAATTCTTTGGGCTGTGGATTTATTCAAAGGTTTTTTTTGCATAGGTAGATTTTTTGATATAAATGTAGGAGTATAGATATACTTATAGCTATATTATTTTAAATTTTTAGATAATTTCGTATATGTGATTTTCAATTTCTGTGAAATCGTGCAAATTTTAATGTTTTACAGATACAATTATACTTTTTTGTCTTGCAAGTACCATACTTTTGTATTTTTTTTGTGAATAAAATACAGGCAGTCATATTTCTAAGATATTTTTTTTTATTTCTTTTTTATAGATATTCTTTATATGATATTCTTTTAATTTTTCAAATCTCCAGAAATGACCATTTGAAAAATTAAAAGGATAAAAATTGATGTAAAATCTCTAAAAATAGGTAGTTTATGCAAAATTTTTTTTTGTTTTTAACCTTACTGCTAAAATATTTTCCGTACTAAAGAAAATTTCTGAATCAACTGTTTTTGGAAAAAAAAATTTTTCAAAACGAAAAAAGTTGATTTTTTTTTAAATCGCATTTCTATCAAATTCTACCCAATACAGTACTAATTTTTTGATTCAGTTTTTAGTTCAAAAGTGTGAAAAATTGCCAAAATATATTTTTCCTAATTAAAATCGAACTTTCAAGTCAGTTTAATACATCACATGAATTTTTAACAAAATTAAATATTTTTTGAAATAAAATATTTTTTAATTCATGCTTCAGTAAATTTAAAATGTCGAGTGAATTTTCAAAATTTTCAAGTAAATTTAAACTACCACGTGAATTTTAGTAATTTAAGCATTTAGAGAAATTTCACCAGAATTTTCAAAAGTTATACAGTAGACTCGCGGTAACGTGAACTATTAAAAACCTAGCGTGTTCACGTTTGCGAAGTTTTCCATGTTTACGAAGGTGTAGTTCTTTAAATTTTCCAAATAAATCAGACATGTGTTTAACGTTTAACTCAAATTCATATATTTTTTTGTTTTTCGGTTTGTACAAACGTAATTCATAAATGTTTTGCTAAGAAAAAATAATTAGGTTGGTTGAAATTAGTGAAAAAATGGGTTATCTTTTTCTGAATTTTCTGTTTTTGCAAATTGCTGAACACGGCCTTTTCGCGGAGACGTTCAACATTCACTTTTTCTTTTAGAGACAAGAATTTCGGTATTTTTCCCGACATATTTCACGAAAAACTTTAGATTAGATCATATCAAATCAGAACCGCACACTAAACTAATAAATTACTAGCCAGGACTCACGAAAATCATTAACTGGGTTTTCCCCGTTATTTCCACGTTATAGCATTAACTGGGATTCCCCGTTTAGTAAAAATGATTCGGAAAATCGACAAAACGCATAAAAGAAAGCTATTTCTCCTATGCTGATACATTTTAAATTTGTTCACGTTATAGGGCTTTCTTACCGTGTTCACGCTACAGAGTAGTCAGTGTAAGAAAAATTATGTTCACGTTAGCCGGTGTTCGAGTAAGGCGGAGTTTTTGTTAACGCGAGTCTACTGTAAATGATTTTCACGGGAATTTTTGTATCCTATGTATGTATATACCGAAAAATTATTTTACGTACAATTTCAACCCAATTGTTGCATTGTTAAAATAATGTATGATATTACAATTGTAGAGGAAAGGGCGGCAAAAACAATATAGCCTATACGGCTATACCTTGAAAATTTGTAAATCCGCCACTGTACATTATGTACATATTTGTTTATATTTGCAATACTCTTAATAAATAGATATACATTCTCATTAGAAGACGATTCCCTCGCATCCATATTAAGCTCCAAAAAAGCTCATAACTTATTTATAAATTAAAATATCAAACGTATAGTCTGACGTATTAACAACTACGTGAGTCAGAACCATCGAAAACGTCACAGCAAGATCACCACTATACGCCATGTGTTATATGACGCTTTCTTTTTTTGCTAGCCAAAGACTTTAAATTCTCACAACTGGATCCGTTGCTCGACCTACCTGCAAAAAGTCACGTAGGCCTTGAGATTGCGGTAAAATAATTTGGTGTTGAACTCATGACGTTGCTTTTTAAGCTTTTAATTTTGAATTTTTACGCAACCAATAAAAAAAAATAGAAACACATAGCATGAGTGAATGAATGAATTAAATTATCTTGTAAGCAAAAATCAGCTGTGACTGTGAGGTATTTTCATAGGCGGCCTGGCGGGAGGAAAGTGGGGGCAGCTTCCTTCGCCCTGCCCTTTATCTCTACCAAGTTTCTTAAATATTAATTTTTTACTTTCAACTTTTGGAAAAAAGAATTTAAGAAGCTGACGACTGATGGGAAAATATAGATTCTGGTTCTGGAACAATGTTCATTGCATATGAAAAAAATAGTAATATCATGGCGAGTATTTTTTAATGTTGCCCCAACCCTTGTGGTGGCGCTGCAAAATTTTAGGTGTAGACTTTGGTTTGGGGAGTCTTTAAGCATCGGAAATTGTTAGTAGGAGCAAGAGGAGACTATTATTTGGATTATTGCATTCAAAAAATATCAATAAATGTCAATTATAACCTTCATAAGCTCTCCGCTTGAGGATGGATTGCCCCCACTTCTTAGATGTCGCCCCATTCGACTTCCACCATGGTAGTACTATGTTTTCCATATACAAAGCAATTTTGTTCCAACTTTTGCACTTAAGGTTTTAAAATGTTTACAAAAAAAAAACGGCACCTGACACATAACCATTTAGACAAATCTTTATTGATATCGAAAATGGCTTTATTGGCTTTGACGACAATTGTTCTTTAGGTAATTTAAATTATTTGGTCAAAAAAATTTTCCAATAAATGACTTACTTTGTATGGAACAAACGTCATTTAAGATGTAAACACCTATTGATTTTTTTAAAAGCGCTTGGTGCAACCGGCCATAAGTCCGTCAATCAAATTTATGTTTAAAACTGATTGCATCTCAACTTTTGTTGAAAAAAATATTTTTTAAAATTTAGATTTTTTTTAAATTCATATTTTCTCTAATTTTATGCTTTTTGATATTTTTCTCTATTCTAAAGTATCCTATCTTAAGAGCAAGTTTATGAGATCTAGCGGTGCATTTTACTTCTATAGGACTCGATGTATTTATCACCTTTGTTTGCCCTCTCCCTAAAAAAGTACTGCCGACGGGCTACTACGAATATTTTGTTGTTGAAAATTTATAACTGGTTCCGGTGGTGATGGTGGTTAGAATTTTATCATAAATAAATCAATTAAATTGTGAATGGATTTTAAACAGGTGCAAAAGAGAAGTGTCCAAAGGGGTAGATAAGGTACATGTATATTTTTATAACTTCTATAAGCCTACCAGCTCACAGATTAAACTGCCAGGCTGCCACCGCCGCCGTTAGTCATATAGCCTTAGGTATATATAGATAATTTGTACATGCTTTTGAGAGTTTGTCCGCAAGCATATAAATGTTAATTGTGCCTATACTGTTTAATATACCTACAGGGTGGCTCATTCTTTATTGCTTTTATTAACGTATTGCTTATCTACTGTTCGCTATCATTAAAACTAAGTAGTTATTTTAGTTTAGTGTGAACCTACGGTTTTCAAAGCTGGCAATTGAATAAAAAACAAGGATTTCAATGCTTTTGAGGTTAAGTTGCATTGTTTTTTGATTTTTTCAAACACTCCCAATATGTTAATTATTCTGCAAATTAGTTACCTACTTATTTTCCTATTCAAAATGGGTTGTCGGCCTGCAACCGAATCTACGTAGTACACGTCCATCTAAAAAATAGAAATGTTTTTTACGGGTTGCTGCCTCTTGCAAGAAATTGATTAATTTTCTAAGAGTATCTTTTGTTAATTACGGAGTGCGTCTCACCCTAGCGGTTCGGATTCGGCATGAAATTGTAGGCCTCCTCCAATCCTATACAGTAACATGCAATTATGAATGGCTGAGGGTTGTATGTCACTTAGGCTACGGTTCTAAATGGAATGTCGCGCCAACAAATTTATTTAATTGGATCTATCTTTGCAAAGCCCAAAATTAAAAGCAAAAACCCTTTTGGAATTTTGGGCCACCCTGTATAAAATTTGTACAATTGTTATTACTAGTTTGGGGTTTTGTTCTCATTAACAAAGAGAGAAAGGCCTATACTTATTGTTCTAATTTATGACTTTTGTTCGTATAGCGACTTGAAGAGTGTAAATGTCTACCTATCTTTTAATTTGGAGTTTTTTTTATCTTTTTGTTTTTTGTAATGAGTTCAAAGATTCTTAAAATTTAAGTTTGTATTTTACTTAAAACAATTGGATTTTCACTTGATGCTTTTGAATTTTCTCAAGAAGCCGAAGGTTGGGCTAGGGATTTTCTTATTTTTTAAATAAAAATGAGGTTAATGGTCAAATATGTTTAAGGTAATTTTTAATAAAGAAAATTATTAAGCATTTTATTTTGTTTAAGATTTGGGCGATGTCTTATGATATTACTGCAGCTTTTGTGTGAATTAGAATTGAATCTGGTCTCGGTATAAGTATTTTTTCGAAAATTATTGTCTCTGTACAAGGAAGGAAGACAATTTGAATGTTTTAAGGAACACAATTATAGAATGTTTTTTTACGGAAATGAACACACAGACTTTTGGTCTAAAAAATAAAGCATCGTCTCAGATGGTTTACATTTAATCTTGTCTCGTATAACCAGTTCTACTATTTATTTACATCTTTAAAGCTCCTCTCCATCGATAAACCCATTTGAAATACTAAAGCTTGCATTTTGTATTAGTGATATGTTCGATCATCAATCTTGCCAGGAGACACGACTTACTTTTAGACATCCAAGACGAGGCCGAGATGAGAGCATAATTTTTAAACCTAGTCTAGATCATGTTTACTCAAAATTGTGTTTTTTAACATAAAATTGAATATTTCACTGTAAATAATAGAGATATTTTAGAATAAAATGGTTGTTTCACATTTTAAAAAAAACAGGCTATATTGGATAAATTCCGATCTGATGTTAGGACGATACTTACTCAAACGAGATCAAGGCGAAAATGATGAAATTTTTTCAAAAGTCTCGTCTCTTTGTTGTCTTTATAGTAGTTCATCGCAATATGGTCTTTTTAATGTTGTCAAACAAATGCGAAAATAGCCACATCTGAAGTGGAATTTAAAAACGATAAAAACCTTAGATTTTGGACTGGCCTACTAGCCATTCGTCGTAACTGCGGAACATCTACCATATATTAAAAAAAAACATCTTTTTAGTCACCTATACCTAATATCTTCATATCTAATGAGTTTTTGCACAGATGTACTTATCTAAGTAGAATGGGGTTCATGATATTTCCACAAATTTTTCCTCCATTATTATGTTATCCTAACGCCTAACCCCACGAGATATTTTTTTTTGGAAAAAAATTCCTGGCAAATAGTCAAAATACACTCATTATTCATGCAACATTCATTCGATTCTAACGTTAAATAAAAACTATATCTCATAGTCTTAGCACATTATAGAAACTTGTTATAGTTTCAAAATTATGATGACAAACTTACTTCGTGCCTGCAAATTAGTTTTATGGCTCAAATCTATTTAAAGTGCTCTACAATGTTGCAAAATAGAAACTATGAATACAATTTCAAAGGTAGCCTCATTTTGGAGTTTTCTATATTATGATAATTGCAATAAATATTTCATAAATTTGTTTATAAGTTTGTTTATGCGATCGTGGATTATACTTTCGGTCTTTTTATTAAAATTCATTTAATGTTAAATGAGTGAATGATGAAATGATAAAAACAAAATAAGTAAGTGAGTAACGAAAATTATTATCTTTTTCTTGAGTTTATATTATTAACTTTTTAAATGCAATTATTTTATTATTACTGTTTATTATTGAAATATGTACAAAATAATACGGAATCTAAAGAAAATAGTACTCGAACGAATTGTCGTTTGACGATGTTAATTTACTCCTCGCCGAGTAGATTAAAAAATGTCATACAATATTTATGTTTGTTAGACTCATATTATGTAACAAGTGATACATTACTAATAAAAAAATATATAGGTACTCAATAGAATGATTACTAGCCACTTGGTGTTCTGAACATTTTAGAAAAAATAATAAAACACACGTTGTTACCACAATATAAAAAAAAACTTTATTTATTAATTTAACAAAAAGAGCCGACGCGCTTTGTCTTCTTAGGACATCTTCACGGGCACTGGCATTAACATACAAAGTTAAGTGGATGTGGTAAATTATAAAATAAATATTTTTTTTTTATTTAAAAATGTATAAAAACGTTAAAACAAATTTTAAAAAAGTAATATTAATGACTTTTTTTAAAACTATTTTTACTTATATTTAATATAAGAAAGGGCTGTTATTAGTCAAGTTTATTTGACAATTGAGGGTCTTAAAACATTTGTGTTTGTTGATTTCAAATATGTACCTACTTCAAATTTGTCTAAAATTCTGCCGTCTGGAAGGTTATGGAGCAGAGTGACATCATCGATGGAACATCCGCGACCAGTGTTTCTTAGATGCTGTGAAAGCCCAGAAGAAGGATCATGTTGTGTTGATGCTTTGAGATGTTCCATTATTCTTTTTTCCAAAGATCTCAAAATTTTTCCAATGTAGACTCCATTGCATTCTCTACAAATAACTTTGTAGACTCCGTTTTTTTTAAATATTTTTTAATATTTCTGTTTTTATTATTGCATAGACCATTTTTAACGTACAATTGTTGAAAAAGGCTGGTTTATTAACTTCCCATAGGGAGTTATTGTAATCGGTCCGATTTGTCAAATTAAAATTTTTGACATTTCTCGACGTTTCAAGGTCCCTAGAGCCTATATCAATCATTTTTAGAGAGATGTCTGTGTGTGCGTGTGTACGTACGTTCGTACGTTCGTACGTCCGTACGTTCTGGTACCATTTTTCGTCGTCGATATCTCAAGAACGAGTAGAGATATCGACTTGAAATAAACTTTGTTTTACAGATAATAACTTCGAAAGAAGCTGAAAGGGCGTTTATTAATATTCAATCAGCTGTTTTTTTACTATAGCAGTTTGAAAAAGAAGTGAAAATTTTGGTTGGGCTCAAATATCTCACGAACACATAATGCTATTGACTTGAAATAAATTTTATTCGACACATTATGACGTCATACAAATTTGATATGAATTTGGAAAAAAATCAAGATACCGTTATTTTTTAAAATCAAAAAACTAAAAAAAAAAATTTTTTAACTCGAATATCCTTAGATGGAAAAACGATATTAATTTTAAAATAATTTTATTTTAAGAAAAATGTTGTTTTTGACTACTGTGGAAATTTCAAAAAAATTCAATGGACAGTTTTTTTACAAAAAATTAAAAACTACAAAAAATTCTACCAAAAATTGGTATAAATTGTATTTCGACTAAAATTTCTCAAAAACGGGTAACGATATTGACTTCTTGTTTATTTTATTTTCTATATAACATAATTGTTAGCAACTGATAAAATTTTGAAAAATATTGAATTGGCAGTTTTTTTACAAAAAATCAAAAACTGTTAAAAATTCTAATGAAAAGTAGTTACAATTGTATTTCAGCTCGAATATCCTGAGAACGAACAACGATTGTGCCTTCTAAAATATTTTATTTTATACAAAGTACAATTTTGGATGAATGGTTTAATTTTGACAAATATCTAATTGACAGTTTTTGACAAAAAAATATAAAAAATAAACTAAAAAGTGGTAAAATTGGTTTTTCGACTCGAATATCCTGAGAACGAGCAATGATATTGACTTTGCCATTAGGTATTTAATTTTATACATAATAAAATTTTACAGCGGGTATATATTTGACATATACTTAACGGACATTGTATCCATCGGCAGTTGAGATATTTTTTATTAATGTGAGTTCTTTTTCAAAATTATCCTGACTGAAGGGTATATTTAGAAGGCATTGAATGGAATGCGGACATTTTTATATTCATTGGATGTGCTGAAAAACGAAGGAATGACGGTATTAAAAATTGTGTGTTGATTTTTTAAGCATTACGCCACAATGAAAACCGATAGTTCACTTTTTCTTACTCTATTTCTTTTTTCAAAGGTTTTTAAAAGTATAAATTTAAAAAACAATTTCAATATGTCTAAAGTTTTGGTAACACGATTTAAACTAAAAAAAAGTAAAATAAAATAAATCATTTTCCTAAAATTGAGTTGAGATAAAAAAAAGGATTCTAATAAAAATCTTTGCATTGATTTAAAGAAAAACACGTGCAGACTAACTTCAAAAAAGAGGCTGGGTGCGACCCACACTGATAACTTCCCATTTGTGATAGGCCTATTCCTCACCTTTGTTTGCTTGTATCTCTTCAATTGGTTTTATAAATTCTGATGAATTTGATGTATTACTGCAAAACTTATTTGTTTGGGTGTAGTTTTTAAACTTCGAAAAACAATATTTTCCAGTTATTAGTGGAACTTTCATAGTTCGGTTTAAATTTTTGTTTAAAATGTCCGTTAAGTATATGTCAAATATATACCCGCTGTAAAATTTTATTATGTATAAAATTAAATACCTAATGGCAAAGTCAATATCATTGCTCGTTCTCAGGATATTCGAGTCGAAAAACCAATTTTACCACTTTTTAGTTTATTTTTTATATTTTTTTGTCAAAAACTGTCAATTAGATATTTGTCAAAATTAAACCATTCATCCAAAATTGTACTTTGTATAAAATAAAATATTTTAGAAGGCACAATCGTTGTTCGTTCTCAGAATATTCGAGCTGAAATACAATTGTAACTACTTTTCATTAGAATTTTTAACAGTTTTTGATTTTTTGTAAAAAAAACTGCCAATTCAATATTTTTCAAAATTTTATCAGTTGCTAACAATTATGTTATATAGAAAATAAAATAAACAAGAAGTCAATATCGTTACCCGTTTTTGAGAAATTTGAGTCGAAAGACAATTTATACCAATTTTTGGTAGAATTTTTTGTAGTTTTTAATTTTTTGTAAAAAAACTGTCCATTGAATTTTTTTGAAATTTCCACAGTAGTCAAAAACAACATTTTTCGTAAAATAAAATTATTTTAAAATTAATATCGTTTTTCCATCTAAGGATATTCGAGTTATAAAATTTTGTTTTTAGTTTTTTTTGATTTTAAAAAATAACGGTATCTTGATTTTTTCCAAATTCATATCAAATTTGTATGACGTCATAATGTGTCGAATAAAATTTATTTAAAGTCAATAGCATTATTTGTTCGTGAGATATTTGAGCCCAACCAAAATTTTCACTTCTTTTTCAAACTGCTATAGTAAAGAAACAACTGATTGAATATTAATAAACGCCCTTTCAGCTTCTTTCGAAGTTATTATCTGTAAAACAAAGTTTATTTCAAGTCGATATCTCTACTCGTTCTTGAGATATCGACGACGAAAAATGGTACCAGAACGTACGTACACACGCACACACAGACATCTCTCTAAAAATGATTGATATAGGCTCTAGGGACCTTGAAACGTCGAGAAATGTCAAAAATTTTAATTTGACAAATCGGACCGATTACAATAACTCCCTATGGGAAGTTAATAAACAATGTCGACTGTCATAGGTAGTCCCTTTTTCATTCTTCACACAAAAGAGTGGACACACTTGGCCTTATAGAAAACAAGTTTATGGTAAAACCGAGTTCTGAAAAATGCTGTCTCTTTTGTGAAAAATAGCTTCACGTTCAAGTATGGTTTTGACAAAAGAAACAGCTTAATCCGGTCGTGCCATAAACTTACATATTTTCTATTCGATTTAGTGACTGAGTGTAGCTAGACAGTTAAAGACTTTTATACAATTTAAGATAACTTCAATTTTGCATGATTATTCTATCGTTTTTAGTTAAAAATGTAATCTATTCTACAAAAACGAAAAATTTGTGTTTATGTATTTTTTTAACAAAACAAAAAATTAATTGTTTTATTCCAAATCGCCGGTGAAAGCAAACACTCAGAACAGAAATTGTTTCCTTTTGGAAAGAAGTTCAGTTTCAAAAAAAAAAAAGAAAATGTGAAAATGAAAACTGTCGTAAAATAAGCTTTTCTACAATTTATGACGGATAAATTGTAATAAATATCGCAACTTTCTTATGTAACTCAAACGTTTCACTCGAATAATTCGATTCGTTTGAATTTTTCATTCAATTTCAAACGAAAATCATTATTATTATGCGTACGGATTGTTAAATTAGGTTAATAAAATAGACTTATATAAAAAAAAAACCAAAAATTAAAAAAAAAAATCCAAATAGACATACCGTTCTGTTTTCACTGCTTTAAAAGTAGGTACTACATTTTCTTGAGGTGTGCCTACCTGTATCCAGGAACTTTGCAAAGTTTATTCTGAAAAGCACTACATACGAGTATATTCAGTCGAAAAATGTTGCGGACCCTCACAATTCGTAGCCAACTCATTCAAATTTATTATTTCAAATTAAATCAAACAATAATAATAAGCCTTTGTATGTACCTAGCAACTTTGTTTTTACAAAACACTTTCATATTCATATAAAGTTTCACTTGGGAAACATAAACTTGCAACAACAATAGTATAGAATTCGTCATTACAATTTTGCCGTGGTGAAGCTTAATTTTATCGATGTGTAATTTACCAATGAAATCGCCAGTGAGTTCTTGATTTGAATCACGTAGACCCCACGGTTGTTTGAGGTAGACTGCTGTTCTAATGGAAGTTCACTTATCCATTATGCAATCCATATAATTTAGTTTAATCTTGTTTCACGTATAGATATTTATAATCTATTGTCCGACAAAGATATATCTGCATACCCTATTGCATGTGAAATAATTTAAATGTTTCATGAAAGTAATCTTAAATATTAGCGATATGTCTTAAATGTAGAACTGTAATCGTCGATGAACGCTCTTGCTATCGATAGCGAAAGTTAACGAAGCCTAAAGAAAGGCACCCAATCGCAATTATGGGTGCGTCATATAAATTCCTTTGAAATGGACTTTTCTGTTCGTTAACTTTCGATATCTATAGCAAGAGCGCTGATTAATTGCTCGTTTAAAAGTGAATTGACAGCTAAAAAGTAGAACACAAAATGGTGGAAAAACATTATATGGCTGACTTCTCCATTTGAGCTACTTTTCGTTGGTTTTTGACATTAGCGTCCGAACAGATGAATCATTGTATTGTAAATCTATTTAGCTGTTAAAAGTAACTATATGTAAATGACTATCTGTTTTGCTGTAACGGTTCTCGATAATTTTATTGCTGTTCTTTGTTTCAAGCATGCTTTATCAGTGTTTGAATATAAATTTGGGCTTTCCCAGTTCACTAAATCGTTAAATCATTTTTGCGAGTGATGTGAGATGTATCGCCGTGTTCACTTGCCAAAATAGCTTAATCTCGACACTGATCAGACATAATTACTTCCGATACTCAAAGTTCTTAACAGTAAAGGCAAGTTTTTCAGTCGTAATAAAACCTATGATCCTTTGTAGTATTTTTAAAACCTCTAAAGTACTAAGGTGTAAACAAGACAAAAGACATTTATATCTCATTTTTTTCTGAATCTGTGCTTAATCGCGAAGAGAAAAAAATTAAGTAGCAAAAAGATTGGCCAAATGATTTTAATTCCCATTTTTGATAAAATTCTAGAGAAAGCAAAAGTTTTGAATAGACGGATATGGATGTTCGATAATTTAAAAAAATCATTGAAAAGTTTTTAAAAAGTACATAAAACTTGGATATTTATTAATATCCAAGCTGGATTTTCATTTAACTGACTGTCACTTTCTTGGTCAATTTTTGATATTTGCGTTTTTTTAGATAACATAGGTACCTATGTAAGTAGTAGTAATTTTATTTTATTGCTTTATATTTCTTTGGCAACAAGGAAAAACAACATAAGTCACTTTTTGTAGTTTTTCAGGAAAGCAGTTTGAATTTTTGTGTTGTTTTTCCTTATGTAGTCTTATGCAGTTTTGTAAATGTTCTGATCTTAAGTCGACTTTTGTCGTATTTTCGCATTGCGCATTCCGCAAAAAAGTAAATTTTTTTATTCGGAATAACTGCACAAGTTACGACACAAGTCAACTTATTTTTTCAAAAGGAATTGCTATAGTTTTGTAAAAAGAGCATATGTCTACTTGTGGTGTTTTTGCTTGTGCAAACTGAGCATAGAAAACCACTTATGTTGTTTTTTTTTCTAAGCTATAATTCAGAAACCATAAGAGATACAAATACGAAAAAAATATTGGAGGTATAATCGCATGTTGCGCATCCGATGTTATCAAAAACTCAATTTCGACATAAGTTGACTTATGCTGTTATTCCTTGTTGCCACAGATTTATTTACATATTTTAATCAAAGACATTTGTTTTAAATCACCACTTTTCCAAATAAAAACTACACGACTGGGTCGCACATACTTGCTCATAATTGCGATCAAATCGTTTAATAATTGTAAAACAATAACTTATCATAAAATAAAAATATGAACTTTTAGTCCATGACACTGTTTATTTTGGAAAAACAAGCAGTTCAACTCATTAGTATGTTATGCACATTAATGTTACTCCATATCTGTGTGTGTTTTTTTATGAATATGAATTAATTAAGAAGGTGATGTCTAGAATCGTTTGCTTTTTATTTTATTATAATATAGTATATTTATATAAGTAATGTTTAAATTTCAATGTTGTCTTGTTTTATAAAAGACTGTAACTAATAATAATATAATCAAAAAAAAAATATCAAAATTGTTCAAAGTATTATAGCATTCTATGGGAGGTTGCGGTACCAAAAACATTTTTAATTTTTTTTTAATTTAAACTTAAACAAGTCACAAAATAATGAAATGTACCTACATAAGTAGTAGGTACCGTTATTTTTTGTCTTAAAAAAAAAACAAAAAAAACGTGTTTAGATATGACCCAAAAAGCATTATACACACTATTTTGAAGAAAATCCACCTTAGATACACAGACAGAATTCTATCATAGTGATGTCAAGTTTGATCAAATTCTCGAGCTCGAATTTTTGCACGAACCCAAAACTTATACCTTTAGTCGCAAGTAAAAACTCATTTAGGCCCATTATGTACAAAAAAAAACTTGTGTCTACTTAGTAGTTGGCTGGGAATGTGCGATCATATATTAATTTTGATTACAATATTAAAAGTTTTTTTTCACCAATTCGTTATTTATAATGCGACGTAAACGAATTTTATGTAAGTCGGGGTAGACGTTTAGTATGAAGATTTTGTTGAAGCCATTTTAGCCATCATCATTATTTACAATTACTTATGAGCATTTGATACATTTTCATGCGGGTTGATCTAAAAAATATCTATGCATAATATGTAGGATTGAAATGTTTTTTTTTAAATACCTACGAAAAATTTCAAACCTTATAAAAGCGAAGATATATGTACAATTATACAATTGTACCTACATGTGTATGTAAAAATGAACACTTAAATGACAATTAATTTCCATTGGTCAAAACGACACCTAATAATGTTGTTCATTAAACAATTATTATCACTTAAATTTTCGTTAGAAAAAAGCTTATATTTGTAGCTACATTTATGTCCAAGATTAATTTCAGTTGGCCTTAATTGAGATGAAAACTCAATTCTAATGCATCCCAATGTCTTTTTTTTTTTCAATAAAAAAGGGTCAATCCTAAGAAATAATAAAAAACTATTAATTGAATGGACATCTTCATCTTCAATTGCTATATCGATTCAAAAGTTTCCATAGTTATGCACGGGGTAAGTGAAAAGAATTGGAACATGGATTTCAATTTTAACTGGAACTCAAACTATTTTAAGAAGTTATCAGGATAAAAAAGTTTTAGAAAGTCAACCCCACCGAATAATGCTATTGTGTGAAAAAAAAAACATTTTTTGGAAAAAAAATTTGGTTTTGCCAGCAAAATTTTGCTAACCATCCATCAATGTTTAGTGTGTCGCATGTGTTCTTTCTAGAATAAGCAATCTGAATTTTATTCGATTTTTTTATGCAAGGTTAGTTACATAAAATCATTTTGATGAAATCTGATGTCCAGGTGTTTCCTTAATTTCAGGCATCAGTAATTTTTCCGATCTAATCAATTGTTTGCAGCCATTCAAAATTGTTCATATATCATACCCTGACTTTATTGACATTGCACCAAGTATACCAAAACAAATTATTATTAACCATCTGCTAAAATCAGGCTTCAAAGTAATATCCTCCATTTTGTGTACATTGTAATTATAATTATCATCCGCATGCATATTATTGCTGATATTGTTATGCGGTAATAAGATACTTTAATGCTATTGTTCATCCATCTCATTCGATTACTTTATCTTTCGATGATGGAAACATCTTCCTCGGAAGATCGCCTGATGTATGGTTCTACGACACAACTCATACACAACAAATGACATTTCCGACAACAATTTATTTGATTGAAATGTGGTGGAATTGAAATCCATGCCGACTTTATTTTTGCATTCCGTGCCCTAGAAGCAATTGATCCCGATTCTAAACCAGATGAAGAATAGATCTTAATGTATGTATGTATGTATGTATCTATATAATAATTGGTATCTTCAGTTCCGAGATCACAATGAATAAAAGCATAGAAATTCCCGCCAAAGGTGGCGCATTGATCAATGTGTAACGCAAATAGATCACGAAAACCGCCAACACCATCATCATCATCATTATCGACGACGTTAGCATCGGCTTTGACATATTAGAAGACACCCGCAGTTAGGTATATAGCTGGGTTGAGCCTGGGCTGAGGCTAAAGCTTGAGGTGGAACTAGAAGAAACCTGATCTGGTCGGTAGGTACTAAGTAGTTGTTCAACAACTCACAGCTTCGCCATCTGGATCAGTCGAGGAGAAAAAGCAAAAGACCGTTATGAACATCTAGTACTTACGACTTATGAGTTGTACTCGTATATGCGAGATGAAAGTGTAACAACAAATCTTGAGAAACGAAATACTATATTTAATAATAGGTACTATACTCCAACTATTCCGAACAGATTTGACAATTTGTGGCAGAGCGATTGGCAATGCATATGCTGTTCATAGGTTCATACTTACATTTATGGGCGGTCTGCGGCGTCATATGCGGTGTATGACGCTTGGAGTCTCTCTTTTGCTGTCACGTATAAAATGAGTGTCACCGTCTTTTAGTATCAAATTATAGCGTTCAGTGGAAGCCATTGAAATGTCACCATAGATTTTCCAAATTTTGTGTGTTTCTAGCAACATGTGGAAGTACTCGTAACAGCAGCTAGCAGCAGCAACAGCAGCATTGCGGATTGTGGTGGATCAATTTCGGTGGAATTTCCCCGAAGATTACAGTCATTAATTTGTGTTAAAGTGTTTTTTGAAGAACAGAAGCTATAAAAAACAAGGGGAACTGCTCTACAGTCAACAGTAACTTTGCATATAGCCAATTCGGTAGCTTAATAGCTGTTGTCGCTGTTGTAATATATTATAAAGAGAGACCATGGTTTTTTGCTTGATTCTAGAGCAATTTGTTGCCACAATCATAACAAGGTTGTACAGTGGCAAAGTGGCGATGCAGTGTAGCATAGGTCTGTATATATGGAATATTGGAATAACCGCAGCAAGTCTTATTATCGATATAAGAGATTCGATACACGATTTCAGGCATTAAATTGAGTTGTCGCCTCTATGGCGTCGGATATAATAGTTATTGTGGTTCTTTGCGCGTTGACACAGCCACCACCAGCCACTTCAAATCGGACATGTGTCTTTGACAGTTGGACAACAATCTTTTGTTTTAAATATTTAAATTTTGTTCATTGAAAGCTCGAATTGAGAAATGTTTCTTTATTTTTAGAAATTTAGAAATTCTTGTCCTTTACATACATACATATATGTATACCTGAGAGAAATACTTTATTGCTTTTAATTTATTTCCCGGGGTTAATTTTTGAAAGGGAGTGATGAATTCTCTACATTATCCACTCGCCAATCTTACGAATTCAATTATAAAACTTTGCACTGAAAACCCTAAGAACCCTCGTCATAATTTGATGTGAGGGATTCATTTTATGATTTTGTCTGCTCATCATTCTTGCAAATCCATGAAAAAATGGTCCACCCTAGAAGGAAAGTTAAGAGAAAACTTTTCTTTTTTTTATAAAAACCTCCTTAAAACTAAAAAATTCTCTAGTACGCTAAAAATTGTAGTCAAAATTGTTTGTTTCATACATATTGGAAAAAACGTTTCTTTGTGGCACATATTAATTATTTAATCAAATTAATTTTACATTTGTGTAATGTACACTTTATAGGTACTTACATAATGTACATAAAAAATGTATAAATATTTAAAAAAAAAACATTTTTTATTTTAATTGAATGTTGGGCGGACAAACCCAACTCGGAATAAGTTGGTTAGTTTTTGGTTACTTCAATGAAATTTTGGAATTTGAATAACTTTGTTCCAAGGTATGGACAAACGAATTTGTGTATGGATACGCCAAATTGGCGGGTAACCTTAGGGTTATTTTAATGTTTTTAAAACATGTCAATTTAATCATTACTCGCAAAAATTTTATTTGGGAATGCTAGAGGATTTTTTAGTTTTAAGGGGTTTTCCAGAAAAATAAAGGTTTTTTTTAACGTTCTTCCTATGGATTTGCAAGAACGTCGGGTGGGAAAACACATAAAATTAGTTTTAATATTTTACCCAAATTAATTGTTCAAGGGGAGCAAGCATTTTCTGTGTCCACCCTCAGTAAAAATGTTATTCAATATTAAAATTGTTCACAGAAAAACTAAAGCCGCCTGAGACGACCCAACATTGATTTGAAGGAAATTGTCATTTTAGTTCATTGGTTTTTTTTAAAGCGTTTCATGGAACCCTTGAATGCTTATAAATTAAATATAAACTGCTGTATGTAACTACACCTAGCTGTACTTAAGAGCAACATATTATTTCAACTTAATTGATTCACCAATCAGTATCATCGAAAAATTCATTCTTTAAATAATGTTTGTCAGAATTCGGAACTGTCAGAGCAACACAAATTTAAATATGTAATTAGTTCAACAGAAAGTGTTAATTTCTTTATATTTACGGGCAATCAGCCAGCATTGATTTGCTTCTTAAGATGCCAAAGTACTCGTAAGAAGAAGAACTTTATTACATTTTATTCATACGAAAGAGATGCCTTTGATCAAAATTAGCGACCCAATTGGTTGATGAGGTGCTGAAAAGTTCAACGACGACGATTAGTACAGCGAATATTTTAAAATGAACCTTTCTTTCTAATGGGTGCCTGTGCATACCTATGTACCTAGGTACCTATTTTAATTTGAGTTTTTCGATATTCTTTTCTTTACACAAAAATTGATGTCGCATCCCGTCAGTTATTAACAATGAATGAAAGTGTTTGCAGTACTACTCTAGAACAATTCAAAAATAGTTTTATTTAAATGATAAAAAAATAAACTCATGTGATTAATTTAATTGAATTGGAATTTAGCAATGAATTGACTAAGGAGTAAGATAAAATAAAATGGCCAACAAAGATATTTTTATGCGGATTTTAACAAACAAAATCCAACTGTTGATAGGTACCCAGGTATAGTCCAAGTTAAGGTTGTCACTTAACTACATTATATTACATGCATTTAAATATTATCGTATACCTATTTGATGGGCGTTATATCCGTTTTTTGGAAATTTATATTTGGATCAGCTTTAAATATCAATTTCTTCAATTTTCAGATTTATATTTATCTACTTACCTAATGGTCCCTATACCTAGATTTTGAAATGTTACATTTCTCCACAGTATTGTTGATAAATGTTTCTACTGAGTCATAAGTTGGATAATAAAAATTATTGCTTAAAATTTTATTTACTCCTATAATTTTTACTTAATATTATTATTTAATAACGATTAAGAACACAAAACGTTTTAATTTGAAATATTATCAATAAGCCTATAGCTTTTTTAGTGTACCTACAGTCTTATCATGCAACACCTGAAAGCAAGTTTTTTGCAGAATCTGAAGCTTATTGCCCTTAATAAAATTTTAGACCCACGAATTGTATCGGGGATGTAGCTCAGATGGTAGAGCGCTCGCTTAGCATGTGAGAGGTACGGGGATCGATGCCCCGCATCTCCAAGTTTTTTTTTTACTGTTTCAAATGCATTAAAAATTAACGACTGAAAGTTGGCATGACAAAATTTCCAATTCCAAAATAAGTTCAATACATATTAGACCATCACCAGCAACGCAACGTCAACAGCGTCGTTAGGCCGAAATCCTAAATTTCCTAATTGGCTTGAAGTTGTTTCGGAAGGAAAACTCAAACAGTGCTGTTGGCATTGTGTTTGGAAAAAATTGTTAGGTATGCAAGTTTTTAGATTTTTGTAATTTATGTTTACTTTTTTATGTAAATAGGTACGTACTTACATAATATTATATGTACATATACCTACCTATAATAATATTATTGAGACTTTATAAGACCTTTTCATACAAGTTTTCATCTTACGCTGTCATTGAAAATCAAAAATACGTTTACATGATTAATAAGGGTTATTGAAAAATATTTGTCGATCAAATAATTTTAGTTTTTTACAAAAAACCATGAATGACTTTTGTCATAACGGTTGAAAGATACCGTTAATCTTTTTTCACCTCATCATCAAAAAAAAATTCAGATTCCAAGTTTAAAGAAAATCAATCTGATTAATATCTCGAGTTCGATTTTACGAATCCAAAACTTACCCTATAGCATTGTATATAAAACTTATAGTACTATCATCACGATGATTTTTGAGTTGGGTTGTGTGGTCGTCTGGGGGCGCACTTGTATATACACAGAAACAGCAACCAGAAAATTAGTTAGTTGTGTGATCGCCAGGGGGACGACGTGTGGAACGTGTTCATGAAAGTACTATCTAAATTCATATACAATGCCTATAGTCAAAACAAAAACAATATGATATAAGAGAAAAATATGAAAAAGCATTAATTCCTTATTTGATTTGCTAAAATAATCTAAAAATGAAGTTTGAGCTCTGATGTATTGAAAGAAAAACGATTTGAAATTATTTTTTTTTATCGTTACAGCGAGTTAAAAAAATTAATTCCAATTATTTTAGTATTTAATACTAACTATACTCTTAAACACAACAACAGAATAAAAAAAATAAGTACCCTTTTTCAAAATAGTATACAGTTCTTTTAAGAAAAAAAAGGGTGTGGGAAAAAAAAATATTTTCGTCAAAAAAAAAATTGCTGTACTTAGGTATTTTTTGTTTGCACAAGACAATGGCAGTGACATTGTTTTGTCCGAAAAAAAATGTTGACTTTGGGTTGGTTTACACTTTAATAAAAAATATTATGTAGGTATACATATATGTATATTAAACTTCTAACTTTTTTTTTCGCACAAAAATCTTTCCCATAAGAACTACATAATATATAGTTCTTTTTTCGTTGGAGAGTTATATTTTTTCAAATCCATAAAATAACTTGTTTTTTGAAAATTTGGAATTCAATTTAAGATTATATATACATATGTATATATAATTCATAAAATCCGTTCTGACAAGTATCGTTAAGCTGTATTGACAGTTTTTAAGTTACAATAAAGAATGTCGTTAGTCCCGTGATTTATAGTAACTTGCCTATTGTGAACCATTTTGCTATCGCAACCTCGTAGGCTTGCACGAAGCTTTGAATAAACAACTAATAATTAGTTATTTAAATATTATTGTCTTTCAATATTGACAAGCGACTATGTACATAGGTATGTCAATTCCAACACAAATTTTTGAAGTAGAAATATCTACTTCACCAGCGATTTGTTACTCGTTACAACAATATTAATATTTTGTTAGAAAAATTTGCAATCTCATCAAAGCAACACTTTTGTCTTACTCTGAAAGACATTCCAATAATAAAACACATGATTTTCTAATAATCTAAATACGACTCCGTGGACATAAGCTGTCAAGAGGACTTTGTTACCATTAGCGGATGTGATTTCCGAAAAATGAGAATTTTTGATATAGCTACACATAACACAAAATTGTATGTATGTACATTTCCAATATCCAAGAATCATTTAATACATATGAATGTATATCCTACGAGGGAACTTAAAAGCGACATTATTCAGACATGCACTATTCATCTAGAAGATGCCAAACGTCCCTTTATAAGTTTAAAATAATCTTCATTCGATAGCTAATCACCATATCATTGAACTCACTTCAACAAGCTCTAAATTCGAATACGTTCCAGATGATGGCATCACTCTTTGATCCCCAATAAGTAAGAGTGTTAATCTAAATATAGCCCTTAGTTCTTTTAAGAACTGCGTCAAAAACTATTCAATGTCAATCAAACTCACCCATTCCAGATACAAATATATCAGCCAACACTACATTGCGCTTCGATCAAAGTATAATCGAAGACGATTCTCGTGTCGACGCGATCGTTTGACTGAAATGGTTATGCGTGCCGCGTGCGCTCAAGCTCACAAAAAAAATGCCACCCTCTTTTCTTCATGCATTCAGCATTGTATAAGGTAGGTAAGGTACATACATCTTCTACATCATCACAAATCTCTGATCACCTTCGTTTTCTCTTTTTCTAATCCGAATGCACTTCACTACTTAGAAGGCGCATTCGCTTTGTTTACTCGGTAGCTTTCTTTTCCAAATGCATGTATGGAGTGTCAAATTTATACTTACTAAACAACATTCGCAATAAGTCTTGAATTACCTGAGAAGCAACGGCTATCGGCCCTTTTAAAGACAATACTTTGCCGCACTAGGGATATACGATTACGGATATTTGGCGGCTTTGTAAAACAAACGTAAAATAAAAATAAGATACAGATTCCCAGAAAGTGATAAATTGCATGGAATTTTTTGGACAAATAATTTAGTTGCAGTCTTGATCCATGATCTAAATGGAGCTGGACCATGTGGGTGGTGATGAAATGAAATGGCGTGTTAAAAGGTAAATATTTGCAGAATAAATGTTGTACGCTTCCAAACGGGATTTTCGCACCTTGGCCAATCTATTTAATGAGAAAGTTAATTATGCGAATGATGGCAGAAGTTTTAATGCAGACACATGCTGTGCATATGGAGTTCCAATGACCATATTCACAGCGTTTACGATTAATAGTATACATATGTAGGTAGATATAACGAATAAGGAAGAAACAGTGAACAGAGATATGTTGTAATTAACGAAGCAAACAATTACAAAATATTTGAAATCTATGGATTCTGGAGTATCTATCTATCTATACCTTATTATTATTAAACATAGAAACTGTACCTACAGCTATGAATAAGGATTTTTTTTATTATGTGTGTACCTACATTATGAAGCTGAAATTTATTAATGGAGCATTACAATTTCTTAAAGTTCGATACACATTCATATGAATCTATTAAAACTGACCGGAAAAGTGTTAAGATTTTGATTCCTTATCAAAGGAAATAAAGTTCACTTTTCCGAATGCTTAAATCCACAGTAAAATTTGCTTAATATTTTCAGGTTTTTGAATAGAAGCACAATTGATCATTTTTTTTTCGAAAACATGTATGATTTTTAAAAGTAGGTGTTCTTCTAATAATTCTTCAAAAATTATTTTGAATCTTTTTAATATTTCCTTTGAATATATACCTATATGACCTAACTTTAAAGCCATTCTTAAAAATTATGAAAAATAAGGTATTCCGATCTTGCTGTAGAGATATTAGAATGTCTGGATAAAATAAAATAAAATAAAATAAAATAAAATAAAATAAAATAAAATAAAATAAAATAAAATAAAATAAAATAAAATAAAATAAAATAAAATAAAATAAAATAAAATAAAATAAAATAAAATAAAATAAAATAAAATAAAATAAAATAAAATAAAATAAAATAAAATAAAATAAAATAAAATAAAATAAAATAAAATAAAACGCATGACTGGATTGCTCCTTTGCGCGAACACATTCTTTTTAAATCTATAAATGTAAACCAACAGTTGAACCATTTTTTCATGGCGCGAAGTATTTTAACATATAAATGTATGTTTATGATAGGTACATGTGCATGTTTTTATAAAAATAAATTACCTTAGAAGATAAGGCCTAGAATTTTTTTGATATTTATTTATATTTATATAATTACTAGCTGTTGCCCGCCCACTTCGCTGGGCACTTTATAGAATTTTTTTTTTAGATCTAGACTTGAAATTTAATTGAAGTATTGTTTTGACTTACACAGATCCACAGTAAATTCAAACATACCAAAAAAAATATTCTGGTCAAGTTTCTATGTTTTAAATCTACAGATTAAAAGATACAATTTTTTTAATTTTTAACGCCCCCGCATAACCCTCTTGGGCTGAATATCATAAAATTAGTTCTTAGTAAATTCAAACATACCAAAAAGAATATCCTGACTAAGTTTCATACCTATAAGATCTGTAGTTTTAAATTTCGATTTTTTTTTTAATTAACACCCCGCAACCCCTCTTGGGGTGAAATTTCGTAAAATCCGTTTTTAGCTGACCTCTACTCGGTGAAAAGAGTATTCCTACCAAATTTCAAGTCTTTAGCTCTAATGGTTCCAGAGATATCGGGATGAATGACTATATACGTGGAAATCTCTTATATACCTATATTATATAATTGTGACTGTCAAATAATTATAGACAAATAATTTGCAATAAAATAAAATTGCGGCTAAAGATCTAAGCTATCCTATCTCTCAAGTTGGAAAAAAGCACACATTTAGAAGAAAAAAACATTAAAATCGGTTAAGTAGTTTAGGAATCCATCGCGGACAAACATCGTGACAGGAGATTTATATACATATATTAGATTACATGACGAGTTTATACTGTCTCAATTGAACATACACACACAAAATTTTATCAAAATCCTCGAAACCTTTTTGGGGAATTTGAGATTTTTCATAATTTTTCTTTTTTTCTTAATTTTCAAAAATTAACTTTAATTTTTTTTTAACAATTTTTTTTGCAAAATTTAAGTATTGAAATCATTACATAAATTTTAGATGCATGATTACAATCAGATGAATCGTTTTTGATAAAATCAAAAAATAATTATATGGGAGGCATAACGGTATTTACCACATTTTTTTTTACAAAAAAAAATAATAAAAGCTGTTTTCGACTAAAACTCTGATTTTCAAAAAGGTAAAAAAAAAATTTATTTCAGGAAGCGTTATTTTTGGTCTCAAAAAACACGCAAAAAACACTTTACACCAATTTTCAAGAAAGTCCATCCACCCGTATAGGCTATAGACAGACAGACATGCAGACAGAAAGATTTGCTAGACCCACTTTCTTTGACATCCCTATCATAATAATTTCAAGTTTGAACAAAATCTCTAGTTCGAATTTGTTCACGAATCCAAAACATGGCCTAAAGTTACGGTGACCATCCGTTCATTATTATAATGAACTGTTTATTATTTAAAAATTTTTCATTTTGAATTATTTGCTTTTCAAAACGTTCATTATTTCAAACGGTGATAATTAATTATTCAGTATTTTATTTGACTTTTTTCAAATACATAATAAAAACTAAAAAAAATAAAAATTTTAAGAACAAAATGACAGTATACAATGCAAGTATTTCAGTCTTGGAAAGTCATTAAAAACATCCAAATCAAAACTTTAAATTATAATTCAATTCAAAATATTTTCCCTATTCGAAGACAATTTTAGCTTATGCCTCTCAGGGTAAATTGTTTTATAGATTTCTAAATGAGTTTTGGTCTTAAATAACGTTAAGACAAATTAAAAAAACGAAATGAAAGTAGAAACTATGAATTCAATTTTAATTAGTAAATTTAATTATCAAGTTACTTGCTTATAGTTCAGAGAATATTTAAAGCGAACGCCATAATTCATAAAATTTTTTTTCTGCAAGAAAGTTTTAAAATATTTAAATACTTACCTTTAATTATTTAATTTTTACAGCGTTAATTTTAATCTTACATTTAAATAAAACAAACTGAATTTAATATACTTATTTATTTATTTTACCTTACATGTCTACAAACATTAAAAGTTTCTTTTGTAATTTTAGCTTGATTATTCACTTAATTTTATGAATCCTTTTGCTGTATTTTTTATTTGTTATTGGAATATTTTAAAAATAAAAAAATAATCATTAAACACTGGGATTATTTTTTTTTTCTTTTTGTTAATTTTTTGGAATTATGTATGGTGGGAGAATTTGTATCGGAGGAACCCAGATGCAATACGAAACCGAATCACTAAACAAGATACGCTAATGAGATATGCTATAAGTGTAGAAACTCGCTTAGTAATAACTTTGCATATTTAATTCACAGGAAGGAGTTATGAGGATTTGAGAACATAATATTGAGTTTCACGTCATCGCAGTACCGACGAGTGGGCTAATATACCTACTTCATCCTGTCCAACTTCCGGATTTTTTTTTTGATATACATAAATTCTTTTTTTGACTATCTTCGGAGTATTGATCTTAGATGTAAAGTATTTATGGTGCCTTAGAAGTAGTATTCGTGACAATTCGGGTAATATTGAAGTATTGTACTGTTTTATTCTAAAAAAAAATATAAAATGCCACTGCTTTATTTCCAGTGTGTGTTTTAGCGTTTCCTTGCACTTTTCAATTTTTTTTACAATTAGGACACCTTCCTGAACCGGAGCAACCATATATTATCATCATGTATTATGCAGGATTTTAAATGACTATGTCAACGCATATACTTAGATAAGTATTTTCCCTTCCTGATGTTCTTGCTCAATTTATAGTTGTAAAAATGAATGTACATAGATTATAGAAAACTAGAAATTTCTTTCAATTAACAGGGTCATTAGAATGGAAAATTTAAAAAAGTCTTCCCATATCCATTAAGTTAGGGAGCATTTACCATAAATTGCATATATGTAGGTCTAGGAGTATATGAAAACAATAAAATTGTCCCCTCACTTACTCCTAAGTACTATTTATCTAAACACAAATTGCAACACTTGTTCGAAATAAAGTCCCCGAGATGTCACAAAATGTCATCGGGAGTACAAATGAATTCCATGTTATCATCAGAGTGCAACTAACTTCCTTACTAGATTTAATGTGAGTCCCTTGAGGATGAGGATGCATCATCCCCAACAGCAATGCAACACCATCATCAACATCAACACTCTCTGCTTAAAACAATTAAACGTACAAGCACTTTAACGAGCAAACACAAAACATTCGGTTTTCTCATCAACACATCAGGGAACACATTGCTTCGCTATTCAGGATTGGAATTGAAAAATTAGGGCACACGCCCGTTTCCCTACAAATTACACGACAACACGTTCGAACTACATTCAAAATCCTGCTACTGAAACCGCCAAGTCGCCCCAAATTGTGTTCTCATTTAGCATACACACGGACGTCCTAATAAATTAATCTAGCCTCGCATTCAATACCGATTAAATGGTCTCAAATTAGACGCGAGCTAGAGAGAGGCCTACGGGAGTACCCACAGTTACACATACGAGTATACGCCCTCGCATAGACTACCCTGAAGATTCTATTCGTTCCAGAAAGGAGAATAATTGAAGAACACCACCGACTCAATTAGAATTAGACATGGACTGGGTTGTTCGGTGGTGTCTATTACGTCTGTCTGTACCCTGCATGGGTTTTGGGTTTCACTATATATAGATGCGAGTGGCCCCGCAACCAAGAGTTATTAGTATAGTTCTAGAACTTAAAAGATGGCAAGCTGCAAACACTACCATCAGCTACCACAAAGTTCTGGCATGCGGAAGAACGAATCATGAGAGTGAACACACTGGTCGTGTAGAAAACTGTTCCTTCTAAATTAATTCTTCCCACATCTCCTCTGCTGGGGAAGAGCTGCATTTCAGCTGTCACAAGATTATAATTAATTAAAATCTTTTGATTTGTGTCCTGCTGGCATTGCTTATGGTCAATATTGTGTCCATCTTCAATAATTGAATCACAAATTGAGACGCGCGTATTCAATTGATGAATGCGTTTCTTGTATTGTAGGGAAGTGTGCAAAGCAAAGAAATGACGTTAATATGCTTTGACAATTTGTTGTTTGTGCTAGCATATGATTGCGTGAAAGGAGAAAGGGAGTTTGTCTAGGCAGCGGCCTTTAATGAAACAAGCGGCCAGCATGGTGCCGTTGGTGATAATGGTTGCGCTAATTACCCGGCTAGACTCTGGTGCTTCAAGTTCTAGAACAAATACTCTTGGCAATTAACTAATAGAACAACTATCCTAATACTTCTGCCATTTATTCGCTAAACCGATTGATGGATAGTAATTAAATGTTTTTAAATGTTGTGACATTGATTGAAGTACTTATTAATAGAATTGAAAGACATTTTAATTGTTTTGTTTTTCTTTTGGCAAAATAACAACATTGAAATTTCTTTTTAAAATTAGGCAGGCTCAACCAGGATTTGAAACCGGGACCTCTCGCACCGTGAGTTCACCGAAACTGAGAAACAGAACAGCATTGCATTGTAAAATATTGATTTGCAATGATTGCAAATGTATATACATAAATACAATGGTGATGGGCTAACAAAACTTTCCCAAAATGGCGATTTTAATTTCCATTTGAGTACGCCTCTAGTCGTCAACGTCACCTTCAAGTAATGTCGGAAAGGTATCTAAAATCTAAAAATTTCCCGCAAACCTTTGAAATGTTGTTGCATCAGCTGGTGACTCGTAAACAAAAGCATCTCATGTAAAATTCCTTTGAGCAAAAAATTCGATTTGTGTAGGAAAATTTCGAATTTGTTCCAAAATAGATTTTTCATTACATATAGCTCAATTTACACACGGACCTGCACTCATAGGTACATGAAGGAATTGCCACCAATCAATTTGACAGTATGTAATCAACTTAACTATTTAAATCAGTTAAGATTTTTTCTATCCCGTCTTAACTTCTTTATTAATATTATTCTTTCTATGAATATCCTCGACGTTTACAACCTACTTTTTGATATTTCTTTTTGTCAGCTAAAACACACATAACCACAAAAATAAATCGATTTCTTTTTTTAATAATTCTTTCCAACCAAAAACAATCTAATTCAAATGGTTGAAAGGAATTCGACATCAGATAACCCTATCGGCCTATCACTCATACACGGCCATTGCTTTGAATGGATTACTCCACCAACTTTCTCGCATTGGAAATGTCCTACCTAAATACACCTTACTTCTTTTTGCCGGAGGTGGAAATCTTCACTACTTGGCAGTGTTCGACACCGAGTAGTGGGGGACTCACTAAAACTACCTCATAGTCTGAACCAATCTATAAAGATCGACAACTGATTATTCTTTCTCAACTAGTTTTAATCGCTTTTGGGAAGGTTTAAGATTTTCTTCTATGACTTTGCTAAGTCTCTGCAACAGCAATTTTTCAAAAATTTTTAAGAAATATTGATCCATGTGAAGTTACTTCTGTTGGTGGCTTACCTTGGTTAGGTATAACAATTATTACTTTAGCGATTTTCAATGGTGTGGGAAATATCTGATCTTTAGGCATGCATTTATATGTATTGGCTTTTGACCGCATTTCCTTCATAACCTGAGCAGTTATTAGATCGTACCCAGGTGATTTTTTGTTCGATAGTTGATGTTGACATATACTTTTAATTTCTTTAAGTGTGACAATATGTATTTTGTCAATAAATTGCAGGCTGTTTTCAGATGTGCTTGCTGAGAATGGCTTAAAAACATTAGCAAAATGTTCTGCAAATAGGTTAGCTTTTTCTTTCTGGTTTCCGATCCATTTCCCATCTTGAGATTTCAAGACTGGGTTTTATATCTAAGGTATTTTCAGGCGTTTAGCTGCTTTCCATAGCGAATAATCGGTTGAAGCATCCGTCGTTAATCTTTAAAGGAATCTACTTAGTGAATCATGAATCACGGAAAGAAAAACTCTTTTTTTTTCATCATGTGAAAACTACTTGCTCGAATTCTTCATCGTGTTTTATTATTATGTTTGATTAAAACTTGTATTAATATTACACGAAACCAATACATACTTGCTCTGCAGATGAAGTAAAAAAGTATAAATCAAAAGATAATAACATGGGTAAATACTAGATTGAGAAAACTTTGAAAGCTATCGAAACTGATCGGAAATTAAAAAAGTTGATTTATGCATGTTCGATTACCCATAAATATTATGGTGGTATTTCAAACAATGTGCATTAGATGTCAATTATTCAAATCATAAGACTTCTCTCTAATATTTTAGCTGTCACTAAAATAATTTATAACTTAATATCTACAAACTTTCATACAACCTGCTGTTTGACGTTATTAAAAAAACAAATATTATGATACAACTTTCCTGCACCTGCCTGGTACATGCCCTGTGCATATTTTACGTCTAGACACCCTCTACTAAATGAAGAAAAAAGGAAAACTCAGTTCTATAGGTACTCGTAGCACTTGAGAGTGCGGCGCCATTGTCGTATACTGGAAAATCACATTTCCATTATGCTCATATAGCTAGCTAGTTGATTCTAATTAATCTGGTTTTTTATTTTAATCAAATATACATATAAGATTCAATTTAATGATATTAATTAACAGGTAATAATATTTACAGCGCACTATATAATTAATAGCCTCCTGTGTAATGAGCTTATTACTTTATTATATCGCATTCAGTGGTCTTACATCTGATACTGATATGAACTTAAAGAAAATGAAATTCAAAAAAGCTACTCATAGTGATAAATGATCAGACATCAGACTTTTGCAATAGTAAAATAATATAATTTATGAAAATGCGTTCAATATTGAATTGGTTATTCAAAAGGTAGCCGTAAACAATTTGTCTCAACTGTCATTATGAATGAAACGACAGAATATTGTGATCGATCAATGTTCATGTTATAATATATATATAAGAAGTACATAATGTAACAAATAAAGCTCTTGTCAACATAATGATAAAGCTCTGAATAAAGTCAGTCTTATAATAGAACTCAAACGTGTCACTTATTTCTATTGTCGGTCACAACAGTTTGGCGACGAGGATAAAAAAAAAAAAAATTAATACTAAAAATGGCTCAAGTGGTCAATCATGTTCAAGCCAGTTTTCACATCGAACATTTTGATAAAGAAAAAGGAAAATGGAACCGCTGGGTTGAACGTTTGGAAGGAGCATTCGACATTTTTAAAGTAGAAGCTGAACAAAAAAAAAATTTCCTGCTTCATTATATGGGACAAGAGTCATATGATGTGCTCAGCGACAAACTATCACCCTCAAAACCAAAAGACAAGGATTATGCTGAGATCGTGGAATTACTGGAGAAACATTACAATCCTGAACCATTGGAAATCGTAGAAAACTTCAAGTTCCATCATAGAAAGCAGCAAGAAGGTGAAGATGTTTCCCAATATCTGGTTAATTTAAGGCGATTGGCCGCAACATGCAATTTCGGGACGTATTTAGAAACAGCCTTGAGGAACCAATTCGTTTTTGGCTTACGGAGCAAACACGTGCAGAATCGGTGCTTGGAGAAAAAATCCCTCACTCTAGAACTAGCATTAGACATTGCAAAGGGCATAGAGCTTTCAGAAGCTGGAGGAGCTATGATCGGTAAAGGCGAGAAAGAGACGGCATCGGTGTACAAGCTTGAAACGGCACACTCATCAGCGGTAAAACATTCAAATGTACCTTTCAATCCATCAAAAGGTAATTACCGCAATAACAGATTTAATTACAATAAACGGCAGAATATGCAGTGCAGCAGATGTGGTGGTACACATGCTGAAGTAGATTGTTTATATAAAGAAACAGTTTGTTCATTTTGTTCCAAAAAAGGGCATTTACGAAAGTTTTGTTTTAAACTAAGAAATCTAAATAAGAATAAAACTAATTTTGTTCAAGAAATAGACGATAGTGATGTGGAAAGTATTTTCAAATTAGATTTAATTAAAAATGAAAATGATGAATTTTTCGCAGAAATTTGTGCGGAAGGCAATAAGATTGATTTTGTCGTAGACTCAGGAAGTCGATTAACATTAATAAGCAAAAAAGACTTTACAAAATACTTTCCACTTAAAACAATTGATACATCACATAATATTAATTTAAGAAGTTACAGTGGAGAAAAGGTACCTATTGAAGGTTTTGCTTATGTTAAAGTATCATATAAAAATTATGTCAAAATATTAAAATTGTATATTACAAATATGAATAGAATTCCATTGTTAGGAAGACAGTGGATTAGAGAGTTGAATATTAATTTAAATGAGTTAGCTGGAATTGATTTAAATAAATTATATGAATTGAATTTTATAAATAATAGTATGCATGCAACAAATTTAATAATTAAACTAAAGGATTCATATCCAAATGTTTTCTCACATGAAGTAGGTAAAATCCCTAATTTTCAAGCTAAGCTAAAAATAAAAAAAGGTACACAACCAGTATTCATAAAGCATAGGCCTGTCCCTTTCGCTATACGCGAAGAGGTAGAAAAAGAGATAAATAGAATGGTTAATGAAGGAATATTACAAAAAGTAAACCATAGCAATTGGGCGACACCGGTTGTCCCTATTCGAAAGAGCAACAGCAATATTCGTCTCTGTGGAGACTTTAAAGTTACAGTGAACAAAAACATGTTGGTTGATGAGCATCCCCTTCCCTTAACCGTTAAAGAACTAGGAAAAGAAACTGTTAATGACAAAACAATGAGTATTTTACTTCAAGGGCTTAGAACTGGGCGAACAGTGGAACCAAAATTTAGATTCGGTATTGCCCAAGAAGAATTCACATTGCAGCAAGACTGTGTTATGAGAGGATTACGTGTTTATGTACCACCAAGTCTAAGAAAACGAGTATTGAATGAGCTACATGCAACGCACTTTGGAGCAACTCGCACCAAATCATTAGCTCGGAGCTATTGCTGGTGGGAAAAAATTGATAGCGATATTGAGGAAATGATACAGAATTGCGTTGAATGTCAGATGGTTAGATCTAACCCAATAAAATACCCGTTTCACTCATGGGAAAAACCTAATTCTCCCTGGCAACGTGTTCACGTGGATTTTGCCGGACCATTTTTTGGTAAATATTTTTTTATATTGGTCGATGCGTATACCAAATGGCCGGAGGTTTATGTTATCCCAAATATAACAACTGACTCCACAATTAAAACGTGTAGGGAAATTTTTAGCCGTTTTGGAATGCCTTCAGTCTTGGTAAGCGATCATGGTTCTCAGTTTACCAATTATCAATTTCAAAATTTTCTTAAAAATAATGGAATTATTCATAAAATGGGGGCTCCTTACCATCCAGCCACAAATGGCCAGGCTGAAAGGTATGTCCAAACGATTAAACAGAAATTGAAAGGCCTTAAGGAAAAGAGCACCACAGATTTTCAAAAAGAACTATGCAATATCCTATTGGATTATAGGAAGATGGTGCACCCTTCTACCGGGAAGTCACCCGCGATGATGATGCTTGGACGGGACATTAAATCAAGGCTTGACTTAATGTTACCGAAGACTGTCAGTGCGGTAGGTAAAGTACATACGCAACCAGGTGAACGTCTCTTAAAAACCGGAGATAGAGTAGCGGTACGAGAGTACTTAAATAGACGTATAAAATGGCATTTCGGTGTAGTTAAAGAAAAAATTGGAGCCCTGCATTACAATATATTATTAGATGATCATCGTGAATGGAAACGACATATAGATCAAATAAGAAAAGTAGGTTCTTCACTTGACCAAGAAAAAGAGTATGCTCACAAATACGAAAACCCTCATTTCGATAGTATTAAAGATAACGAAAACTGTAATTTCGATAAAGATAAGACAATTTTAAATGAACAACCTCTACTTTCGAATACTGGTTTAGAGCCTAAAAACAATAATGATAATGTTGATATTTGTAGTGATGGTAATAGTTCACCATCCACAAAAGAACCTAAAATTAGTAATGAAATTGAGACACAAGGATATGAATCTAACGAAAATAATGTTATTCTAAGAAGATCATCTCGCCAGACAAAAAAACCAGATAGATTAGGTTATTAATAACAATGTATCTTAAAATATTATATAAAATATGAAATACTTACAACTGAATTATTAACAAACAAATGAATTCATATTTATAAATATGTATTACATTAAATATCATTATTTCTTTTTTTTTATTTTAGTGGCGAAGAAATGTTCTATATAAATGAATTCTGAATTATATTTTGTTTCTTTTTTCTTTTGTTTTTGAATTTTATATTTAGTTGCGAAGAGATGTTATAATATATATATAAGAAGTACATAATGTAACAAATAAAGCTCTTGTCAACATAATGATAAAGCTCTGAATAAAGTCAGTCTTATAATAGAACTCAAACGTGTCACTTATTTCTATTGTCGGTCACAACAGTTCACACCCAAGTTAACATTGGTGTACAGCAGATGAGCACAGTAGTGTTGAGAACAGAAAAAGCGTGTGATGGTGCTCTGAATCCCTTGGGTTCATTACACTCTTTTAAATTTGACCCTCAGACCATTTATAACTCATTTGTTGTCATTGTCTGTCTTATTTTTTCCTTCAAATGACACATTTAATTCAATTTCGCAGTACCTAAACATGACAGAAGACGGTAAAATTTGGTCGATACGTGTCCATAGGTATAGAAACCTTTTCTGTTTTATTAAACTGTCATATTTTTGTACTTTATTAAATTTGTTTGCTGATTTAAAGCTTACATCGATAATTTAAAGAAAACTCCTAACGTAATAGGTTTCGTTTAACCTTTCCGTTGCGAGAATATTTATTCGAAGGAACCTTGGTTTGATAAAAGTTGTAAGAAATTAAGATATGCACACATCCAATGAATTACGTTAGCGCTTTTGTAAATCAAATGATTTTGCAGCGAAAACATTTGGCATACAACCACAGTAGGGCTTTACATCACCAGACTCATTTGTATTACATAATGTTTAAAGAAATATTTTAAAATATTTTCCAAGCTACCTTTCAAAATCATTGTGCTTTTCGTACCTACTCGTATACTATGTTACATAATATATTCACAGAAATACTTCATTATAAATAAATAATATAATAATAATAAATATGGAACTGGAATCCAGCTCTATAACGGCTAACTTCTTGAGAAAGTTCTAAGTCATAAGACTCGGTTAGTGAAAAAATTAGAACTTGATTAAGATCTAACTGATTTCTTCAACAAGTTTTATCGCCTTAGAACTCAAATTTAGAACTTTGTTTTCGTTAAAAATGCGATTTATTAAGACCCTCAAATTTGAGGGTCTAACGCCTTAGAACTTGGTTTAACTATAATTTTGTTTCTTCTTTATTTGTATATTCTTTATTGTTTATTCAATAATCAGTTTTTAATTTTTTGATAACGTTTATACGTTTTATTAAAAACTAACTAGCTTTCATATATATAGGTAGACTAGCTGTTACCCGCCCACTTCGCTGGGCACTTTATAGAATTGTATTTTTAGATCTAGACTTGAAATTTAATTGAAGTATTGTTTTGACTTACACAGATCCACAGTAAATTCAAACATACCAAAAAAAATATTCTGGTCAAGTTTCTAAGTTTTAAATCTACAGATTAAAAGATACAATTTTTTAATTTTTAACGCCCCCGCACAACCCTCTTGGGGCTGAATATCATAAAATTAGTTCTTAGTAAATTCAAACATGCCAAAAGAAATATTCTGGCCGAGTTTCAGAGTTCCAAAAGCTATAAATTGGAAAAAAACAATTTTTTTTTAAATTTTTAACGCCCCCGCACAGCCCTCTGGGGGTAAAACATCATAAAATTATTTTTTACTAAATTCAAACATGCCAAAAAGAATATCCTGAATAAGTTTCATACCTATAAGATCTGTAGTTTTAAAATTTTATTTTTTTTTTAATTAACACCCCGCAACCCCTCTTGGGGTGAAATTTCGTAAAATCCGTTTTTAGCTGACCTCTACTCGGTGAAAAGAGTATTCCTACCAAATTTCAAGTCTTTAGCTCTAATGGTTCCAGAGATATCGTGATTAATGACTATATACATACATTATACATACGTGGAAATCTCTTATATATATATTATATAATTGTGACTGTCAATTAATTATAGACAAATAATTTGCAATAAAATAAAATTGCGGCTATAATTAAAGATCTAAGCTATCCTATCTCTCAAGTTGGAAAAAAGCACACATTAAAAAAAAAAACATTAAAATCGGTTAAGTAGTTTAGGAATCCATCGATTAGATAGATAGGTTAGGTTAGGTAGGTGGGCTGACGGACGGTCTTATCTCCGTCACACTTAGATCAATATAGATCCATTGTGATACCCCTAGTTGAATAACCTACGGCAAAGTAATATGAAAGAATACATTCATTGGTTCCAGCGAGCTATAGCTCGGAAGATCGAAAAGTCAGTTAAATCTAGGTTTCTGTCGTCGTAAGATCACCATGGTTAGGAGAGGTTTACACGTCAATGTTATACTTTGGCTTGTTCCTCTTCCTTACCCTTTCCAGGTTAGATCGTCCCTCCCCCAGGCCCGTAGAGGCAGTGGCCTCATTCATCGTCTGGTGGAGGGGTTGGATAAAACCGGTGGTTGGTGTATGGTTTGGTCAGAGACTTACAGGCTCACCTGGTTGAGGAGAGTCAGAAGCGTCAGGATGTTGATCGTGGGCTTCTTCTGTCCTTTCCCCACATGGTATATCACCACCTTCCCCAGGCCCGTAGAGGCAGTGGCCTCATGCAGCGTCTGGTGGACGGTAGAGGTAGACCAGTGGTATTGGTGTACTGTATTGTCTTGTCGATACCACAGTGTGTACCAAAAGTCCCCCCCCCCAGACCCGTAGAGGCAGTGGCCTCATTCAACGTCTGGTGGATGGGCCTGATACACCGGTGGTTGGCGTGTCTGTATCGTTTTGTCTATCATTTTAACTATGTCACACCTAGATAAGGAGAGGTTAACATGCCAAGATTAGTTTCTTGGGCGTGTCTTCCTCGTTTATCCACACATCGGAGATCTATCCCCCTCCAGGCCCGTAGGGGCGATGGCCCCATGCAACGTCTGGTGGATGGATTAGATAGACCGATGGTTGGTGTATGTACATAGGATTGTAGTTGTTTAGTTTTCAAGCCATTTTGTGGCTTTAGTGAATTCTAGCAGGGTTTTACTTGGAAGAGCGGAGAGTTCTTCCAAGTCATCGAAGAAGTGTTTCCCGAGGAACCTGTTTCTCAGATGGCAAAGCGCAGGGCAGTGGCATAGGAAATGAGTAGTATCCTCATGTGTATCCTCATCACCGCATCCTCTGCATAAGTCATCCATATTAAGCTTCATCTTCTTCCTGTGGTAACCCAGTTGGTTATGCCCTGTGATAATGCTCACGAGAAGGGAGAGAGATTTTTTGCTAAGTCGGTTAATACTATCAGTCTTTTGTTTACTGAAGTTAGGCCAGAGTTTTCTTGTTGTGACACAGGTATCAAGTGAGTTCCATCTTTTGTTTGTCAAAAGTAGACTTTTACTCTCGATTGCCTGTATTAGGTTGCAGGGTGGGATCTGCACAGTTGGGTCCGCTTGACTAAGATCACGCGTTGATCCTATTCTTGCCAATTCATCAGCGCTTTCGTTTCCTGGGACACCTGTGTGACCAGGAACCCAACAGAGCCTTATGTTATGCTGCGTACTAAGAACCCTAAGTTCTTCGCGACAGCAAGCTACAAGCTTCGATTTAACCATAGTGGCAGAAATTGCTTTTATGGCCGCTTGACTGTCAATGAAAAAGGTAATATCAGCTCGTGGTATTGCCATCATTGATATTTGATCAGCAGCTCTTGTCACTGCCAGGACCTCAGCTTGGAAGACACTGCTGTAATTTGGTAGTCTGAATGAGCTGGCCAGTCCAAGGGCTTCTGAAACGAAACCTGCACCAACACCAGTATCCATCTTGGAGCCGTCAGTATAAACTGCAACCGTCGGTTGGTGTGTTAGTGGTTCGTTGGTTAGCCATTCATCCCTACTAGGAAAGGAGGTTGTGAATGGTCTGTCAAAGTCTAGTCGGGGTATTATGTAGTCAGTGTCTACATTTTTGCCCGTGTATTTCTGTAGAATCTGTGCGTGGCCTATGGCACTTGATTTCCAACTCGAAGTTTGGCTTAGACGAAGTGCGCTTTTGGCCGCTGATTCTTGTACAAAGAGATCAAGGGGTTTTAGATTGAGAATAGCTTCCAGACCCGCTGTGGGTGTGGTCCTCATAGCCCCTGTGATTCCAGTACATGCCATTCTTTGTACCTTGGTCATCATTTTAAGGTTGGTAGTTTTGTCTAAGGCATTCCACCAAACTACGTTACCATATGTTAGTACAGGTCTGACTATGGATGTGTACATCCAATTTATAATTTTTGGGTTAAGGCCCCAGGTTTTACCAAAGATCCTGTTGCAGGAGTAGAATGCAAACATGGCCTTGTTAGTCCTTTCCTTTATATTAAGACCCCAGTTCAATTTCTTGTCCAAGATCACACCAAGATATTTCGCATGATCGGAGAGTTTGAGCTGGATCCCTTCAATACAGGGGATCTTGAAAGGTGGTAATTTTCTTTTGTTTGTAAAAAGGACCAATTCTGTCTTTTGCGGGTTTACTGCTAAACCGCATTTACTGGTCCAGTTTCTCACTACTGATAGGGCATTTTCAATCTGCTCGCTTATAGTAGAGGGGAATTTTCCTGTCGCTAGTAGTGCTAGGTCGTCTGCATAAGCAATGGCTTTAACACCGCTATTCTTTAGTCTCATTAGGACTGTATTCATGACAAGTATCCAGAGAAGCGGGGAAAGGACCCCCCCTTGTGGGGTACCCCTTGAAGTAGATACTTTGATCTGAACTCCTTTTAACTCTGAATTGATATGTCTATTCTTTAACATGTGCATTATCCATCTGATAATGACGTTGTCCACATTAAGATTAATAAGAGCTTCTTCCACCGCTTCGTTTTGAACATTATTGAAGGCACCTTCAATGTCCAGAAAAGCGGACAGGGTGTATTCTTTATCTTTGAGTGTTTTCTCAATAGTGCTGACCACACTGTGTAGTGCTGTCTCGACACTTTTTCCTTTTGTATATGCATGCTGGGCTGGAGATAGAACTTCCGGGCTCAGTGTGTTGCGTATAAATATGTCTATTAGTCTTTCCAGAGTTTTCAGGAGAAAAGACGTGAGACTGATAGGTCGGAAGTCTTTAACACCTGTATGACTTGGCTTTCCAGCTTTTGGAATAAAGACTACTTTGACTTCCCTCCACGCCTTAGGAACATATCCCCATTTTAGGCTGCTGAGGAATATGTTAATTAGGTGTGGGATTATATGATCTGCACATTTTTGTAACATCAGAGGGAAAACACCGTCTACCCCTGGTGATTTGTACGGTGAAAATGAGTTTATAGCCCATTTGATTTTCTCTTCCGTAATCAGATCAGTAGGTATTGTGTTTTCTGTTGCAAGCGTTACTTGTGTGTTTTCGTAACCATTTGAGGTACAACCCGGAAAGTGAGCTTTTACTAGAAGTTCTAGTGTTTCACTGCACGATTCGGTCCAACGTCCATTCGGTTCCTTAAGGGTGCCTAGAACAGTTGGTGCCTTTGCAAGTATTTTTCTGAGTCTTGCTGATTCAGTTGTGCATTCAACTTGACTGCAGAAATTTCTCCAGGAGCTGCGTTTAGCTCTCTGTGTTTCATTTTTGAAGTTTCTTTGACTGGATTTATAAGTTTCCCAATCACTGTCTGTTCTAGTGCGCTTGGCAACATTGAAAAGTCTCCTAGTTTCCTTCCTAATATTGCTTAGTTCACTAGTCCACCAAGGTGGTTTCCTTTTGCTTTTCCCACAGGGTTTCAGTGGGCACCCTTTTTCTAATGCGCTGCCGAGAATTCCAGTGAGGCTATCATTAGCCTCGTCTATGAACTCAGGTTCTAACATCGCATTAGTGTTCAACTTTGCTATTTCGGTCTCTAATATCCTATTAAAAATATCCCAGTTGGTTTTTCTTATATTTCTAAAGGGTTTACTAGGGTCTGGGGTGTCGGGTATTAAAAACTCTATGAGTTTATGGTCAGAAAAAGACTCATCTTTTAATACCCTCCACTGGTCTATTAGGACAGTATCCGAGTTGCTTGAAAAAGTAACATCGAGTACTTCTTTAAGATTTTTGGTGACAAAAGTGGGTTCTTTACCCCTATTAGCTACTAGAATATTGTTTTCTATAAAGAATTCAAAAAGTAACTCACCCCTATGGTTGATGTCCGTGCTTCCCCACTGTAAATGGTGCGCGTTGGCATCACAGCCCACAACGACGTCCCATTTACCCAGTGTGGCACGTTGGATTAGCTCCCTAGTTACGTCTGCCGGTGGTCCTATCGTTGCATCACCTGGCATATAGCACGATGCTATGATAAGTGGTGGGAGTCCGGCTCGTTCTAGTTTGACGGTCGTCTGGTCTAAATTACTGTATCTGGATAGAAGAAAGAGATCAATCTGTTTTCTAGCTACAATACATGCTCTACAACTACTGTTAATACCTACAATTGTGGTTTTATACAGCGTGAGTTCTTTTGAGTGTAGGCCCTTTATTCTGCCACCTGCTGTCCAGGGTTCTTGAATTAGGGCAATGTCTATTAGTCTGCTCTCCATGAGGCAGACTAGATTGGCACTGGCGGCTTTACTGTGATGGAGATTTATTTGTATTATTTTCATAATTTATTAGAAGGTTTTCTCCCCCTCCATTACCTTTTTCTTGGAAGCTACCAGCCGGAGTTTACATCGGTTTGTACCGACGCGTACCTTGAAGTCAATTTTCCGTAGAAGTGGTATTGACTTGTGATTCAGAATCACTACCACTTCTGTGCCATCTTTAGTTTTTTCGCCCATCTCGGCCACCTCCCAGTCTTGACTAAGCTGGTCGGTGTTGAGTGACCTGAGATATCGTTCGACTCGATCTCTCGGTATGAGCGGTCCTCTCATTGTGAGTTTGGCTCTAGGTCTGCACAGCTTGCCGATTTCTTCCTTCCCCAAGAGGCGAAGATCAGCGTTAGGCCAGGGGGCATCAGCCTTACCCACAAATTCCTGCAGCCATGCAAGGGTTTTGTCGTCCTCGCATGACAGCATTTTGAACCCTTGAAAGGTACTGAGGGTCCCGAAGAGCGGCGGTGGCCGGCTCTTGACGATAGCCTCGTTGACCTCCTCAAGGATTCGAAGTTCGAGTAGTTGCCATTGGTCTTCCGTCAGTTTCCTGTTGGGGTTACCATAGTCTACTATGGCAACTTGTCGACCTACAGGCACCTTGGAGAGTCTGGCTTTTCTTTTCTTACTAATAGGCGAGCTATTAGTAGGTGAGTCTAAGTCCTTCCTCGCTCGCTTTGACGTACCCGCAGCTGGTGTGTCAATGGGAGGCATTGGCCTCTCCATTGAAACCCCTTCTGTGGCAGTCCTAGGAGCCGGTATTACTGTCTTGTCAGTCTTGTCAGTTTTGTCAGTCGTTTGTGGCGTATTGAGTCTACGTTTGGATCTGTCCAGAGCTAGCCTTTCCTTTGCAGTAAGGGTTTCAGGATTCTTCTTGGCTAAGAACCGGACAGTCCTCTCGTCGTTTCGTCTTTGTCGTCGTAATACTTGTCTGTCATCGAGGAGTCTCTTCCCCTTGCGTTGCATTGCAGGTTTTGCTCTGCGACGTTTGGTTGGATTCTCCACGACTGTCATTTCCATCCTGTCTGTCCTGTCACTGTCGGTGGTTGAGTCCTGTTGACCTGGTATTGCAGAGGTTGAGGCATTTGGATTGCATTTGGGGCTATGGCCCTGAATGTTCTCCTTGTGTTCCACCTCTGCACTTACCTCTACCGATAATATCTTGTCAACTGTCAGACTCGCAGGAGATGGACTCTCAGTGCAACATCTGGCAGGTGTTTCGGATATACCGGTAGCTGGTTGTCGTTGTTTGTCATTTGCTGGGGTATTGGATGAGATTGCCCCCTTTTTTGTGAGGGTTTTCACAACACGTGAAGTGGGTGGTCCCATCAATTCCCTTGCGCTGGTGTTTTCCACAGAGGCAACCTCTTCCGAAAAATGGGTAGGTGGCCCACTGTTCTTAGGAAGCTCCCTTTGTAGGAAAGCATGCGCACTCAGCAGTCTGTTCCGTTCCGCGTCCGTAAGTTCATTCCAGACCCTTTTGCCAAGTCGTTGGACTGTTCTTCTGCAGTTGGAGATTTTGCTCCTTCTGGAGGAAGTTGAAAGTCCGGAAAGATTGGAGCTGGCAACGGAACAGCAGTCAATGATGTCGTCACTGTCGGCTGTCCCGATGCTAGTTCCATCTTCAACCCCGAGATTGGCAAAAGGGTTCAGGAGTAGGTCCTCTTCTTCGTCTGTCAAAGTCCTTGTTTTGTCCTTATTGTCTGTGTTTTCTGTTTGTACCGTCGCTGGCGACTTGTTTCCTTTCGGAACCAAGCCATCGCCGGCAGTCGCGACTACTGCCGACTTTTTAGCGTATATCCCCGCTAGCTTTTTATTCGTGTTCGTTGTATCAGTCATGGTTGCCATAGGTTTTGGGTTTCTTAGTTTGTACAGGTCTACAGCTGACCAGCTGCAGACCAGGGGAAATTTGGTCTACAGCTGGTCAGCTGCAGACCTGAACGTAAGCCTCCTCACCACAACAAGGTGAACCCAGCGAGGAGGATCGATTAGATAGATAGATGACTTTAGTTTTCTCTGATTTTCGCTAATTTTTAACACCATGAGGAATTGAGGAGCAAAATTATGCTGATGAAAGGCGCATTTATCATATGCCCCAAAGTGCTACCTTTAATAACTGGGACGATTCCGATTGACAAAAAGAACGTTCAATCGCATCCACACAGTTGCATTTGACTTTTACTTTACTGCACCACCTTCACAGATATGTGGAAATGCTTTCAAACACAGAGGAACTCAGAGAAGCTGCAGTTGCTTTTTATAACATTGGTGAGTTTCCACGAACAATTATTGATTGATTGTACGCTTGTAAAACTACAATCGCCAGGCGGAGAGTTGGTAGGTTCAGTGCATGTATGTTAATATATGTATTGTACTTATTAATTACTGTCCATACTTTTCTGTTTACTTTTTCAGAGCGAAGCTCTTCGAAATCGAAAAGGTTGGTTCTCCTTCAACCTGCAAACTATTTCATCTATCGATTTAAAGGTTTTGAATATCGTTGGCGTTGGGCAGGCTCAGTCCACGATCAAACGATTTTTCAAAACTCAACTGTACGAGCTGAATTCGAAAACGAGCGATATGGAGAGTACATTTTGGTCGGTGATTCGGGATATGCGAATACTTTTTATCTAGCTATTCTTAATCGTCAGATGCAAATTCACCAATATCGAATCATTCGCACGTGAAATGTAGTTAAAAGTCAATATGGAGTTCTTAAACAGCGCTTTACCGTACCAGCGTATGGCATGCGCGTCAAGATCGAAACAGCACAGAAAATGATTGAGCTATTGAGACAGCATCTGCCAGAAGATCATATTATTTATATTTTTATTTATTCATTAATCAGTGGTAATACTCTCTTATAAACTAAGATATAATAATAATTATTATACATTAATTACTTATAAAATAGATAACAAATTTACTATTAAATAAAGTTTATAAATTATCACATTTTTATTTCTGATGAACAAATATTTGACTGTTACCAGTCAAATTGTTATTTCCTGAACACCGTTTGTTTTAATTAATATGATTTAAAATCATGAATAAAATATAAAAATATAAACCAGCTTACAAGTGTTCAAATATGCGTTTCGCCCCAGTGTAATGGCTGGGCTCATCAGAAGATGACCATTACACATTGTCTTGACGCATATTTACCCGACTAAATCGAGATGCCATATAACCCGAGCTACAAAGAGCAACTGCGAATTATACAGTAGCAACAAGTCTTCAAAGAAGATAAATTGTTGCAATTTTTAGCCTGCTATGGACTTTTGATGAACAAATATTTGACTGTTACCAGTCGAACTGTTATTTCCTGAACACCGTTTGTTTTAATTAATATGATTTAAAATCATGAATAAAATATAAACCAGCTTACCATTGTTCAAATATGCGTTTCGCCCCCAGTGTAATGGCTGGGCTCATCAGAAGATGACCATTACACCTTGTCTTGACGCATATTTACCCGAATAAATCGAGATTCCATATAACCCGAGCTACAAAGAGCAACTGCGAATTATACAGTAGCAACAAGTCTTAAAAGAAGATAAATTGTTGCAATTTTTAGCCTGCTATGGACTTTTGATGAACAAATATTTGACTGTTACCAGTCGAACTGTTATTTCCTGAACACCGTTTGTTTTAATTAATATGATTTAAAATCATGAATAAAATATAAAAATATAAACCAGCTTACAAGTGTTCAAATATGCGTTTCGCCCCAGTGTAATGGCTGGGCTCATCAGAAGATGACCATTACACCTTGTCTTGACGCATATTTACCCGAATAAATCGAGATGCCATATAACCGAGCTACAAAGAGCAACTGCGAATTATACAGTAGCAAAAAGTCTTCAAAGAAGATAAATTGTTGCAATTTTTAGCCTGCTATGGACTTTTGATGAACAAATTTTTGACTGTTACCAGTCGAACTGTTATTTCCTGAACACCGTTTGTTTTAATTAATATGATTTAAAATCATGAATAAAATATAAAAATATAAACCAGCTTACAATTGTTCAAATATGCGTTTCGCCCCAGTGTAATGGCTGGGCTCATCAGAAGATGACCATTACACCTTGTCTTGACGCATATTTACCCGAATAAATCGAGATTCCATATAACCCGAGCTACAAAGAGCAACTGCGAATTATACAGTAGCAACAAGTCTTCAAAGAAGATAAATTGTTGCAATTTTTAGCCTGCTATGGACTTTTGATGAACAAATATTTGACTGTTACCAGTCTGTTATTTCCTGAACACGGTTTGTTTTAATTAATATGATTTAAAATCATGAATAAAATATAAAAATATAAACCAGCTTACAAGTGTTCAAATATGCGTTTCGCCCCAGTGTAATGGCTGGGCTCATCAGAAGATGACCATTACACCTTGTCTTGACGCATATTTACCCGAATAAATCGAGATTCCATATAACCCGAGCTACAAAGAGCAACTGCGAATTATACAGTAGCAAAAAGTCTTCAAAGAAGATAAATTGTTGCAATTTTTAGCCTGCTATGGACTTTTGATGAACAAATATTTGACTGTTACCAGTCGAACTGTTATTTCCTGAACACCGTTTGTTTTAATTAATATGATTTAAAATCATGAATAAAATATAAAAATATAAACCAGCTTACAAGTGTTCAAATATGCGTTTC